>JAPFFP010000080.1:6123614-6137426 GCA_026153255.1 Solanum medicagineum
ATCACCTTGTTGTCATATCTAAAAACTGAATGACAGTGCAAAGGAGAACAAATTTGCATATTTGTTAACACAAAATCCCCTCTCTACCCCTCTGTGTACACCCATTCTCCCCATACCCCACTTGTGAGACTATACTGAATATGTCGTTGTTAACACAAAATCTGTTTCTTTCAGGGCTTTGTTATGATACCAATGAACCTATTCTTAAACAAGCTTTTGAGAAATATGGTGAAATAATTGAAGGTAATGTATGGATGGCTATAGTTCGCTTTGTTCTTGTGGCTTGCTTTTAGATGGAAGTATAAGCTTATTAACTTTCAGTGAAAGTGATATGCAATCATAAAAGTGGAACATCCAAAGGATATGGGTTCGTGAAGTTCACTTCAGAAACTGCAGCTAGCAACGCCTTGAAAGAAATGAATGGTCAAGTAAGTATTAGGTTATCTTTATTTATGCCCCTTATACTATATATTCTCAAGAATGGTTATATGACTGGTGGGTTTCATCCTCTACTTATGGGAATGCTACTTCGAGAAATGCTGCTTCAGGATAAACTATTAGAAGTGGTATAAATGCTACCTATATTCTTATGTTTGTCTTACATTTTTTGATTCCTCGACCTTCGTATTGTTTTGTTGGAGTTTTTGTTTTGTTACTATCTATTGTTTTTCTTATATCTGTCGTTTCTTGTACTCCTAGTACTTCTTTTTCTGGATTGCTTTGGACTGTTTTTCCTTGAGTTGAGGGTCTATCGGAAACACCTCTTTACACTCTATCCTCCTTGGACTCCATTTTGTGGTCTTCACAGGGTATGTTGTTGTTATTGTCTTACAATTTTCGTTTATTATGCTTCTTAGTTACTGGATGGCAGAAATATTCGCATAAGTTATGCCCACAAAGGATGATGTTGAGGGTTTCAAATCTATCTTTCATCGTAAGTTTCTAGATTCTCCATCCATTATCATGTTTTATTGCTTTCCCCCCCCCCCCCCCCCACGCTATCATCGATCTTTAATATATGCTCGTTTACATCTTTGTTGCAATATTGATTACCTTAAGCTAGGAATTCTTAAATGACTCGACAATAAGTAAGCTTTCATCTTCTGACTTAGGTGTGTCATGTGTGCAAGAACTAGCGTTTCATCCATGAAAGTTGTATTGAAGATTGTCTTGATTCGGGAATTTAGTTGAGGGAGAAACATCCACCTACCAAAAAGGTCTTATACATGACTCCGCATCACATGTTAGGCAAGTGATTACAGCAAGCT
The DNA here is from genome assembly GCA_026153255.1 of Solanum medicagineum. Classification (NCBI taxonomy): domain Eukaryota; kingdom Viridiplantae; phylum Streptophyta; class Magnoliopsida; order Solanales; family Solanaceae; genus Solanum; species Solanum medicagineum. The sequence goes on from JAPFFP010000080.1 coordinate 6,124,883, forward strand.
GGCATGACGTTCTGGTGGTAGTTAGCTAGTCATCTAGCAGGTCCGGATCAAACTTTAATTGGTCTATTTTCTTTTTTGCCTTGTACCTACTAGGTGAGTTCATGTTTCCTGTAATAGTGAGGATCGTTAAGTGGATTTAAGTTGTTAGAAGGAAATTTTAAATCGCAATAACTTTGAAAGTTTTGAGGGAGGAAAAATCCAGTGTCAAAATTATATATAGGCGAGGAATTGAGTTTTGCACTTACAGTATGCTATTAGTGTACAGGTTGTCATAAAAACTTATACATTATATACTTTCTACACCTGAGTTTGCTTTAGTACGACACCAATTGCACCGCAGTCTCAAACAAGTTGAAGTAAACTAGACGAATCCTCACTGCTTGTGTGAGCTTTCTCACATTCCCGGTCCAAATCAGATAAAAGAGAAGGGTTGTGGTAGGCATTGAACCAACAGAGAAGTAGCCAATTCATGATGAATCAACACAATACATTTTGGTTTTATAAGGAAATCTTTCGACTGTCAAAGGAAGTACAATAACAACATACCTATTGTAATCCCACAAGTGGGGTCTAAGGAGGGTAGAGTGTATGTATACCTTATCCCTACCATGGAAGATAGAGAACCTGTTTTCCATAGACCCTCGGCTCAATGATTAAAGAAAGTACAGTACCGAAATCCCATATTCTTGAAGAGAGATGGATTATTGAACTTTTAGGGGTCGTTTGGTATGGGGATGAGATAGACAAAGTTAACCGTGGAGTTGGATATTCTATGGGAATAAGTTGTCCCACCATATATATCGGATAACTTATCCCATCAATACAATATAAATGGTGGGATAAATATTCCCGGCATTACCTTTATCTTTAACCAAACATGAGATAAAATAATCCTGCATTTTATTTTGAGATTATTATCCTTAGCTCTTGTATCAAGCAACCCCTAACAGCCTAACAAGAACCTAAGAGAATAACAAAAATAAAAAAGACAACACTGACATAGTTTACAACAACATACCTAGTGAAATCCCACAAGTGGGGGTCTAGGAAGGGAGAGTGCAGTAGATCTTACCCCTACCTTAGAGGTAGAGCAACTGTTTCCAATAGACCCTCGACTCAAGGGAAAAATTAGTCCAGAAACAACAAAATAATATGGTAGTCCAAAGAATTCCAGAAACTACAAGAAATCGCAGATAGTAACAAGGCACTAACTACAACAAAATTAATATGATAGTCAAGTACTAGAAACAACAATAATAACAGAAATTGTAGGACAAAAAACTACATGTGAAATACTAAAACTACTCATATGGACAGATAACAAGACAATGGATTGCCACCTTGGATGCATCTCGATTAATTCCCACGGGGCACCTGCTACCTCTTGTCAACAAAGCCACCTGGTAACTCTGTGATCTATTGAGACTTGACATGATTGTTAATGTTACGACGTATTTAAGACCAAATGCTCCAAGACATATATCAGAACTGTTTCATAATAAACGTTTCGTTGGAAATAGGAATCTATGAACTAAGTCTTTTGTTATAAAACGGTCCAATATAGGACATGGATACATCCAATTGAGCATATGCTAGCAACTGAGGAATGTAAACAAGATCATTGAGAAAGAAATACAAAGCAATAATCTCACTTATAATCATAAAAAGTTTCAGATGTTGAACATTCCAAGATCAAAGAAATACAAGATAAATGTCAGAAAATTCTGGTTAAAAGCAAGTCTATCTTGTGATATGTGCGATAAAAGAATCCAACTCTATTCGAGAACAACCCCCTTTCTCTGTGGAACGCCTAACGGCTTCTCCCAATTCTTCTGCTCTTTTCCTGATTGAATCACCTTCTTCTGATGCCATCAGCCTCCTCACAGTATTCTCAATAGTGGATGCACTTACTAGCTCCTCGCGTTTCTCCCACTCCCTTACAATCAGGCCTATCTTCAATATTTCTGTCACCAAGAAACCATTATGTGGCTGGTCACCATGCATAGGCCAAGCAGCTATTGGTACCCCCATAGTAATACTCTCTATGCAAGAATTCCATCCGCAATGACTCATGAATCCGCCTGTGGACGCATGAGCCAAGATTTCGGGTTGTGGTGCCCATTCTCGCAACACTAGACCGACCGCTTTTACTCTTTCCTCAAATCCTTCTGGCAGCTCAAATCTTCTAGCTTCCCCAGTAAAGATATCTCCTCTATCGGCATCTCTCAACACCCATATGAACCTCTGTTTGCTCTGCTCTAATCCCATGGCTAGCGCCATGACTTCTCTATCGGAAAATGTAGTTGTTGTTCCAAAAGAGATATAAAGAACTGATCTTGGAGGTTGTTTGTTCAGCCACTCCAAACATATATTGTTCCTATTCGAGATATGATCGATTTTTGTAGGCAGAATTGGTCCAATTGCCCACTGTTGTTTGCTTCCTAGTTGTGCCATTAAATCAAGAAACTCACCTTCGATTACTGCGCTTGTGTTATGGATATCACCTGATTTAATATCCACATATGGACCCTGAAGATCCATAAAGTTCAAGCATTCATCAGGCATCACTCCTTCATGGGATGGTAGCTTTTTAAGCAATTCTTCTCCAAGTTGGACAGATTTCCCACTAAATAAGCATGTAAAACAGTACAAATTTAGAGCTGACATGCAATTGAACACATATGATTCCACGTTGTGCAAGGATGAAACATCCTGAATGTTATAGGACATTAAAGGATCACGAACAACAATGACTCGTCTTGATTTTGAGGAGATATCACGTAAAAAGGAAGCAATGGGCTTGCGAAGAAGCAAAGATGCATCCCATAATGGCTTATGATGTAATGGGAATTTGCTTGAAGAATTAAAGTCAGGTGGAGGTGAGGCAAATTCAGGAGTTGGGATGTCATGGAAATGGATTTTGGCTACGTCTGAATGATTTAAGGCGTTGGCTCGAACCCGAGCTTGTTGGTTATGTGTGGCAAAGCCAACATAATAGACTGGAAGATCATATGATGAGGAGATTAGGCAGGAAAGTTGAAGAAGTTGATTGAGATGACCTTGTGCTGGAAATGGAACCGTGACTATAACTACTTCATGATCTTGTTTCAACTTGTCGAGTTCATGTTTTGGTAAATTCTCACAAGGAGTACTCATGGAAGAAGAATAACCAGAATTTTCCAAAACAAACACTGTTTGGATTGTTGAATCTTGATTATGTTATCTTCCGACTATTTACAAGACAAAAGGAACAAAAAGTTGATGATGATGAAAGAAAAGTATGTGGTGCAGAAGTACTGTGTGCAGAGTTTTGGACCATGCATGAACTATTGAATCTATTGGTTATGTACCTAGATTTTTTCTCATAAAATGATTTTGTCTACATTCCTCAATTATTTGCATATGTTGAACTTTGTAGTCCACATTACTCATGCCCAACTCTGCGAATAGCTGGAGCTTTAGTGTACCAGTCTTGCCCATTAGTCATGCCCGAGGCAAAATCTGGACTTCTTGGGAGGTCATAAAAGTGGGTCTTGGCAATGTCCAATGGATTCAAGGCGTTGGCTTGAGCCCTAGCCTGACGATTGTATATCCTTTGGACAGGGCTCGAGCCAACGCCTTTAATGATCTTGAGCTTGAAGTTGAACAATCACTCAAACTACTTCATTATCTTGTTTCAAATTGCTATTTGATTAGTTCATTCATTCTTTCTTAAATATTGTAGCCAATCTAACAAATTCACATAGTATCAATGAATGGAGTATCAAATTGAGTTACAAACCTGTTTATTAATTAACATTAGATCATAGCTACATTCATTAGTTTTGGGCTTTTGGCTATAATCCTGTATTTTTGTTAAGAAATTCACACACACACACACACACACACACACACATATATATATTGTTTTTTTTTTTAAAATAAAAGTTCGATTCTTCGATGTACCGAAGTTTCGAGACCCCTACATTGAACACCAAATCAAACTTTTGAAAAAAGAACACCGACACCAAATTGAAAAATAAAAAATAGAAGAGCTGAAGTAGTTTGGTTCGGTTTGATTTTTTAATTTTTCGATATTTATGCCTACTCCTACTATTCATTGTATAGGCATGTATAGTCAGTGTATGTTTCATGAAAACCTATATTCAGTTTTTGATGGTATCATAATATATATTCAATGTATAATTCATGTATAAGCAATCTATCGTCAGTGTGTACTTTCTATGACTTTGGCAAGCCATATTGTATAGTCGCTGTATAATTTCTACAATTTCTTATGTAAATAAAATATGACTATATTTGTCGTAAATTAATTAATTTATTATATATATTTAAAATTATCCCCATATACTGTACTTAGAACTTAATATATCATCTATTCTAAATTTTAAAACTCACTAACTCAAAATTCTGAATCCGATTCTACGGTGACTTAGTAGTAGAATGGAATTTTGTAACCTTTAGGTGGAAACATTGTACATAGGACAAGTTGGAAATCAACTTGAGGTGTCCTTTTTCTTGAATAGGTAATTAGTTCATGAATCTATTTAATTACTTCAACATAATTACTCTCACAAAATAAAAATAATTAATTTATATGTATCCATTTGCATAATCTAAATCATTGATATAAAATTAGTTATTTTTGGTTTCCTTTTGGAAGTATTTTGAACTTCTTATCCAACTTATGGGACCATAATGTCACTTCTCTGAAGTGTGAAGACACGTGGAAAGATCTTGATCTTTGATTTTAGATGATTTTACATTATATAACTTGATAGTATAAAATATCAGATCATCTAAAAGATACTACCTACACGCAAACGCTTGTAGCAAACGAGATTAATAATTTGAAAAAAAAAGACATATGATCGATCATTATAACATGCACAACTAAATGTACACATATTTATATGGTACATACATTGATCTTATGTTGCTTGAACTTTTCAAAAATATCAGCATACCGTACTAAGTTTAGAAAATTTGGCACATATTTGGTCGATATTTTTGAAAAGTCCGAGCAACGCAGCTGATTGATCTAGAATTGATCAAATTTGCCTTGTTATGTGAGAAATGAATGAATACAACTCCATATTCTTAATGCCACTTTCTGCTACTGATTTAAGAGCTCCACTCAAATCCATTGCTCTGTTCCTCATTTCCTCCCCTTCTTTTGACACCATTAATTTTTCAACTGCTGCTTGCACCACGCCACGTGTCACCACCTCGTGCCTACGTGTCCACTCCTTAACGACTACGCCGACTTTCAAAATCTTCGTGACCAATACAGTGTTCCGGGGTTGATCCGAATGCATTGGCCACGCGGCTATTGGCACCCCCATGGAGATGCTCTCCATGCATGAATTCCATCCACAGTGACTCATAAAACCACCAACAGAAGAATGAGCCAATATTTCCAACTGAGGCGCCCAATCTCTCAACACTATCCCCTTTTCCTTACCTCTTTCCTCAAACCCTTTTGGCAATTCAATCTTTCTTGATTGATGATCCTTCGCGAAAACATTCCCTTTATCCGCGTCCCTCAGCACCCAAACAAACTTGACCTCGCTCCTCTCCAACCCGATTGCAATCTCCTTGATTTGTTCATCGGAGAATGAAGTCGTGGTCCCAAATGACACGAATAGAACCGAGTTAGGCTCATGTTTGTCAAGCCAAACTAGACATTTATGTTGCTTGTGACAACTTTTGGTCCCATATTGTTGTTGTGCTAAAACAGGATTGAATGGTCCAAGTGCCCATTGCTTCTTGTTATTACTTATTTGTTCCTTTGACAACAAATCAAGAAAAGGACCTTCTATAACTCTACATGTGTTGTAAATCCTCCCTGAATTGAACTTCATGTAATCATACTGTAACTTGATGAATTCCTCAAATTCAGGACTAAAACAATCTTCAAGCGACGGAACATCTTTTAGAAAATTTGCATCAATATCAAAAGGCCTTCCCATATTCTCCCAAATAAACAAGAACAATGTGAATGCTGAGACACTATGGAAAGCATAAGCCTCAGCATTAGGCAGGTATACAAAATCTTGAACCACATATCCCATCAATGAGTCATGGATGATGACAATCCTCTCAGCTTTAGACGAGAGGACGCGTAGGAGGTTGGACAAAGGCTTACGTAGATGAGAAGATGACTCGAAAGAGGGTTGGAGATGGCTAGGGAATTTGATCCTGGAATTCGGGTTGGGAGGAGGGGACTTGAAGAATGGTGTTGAGAGTTCATGAAAATGGATGTTGTTGTTGTTGATGAATGAAAATGGATCATGAACTCTTAACTTAGCTTGATGTGTGTGTGTCATTGTTGTAACATAATGGACTTGTATGTTGTGTGATGCAATGAGTTTACATAGTTGAAGAAGTTGATTTAGATGGCCTTGTGCTGGAAAAGGGACAACAACTACTATGATTTCTTGATTCTTTTGGAGATTGGAAGCCATTGTAGAGAACTATACTATATGAAATTAATGTTTTATTTCAAAACTATGTGCTTTGCATTGGTGTTGTCGGTGTGTATATATATAGGATATTTTTTTAGGTTCAATGTTTGGATAGCAACTTGTCCCAACTTACCTCTCCTTTTGAGACATTCGATAAAATTGGAACGATACAAAAAATAAAATAAAATTATATGGCCCTCACTTCTAGTGTGTGTTTGGGAGACTAGGTTATTGTCATGGGTGGGGTGGAGTTGTCTGTTCATTTGTTTATTTTATGCAATACTATTTTCTTGATCGTTTTCACAAAAGAATGACATTTTTCGGTGACAACATAGCTTTAAAAGTTTTTGTTTTTACTCTTGATGTGTGTGTATAAGGTTGATTTTTTAAATTTATTTTTTTTAGGTTCAATGTTTGGCTAGCAACTTGTCCCAAATAAAATTGAAATGACACAAAAAGAAAATTATATGGCCCTCTGTGTAAGAATAACACACAAATCGAGAAATGATCCCAACTCACTCACTTCTATTGTGTGTTTGGGAGATTAAGTTATTATCAGGGGAAGGTCTATTCTTTTGTTTGCTTGTGCGTACTATTTGTTTATTCGTTTTCTTTCAGAAAGGAATGACATTATTCTATATGTGGTGACAATATTAGCTTTAAAATGTTTTGTTTTACCCTTGATGATATGTTTTTATGGCCATATCGATATGCCGAGTAAAAGTACAAGTTTCAAAATAGTTTCTTTCTTTCATTAAAGTCATGCCGAATCAAATTTAGTAGCATAAATTGATGTCGTTTAAATCTTCAAATATAAGAATTTTCATTCTCAAGACGTGAACTGGAATTTCTAATAAAGAATAAACAATCCATCAATTTAATTAATTGTCAATAATAATATTTTATTACATTAAATTATACCATGTGATGGAAGATGTAATTAAGGAATTAATTAATAGCAAATTGATACAAAAAGAGTCTATTAGTGCAAAGATTGTAATGTAGGACAGGTTAATTGTCACATGTTTCTATCTTTTCTAATAGTATTTATTTATTCTTATATTTATTAATATTTAATATGAACTGGATTTTAAAAATGTTAGTTTGGCCATGTGTTTAATTTATTAATTAGAGATTTTGAATCGGAGTATATATATAAATTTGGAGAAAATTTCTGTTGGGAGCATTAACCTCAAAATAGGTCCCACAACAAAATTTATATCTACATGTGATACATTTGTTATTCTGCCATTGATTGTTCGGAAATAACCTTTCTATCTCTACGAAGTATAAATCTGTGTATATTTTATTTTTTTCAGACCCCACTTGTGAGATTTCACTGGATATGTTGTTGTTGTTGTTTATTCCACTACTGGTAGAATCCAATGACAAACTTTTTAACCTATTTGTAACAATTTATGCAAATATACTACGATGGTTATGAATTCATGTGAATTTAATTAATCCTTTCTTTTATACCTTGTATATTACAGACTAAATAATAATTATAAATATCTTGTGAACTCATTTATTAGTATTATGGTATAAATTTGAAAATTTTATTTTAAAAAAAATCATAAATTCAAATTTTAACATGTTATTTTTTTTTTCACCAAAGATATTCTTACCTTACATTAGTGGTGCAAAATCAATAGACATGATGTACTAGATGCAACAAAAATTGCTATTTAGATTTCAATTTGTTTTTGGGATAATTTCAAGTATATACGCTAATTAATTTAAACAAATATAATACTCTTATATTTGTATAAAAAAAATAGTCCAAAATCGTTGAAAATATACTTGGCTATAAAATGTAACTTGCCATTCAAAAGCTATAGAAAGTATACATTAATTATTCAATATAGATTACTTATACATGTACTATATACTAAATATACATTACCATACACTCAAAAACTGAATATAACTTGACTACACGTGAAATACACACTGATTATATACATATTTATATCGAATGACTAGTTTTTAATAATTATTTTGACCGAATGACCTGTACTGTTATTGTCCCTTTGTTTTTTCCCACATCATTGACAATTTATTGTTATTTGCGAATTGCAAATTGGAAAAGAAAGATTTAAAATAAAAAATAAATAATGTAGGGCAAGGACCAGAAATTCATATAATAACACTGTGGTCGGCAATAGCTAGATGATAATATTGCTGATTAATTTAATATATATCTTAAGATACATTTAAAAATAATAATTAATCATGATAATTATATTATATATTATATATATTTAACGTCGACTGTCAATCTTCTATATTCGTCTAATCTTACCATATTCATGAGTCACTAGTTCAACTATTTTTGAGAAATAATTTCGAGAGAGATGATATCTCAGATGATCACTCAATTATGAATTTTTTGGAAACTCACTCAACTTTGATTTTTAACTGAAAAATTACTTAATTATGGGTTCTTTCTCGGAAAAGAGCGGTCTTTTCATAGAAAGTCACTCAACTTTGATTTTTAACTAAAAAATCATTCAACTATGAGTGTTTTAAATATGCATTTTTATTTTACATTTATAAATAAAAATTTCATGTTAGTAAATTTCAATGAAAAGAATCAATTAAATAGGTTGCGCAACTTTGTAAGTAAAACACTCATAGTTAAGTGATTTTGTAAACAAAATATTCATAATTGAATGATTTTTGAGTTAAAAAATAAAAAGTTGAGTGACTTTCTAAGAAAAGAATTCATAGTTGAGCGACTTTTGATCTAAAAATTAAAATTCAGTGACCTTTTGAAAAAATAATTTATAGTTAAATAACGATATGAGATATTATCTCAATTTCGAGAAGCACATAATTAAACAAAAAACAATCAGATATTTTTTATAGCTCAAAATCTACGGCATGAGCAAGCTCACACAGTGGGGGGCTAAGAGGAAATTATGTGTACCCTACCAAATATTTCACTAATAAATACATAAAATAAAAAAATGGGGACCATAATTAACGAATTCATAAATTGGCCTTGTAAACTTGTTTTAGATATTTAATTATACACTTAAAATTTGTTACTTTTTCTATTTTCTTAATCAAACATTTGATTTGCATATTAACAAGTAGAGCACTAAGCATAAATTTAAAGAAAGGAGTTAAGAAAGAAGACTTTTCACATATAATAACTCAAAAATATTCTGCTATTATAATTTGGGTAATTATATTTCGTAATTATAGTTATAACAGCGTTTTTATAATTCACCGCAATATTTATATAATTTGTTATATAATTCACAATTTTTGTATAGTGTTTGTATATTTTGCTATACAATCCATGTAAATGTTTGTATAATTCGTTATACAATTAGTAGTGTTTGTATATTTCGCTATACAATTTTATTTGCGTACAATATTTATATAATCACATAAATTATGCAAAACTCAAACTGGATTCACGCATAACATTTGTATAAATCACGCGAATTATAAAAAATTTAAATTGTAATTATAGCTACATGTTTGTCACAGATCATAATTAATTCAAACATAATTATGTTAGTTAATTAACTATTATATGTTTGCTTATCTGCGTAATTTTTCCTTTAAAAAATGACTTATTCTGAAATGTCAAATATGTTAAAATAAAAATTTTATTTATCAAAACTATTAATATATATTTTTTAATTTAAAAAGTTGACATTGTCACAAAAGGTCCAAACCATTTATTTTTGTCACGTGTCGACTTTGCTATAAAGATATTCATAAAAAATAATTGGCCTAGTAGTATCCAATTATCAAGATTCAAAAAGATACCTTTTTAGTTTAAAGAATTAAAAAGAAATTATGGTAATTCAAATTAGTTGATCAATAAATTTTGAATATCGAATAATAAAAAAAAAATAACTCAATATTTTTAAATTTTTCGTGTTGATCTAACTTAACAATTAACATCAAAGCTAATAGTTCAACGAGATGAATATAGAAATGAGAGAGTGATGATTTGTCCATTTATAGGTTAGTTTATTATCTTGTATGTTGAAGATGCATCTACAAAAAAGAAAAACGTGAACTTTGATGATAATAAATACACCAATGATATGAATGACACGTATTACAATTCATGGGTTAGGTTATTAATTTTGATGACTACATGTGAAACTTAATACGAGTATTTAGTACAATTCATGGGTTAGGTTATTAATTTTGATGACTACATGTGAAACTTAATACGAGTATTTAGTTCTAGAAAAGGATTATTGCATGTGCAAATAAAGTCTCACGTCAGTTGCTGAAAAAAGAGAGAGAGAAAATTACATATGAAATGTATATATACTCTTAATGGTCTATGACTTTTTAGAAAAAAAAAAAAGGGAACTAGGTAAAAAATAGATATAACACACTATGTCAAAACTATGATTTAGATAACCTAGCCAACAAAGCGGTGCATACATTTTTGTTTTTAATTAGAAATTTTGAATTGTCACGAAAAAGAAATCTTATTCACATTAATCATATATTATTGAACACGATATGAGCAAAATAAATGAACAAAAGATAGTAAAAAATGAATTATATGTTGTGGTGACATGACTTGCCATAAAGTTATATCTATTATCTACCTAAGTTGGTTAATATTGCAATCAAATTAATATTGAAATGTACATTAAACTAAGTTGTCAAATCAAATAAAATTGTTGCGAGATGGATAAAATCTTTTATATTTTAAATTAAATTTTTTTTATTTAAACTTTGAATATAAAAAAAAAATATATATTATTTCAATAAATAAGAAATATATTTAAATTAATCGTTAATATAATATCAATACTGAATAAAAAATTAAAAGCTACATAATATATCAAAAATTGTACCAATAAATGTGTGTTTCTGCCGAGGTTTGCGGGTAAGGCTTCAAAATTAAGCACATGTCAAATTTTTTTTGTTTATATATATATATATTAATGACAGACTGGATATATATATGATTCCTCGATTTTATTAGGTTACTATTTAAACGTCTCATTTATATTTAAACTATATATTGGTTTAACACGTATTTCACAGAGTACGTAAAACGTCATTCGTTATGACGTAACAAATTTTACGAAGGAAATTGATTACGTCAGAAATTTAAAAAGTTAAAATTCCAAAAAATTGAGCACATGTTGAAAAAAATTGGGAATGGGTGGGGGAAAAGAAGGTTGGTCCATGCATTCATATTTTCTCGATAGTCGTCAATGACACAATCGTACCTAAATCAGATTTTATAAATTTTTTTAAAAACTAATTTTAATTTCATTATCTTTTTTCAACTATCAAATTATTTGGAATCAAATAAAATGATCATACAAATCCATCATTTATCGTTACAAGAAAATGAAAACAAGAGGTTAGATATTATTATGTCAAGCTATCAAAAAATATTGTCGATGTATATCAGCTAAACTCTCTCTATATAATTATCTCAATTTATCAATTTAATCATAGTAAATTAATTTATGGGCAAGGCTTCAAAATTAAGCACGTGTCAAAAGTACAATGACTTATCTTATTGATTTATCTTTTTTTTTTCCCTCTTCTTTTTATATATTAATGATAGGTAAGATATATATACAATTCTTTAATTTTGTTAGCTTACTATTTAAATGTCTCATTTATATTTAAACTACGTTGATTTTATAAGTATTTCAGCATACGACATAAAAAAATCAAAATTTTGAAAAATTGAACACATGTTTAAAAGAATTGGGGATGGGTGGGGGGAGGGGGAGGGTTGGTCTATGCGTTCATATTTTTTTGATAGTTGCCAATGACACAATCGTATCTAAATCAGATTCTATAATTTTTTTTAAAAAAATTAAAATTTTAATTTCATTATCTTTTTTAAACCATCAAATTATTTAGAATCAAATGAAACAATCTTATACTTTTGATCAAATCCATCATTCATCGTTACAAGAAAATAAAAATAAGAAGTTGTATGTAATTATTGTCAAACTAGCAAAGAATATTGTCAATGTATATCAGTTAAACTCTTTATACATAATTATCTCAATTTATCAATTTAATTATTGTAAATTAATGTAATTTCTTATAAATAC
>JAPFFP010000080.1:6137526-6153633 GCA_026153255.1 Solanum medicagineum
GTAAATAAATATTGTTATTGCTATAGATGATAAATATTTTCTTAATATAGTATATCCATGTAAGAAATTATTTTCTATGAACAAATTAATTACCTAATTACATTCCTTTATTTATCATATTTTTCATTATTCCCACTTATTTCCAAAAATTTTAAAAATCCCTTCTTTCTATCCGGATACATTAATTTAATAATTTGAATACGTTAGTTCTGATTCTTAAATTATCTCTAAGTTCAATGTATCATGCTTTAAATGTTACTTGTCGGTACTTAAAAAAATCTTAACGTTTGTATCCGGAAATGAATTGAGTATTTGAATTACAAAAATTAATATATTCGAATTGTCATTTTTTTTTAAGAAACATTGAGAATTCACATTTTATCCAATTTTGGACCAACCTTTGTAGCCTTGCGAATTTTATTCCCACTGCCTCGAAATAGAATTTTGAACTTGAACTTACACGAGTTTTAAATTTTGACTTTTTTTTTTCTTATTTTTATGTGTGATGTTTGCCTACGAATAATTTCATAGAAAGATGATTAAACCTAACCTCAATTTTGTATCTATTGTTAAATGTCAATATCAAGAACAAACTTTAATTATTGAATGTATGAATGTACGAATGAATGAGAAAAATTACGAAATTAATTTGGCAAATTTTGTTTTTTGTTAGTATATTTCTTTGTCATTAGGAACTTTCGACGCTCCTCATGGGTCATCTGGAAACAACCGCTTTATGTTTTTAAACATAGGGGTTAGGCTGCGTACATCCGACCCCCCCTCACCCCGCAATGAGCGGGAGCCTTTTGAGGCACTGGGGTATGTTGTTGTTGTTGTATTTCTTTGTCATTAGGTTTATGTCCTTGTGCAGCAAGTTGCAACTTGCATGAATAATTGAATGTATATAATGGTAAAATGTGTTTTTATTGTGTGGCCTACTCTATTTGTTTCTTTATAAAAAAATTCTTTTTTTTATTCATTCAATATATATATATTTGTGTATCACTATAGATTTTTATTCTAATATAGCTCAATGGCTGAAAAAAATACCCCAAAAGAAGCAACCATGGGTGGAGCTACAATCAATGAAGGGTGGTTGGTTGGCCAAAATATTGTCCAAGATGCCGGTGAAGAAGGACGATCTGTTGAACACCCTTTGTCGAAAAATCACACTGTCGCGCAAGACGTCACTACAAATGATGGCGAAGGAGGACGGTTAGTTGGACGCCCTTCGTCGAAAAATCACACCACAGCGAAATTTCTGACTCTGCCACTACAAGATGACGCCTCGTTGGCTGTGGTCATGGTGCCATTTCCAGCACAAGGCCATCTCAACCAACTCCTCCACCTCTCTAGGCTCATTTCCATGTACAATATCCAAGTCTATTACATTGGAAACACATCTCACATACAACAAGCAAAAATTAGAGCTCATGTCTTTGATCCACTCACCACAACAAAAATTCATTTCCATGAATTTCATCAAACACCTTCTTTTGAAACTCCCATGCCAAATCCTAATGCTTCTTTCAAATTTCCAAACCACCTAATACCTTTATTTCACTCCACGTTCCATCTCCGTGAGCCAGTTAGCTTGCTAGCACGCGAGCTAGTAGCCATGAATCATCGCAAAGTTGTTGTCATTTACGACAGTTTGATGGCATTTGTAGTTCAAGATTTGCCACAAATACCAAACATAGAGTGCTACCAATTCAATAGTAGTTCCGCTTTCTTTTCATATTCATACTTTTGGGAACTCAAAGGAAAGCCTTTCCATCCTGGAACGGAAAATTACGAGGATATTCCAACAAATGTTGATTGTTTTCCTCCAGAGTTTTGGGAATTTTTGAAGATACAAGAACAATTTGATGGGAAGATCAGTTGTGGTGAACTTTGGAATTCATCAAGAGTGATTGAAAGTTTGTATCTTGATTTAATAGCCAACGCATATGACAGCGTGAAGCTATGGGCTATAGGTCCATTCAACCCCATGAAGCCACAAGAGAAGAGCAAAGACTTGAACAAACGCCACGAGTCCCTCGATTGGCTTGACAAACAAGAGCGCGACTCAGTTATTTTCGTGTCATTTGGCACGACTACTTCGTTGTGTGATGAAGAAATCAAAGTGCTCGCGATTGGACTAGAGAAGAGTCGGCAAAAGTTCGTTTGGGTGCTTAGAGATGCCGATAAAGGAGATATTTTTACAGGTGGAGTTAGGCAAGTACAATTGCCTGAAGGATATGAAGAGAGAATAAAAGAAAGAGGGATTATAGTAAGAGATTGGGCACCCCAATTGGAAATTTTAGCACATAGTTCAACAGGCGGTTTTCTAAGTCATTGCGGATGGAATTCGTGTATGGAGAGTATGTCCTGTGGAATTCCTATAGCAGCTTGGCCGATGCATTCAGATCAGCCAAGGAATTCTCAACTTGTCGCAAAGTACTTGAAAATTGGACTAATTGTTAGGCCATGGGAGCGTCGTGATGAAGTTGTTACACCAGAGATGGTTGAAAATGCTGTGAAAACATTGATGGCTTCACCTGAGGGAGAGGAGATGAGGAAAAGAGCTGCAGATTTGAGCAATGCTATCAAAAATTCAGTTACGAATGATGGGATAAACCGCACTGAGATGGATTCTTTCATCGCCCACATTACTCGTTGAAATCAAATCTATGATTGTCCAGGAGTCTGTGAATGGTTACTTAAATCGTACCATGTTAATGGAAATCGCGAGTACTATAGCTATTTCTATGTAATTCTAGTAGTCCCTTCTTTCAATATTAAATTTAAATAAGTCGTATCTTGCTCAGACCAATAAATAGAGCTGAGATTTTTCTCAGTGACACATAAATAAAGCAGAAGCAAATCTTATAAAATGTATCAGTTGAAAGATTCTTATTATTTCATGAGAAGTGACCAAAAATAAGCAAGTTTATCTTGTGATATACGCGATAAAAGAATCCAACTCCACTCGAGAAGCACCCCCTTTCTGTGTGGACCGCCTTGCGGATTCTCCCAATTCTTGTGCTCTTTTCCTAATCGCGTCGCCTTCTTCTGATGCCATCAACTTCCTCACAACATTCTCAATGGTGGATGCACTCACCAGCTCCTCGCGTTTCTCCCATTCCCTCACAATCAGGCCTATTTTCAGCATTTCTGTCACCAAGAAAGCGTTTTTTGGTTGGTCAGAGTGCATAGGCCAAGCAGCTATTGGCACTCCCATAGTAATGCTCTCTATGCAAGAATTCCATCCGCAATGACTCATGAACCCGCCTGTAGACGAATGAGCCAAGATTTCTGGTTGGGGCGTCCATTCTCTTACCACTAACCCGACCCCTTTTACTCTTTCCTCGAATCCTTCTGGCAACTCAACTCTTCTAACTTCTCCGGTAAAGATATCACCTCTATCGGCATCTCTCAACACCCATAAAAACCTCTGTTTGCTCTGCTCTAATCCCATCGCGAGCTCCTTGATTTCCCTATCAGAAAATGAGGTCGTTGTCCCGAAAGATACATAAAGAACTGATCTTGGAGGTTGTTTATTCAGCCACTCGAGACATACATCGTTCCTATTCGAGAGTCTAGTAGGCAAAATTGGTCCAATTGCCCATTGTTTCTTCTCCTGTTTACTTGCTACTTGTGCATACAAATCAAGAAACTCGCCTTCGATTACTCTGCTTGTATTATGGATATCACCTGAACTAATATCCACATATGGACTCTGAGAAGCCCCAAGCTTCCTGATTTCATCTGTCAAAGTTCCTTCCGTGGAAGGTAACTTTTTAAGCAATTCGTCTTCAAGTTGAACGGACATTCCCATAGATAAAGACATCAAACAGTACAAAGTGAACACTGAAACGCAATTAAACACATATGATTCCGCATTGTGCAAGGACGCAACATCCTGAACGTTATAGGACATTAAGTAATCATGAACAACAACGACTCGTCTTGCTTTCGAGGAAATATCGCGTAAGAAGGAAGCAATGGACTTGCGAAGAAGCATAGAAGCATCCCATGATGGCTGAAGTTGTGATGGGAATTTGCTCAAGGCATTGAAGTCAGGTGGTGGTGAGGCAAATTCAGGTGTTGGGATGTCATGGAAATGGATTTTGGCTATGTCTGATGGATTTAACGCGTTGGCTCGAACACGAGCTTGACGATTATGAGTAGCTGAGCCAACATAATAGACAGGAAGATCATATGATGAGGAGATTAAACAGGAAAGTTGAAGAAGTTGATTCAGATGTCCTTGTGCTGGAAATGGAACCATGACTATAGCTACTTCATCATCTTGTTTCAACTTGTTACTGGAAAAATCGCTATTTCCTACTTCTATCATATGTCCCACCGGAAATTCAGAAATATTAGAATGTTGTGCTTCTGTCATATTTGATTTGGAAATTTTGATTATCTTCCAAGAAAAAGGTGTTCTTGAAAGGTCCATAAATATACATAAGGAGAAGGAAAAATAGTTTCAAGATGACAAAAACTTGGGACAATAGTCTAAGACAAATACAATGTGGTTCATCGTGATGTCATAAAATTTGTTCTAATATAATAATTATATCCATTATTATTTGTTTTTTTACATCATATTCTCTCTGTTCACTTTTACTTGTCACTATTTCTATTTTTAAGATCAACTTGACTAAACTTTAAAGTTAAATTGAAGTAATTACATTCATTATTTGAAATACAAAATTTAGATGGTTGAAAACTATACGGGAATATGATATAAGTTGCAAGTCTTCTCATATTAATATGATGAAAAAATACATGTTAAAATGTTGATCAAAGTTCATATATAGTTTGACCTTAATAAGTGAAACAATAACAAGTAAAAGTGAACGGAGGGATTAATTGATAACAACATATAATTGTTTAGTGCAAAAACTTATCTTTATTGTAATTCACGAAACTTTGTAATTAGTGACTCAATTAAAATTTCCATTAAGGGCGGAGGTGGACCGAGCATGAGAAGTAACAATTTTGGTGATAGACTATCATATATATTTTTGTTGAGAAATTTGTTGAATATGTATATATAATGAATTTCAGAATTCGAAAACTTCAAATCTCAAGAATTTGCTTTCAAGTGGATTCAAAATATAATGAAGTAAATACACGAAAAAATTATGGTAATTAACTGTAAATTGATATATATGTTAATCATACCTAAACATGGTCCCCACCCCACCCCCAACTAATGCATGTCTTAATCCATCCTTTTTAGTTGTATTTATCGCCAATATTGATTTTATCACATTAAAAATAAAATAAAAATAGCAAAAATAGTTTCGTATTCTACCTTTTCTTTTTTTAAAAAAAGAAAGAATGATCATTTACCAATTTGTGAATATCATCTTTGTGCATGACTCATCTAACCTTTTCTGTATCGTTATAATTATATCCACACGTGATTCGCTCAAAATTAGAACATACAATTTTTTTTTGTTAGAATCGAGAAATCCTTGAGTACTAATGTCACCCAGTTCAAAACGTGGTGGATTATGGACCTGAGGTTTGAACTTGTAACGTACGCCTAACCTATAAATCCCAAATATTGAACTTATAGTAATTGACTCTCGTTTGTTTCTCTTGGAACTTATAGATCTTTTAGACCACGATCTAAGCTTTTCTTTTAGAAGTTTGAAAATTTTATTAAATAACATTAAACTATTAAGTCGTTAATTATTATTTTGTAAGTTACTGTAAAACTTTGACGATAAAATAATGTTGTGTCTGTAAGATTAAAACAATATATTCTCAAGTATTAGACTCGAATCCACATTGTTCGAAAAAGATAAACTTTTAAAGTCTATATTCATACAGTTTTAAAAATAAAACTAAAACGGCAACCTAAAAAGAGATATTTATGAAATCAATCATGGTTCGATCCATAAGCCCAATTGCAATTAATCATCATGTCTTAGCATATGGGCTGGTAAGGCCCTTTTGGGCCCCCAACTCCGATCACAGGCTTAGGCCCATGAATGATCCACAAGTTACTACTGCTAGTACGGGCCGACCCATTATATTTGATACGAAGAAAACAGAAAAAATTACGTTGGGTGAGTATTTAAATTTTTTTTTTATTGATTTTAGCTATATTTATTTATTTATTATCATTTATAGTAATATATGACAATATTATGATAAATCTGCACTTATATTAAAAGTGAAATATACATTTAATATAAATATATTATAAGTGTTTTAAAAAATATTGTATCTGTTTGGTAAGAAATTAACACAATGTATTATAAGTGTATTAAAATATGTGATAAATGTATTATCCATCAATAAAACTTGTATTATACATATTTTATAAATATTTTTTTGTAATATGTATTGAAACTATATTATAAATGTATTATAAGTCTCAGTAAATAAATATTGTTATTGCTATAGATGATAAATATTTTCTTAATATAGTATATCCATGTAAGAAATTATTTTCTACGAACAAATTAATTACCTAATTACATTCCTTTATTTATCATATTTTTCATTATTCCAACTCATTCCCAAAAATTTTAAAAATCCCTGCTTTCCATCTGGGTACATTAATTCAATAATTTGGATATATTAATTCTGATTCTTAAATTATCTCTAAGTTCAATGTATCATGATTTAAATGTTACCTGTCAATACTTAAAAAAATCCTAACATTTGTATCCAGAAATGAATTAAGTATTTGAATTACAAAAATTAATGTATTCGAATTGTCATTTTTTTTAAGAAACACTGAGAATTCACATATTATCCAATTTGGACCAACCTTTGTAGCCTTGCGAATTTTATTCCCAATGCGTCGAAATAGAATTTTGAACCTGAACTTATACGACTTTTAAATTTTAATTTTTTTTCTATTTTTATGTGTGATGTTTGCGTATGAATAATTTCATTGAAAGATGATTAAACCTAACCTCCAAAATTTTGTATCTATTTTTAATTGTCAATATCAAGACCAAACTTATTTTAACTTTTTTTTTATTTTTATGTGCGATGTTTGCCTATGAATAATTTCATAGAAAGATGATTAAACCTAACCTCCAAAATTTTTTATCTATTTTTAATTGTCAATATCAAGACCAAACTTTAATTATTGAATGAATAATTGCAACTTGCAACTTGCATGAATAATTGAATGTATTATAATGGTAAAATGTGTTTTTATTGTGTGGCCTACTCTATTTGTTTCTTTATAAAAAAATTCTTTTTTTTTTTAATTACAAGAAAGTTCACGTCAAGTGACTTGGCTCACAGTCCAAAAGAAAAGAGACAAAAAGCCAAGAAGAAACAAACAAAATATTCTATTGGGTATAAAAAGTGAAAGAACTTCTTTATTTGTAATAAATTTTAAGTTTTAAACTTTATATTGAAAGGAATTTTATTTGCGAAAAATTATATTATTTATACATGTGAATTTGCTAGTGCTTTTGAATTACTTGAATCATGTGTTAGCATGTAACTATGTGTATATGTATGTAAGATGATAGAATAGCTAATCCAAACTTTTGAAAATATGTGGTTCTTATCGAATCGCCATATAGGATATGTGTCCCTACTTATTCAATTTATTATAAGTTTAAGTGTCTTGGAGTAACTGGTAAAGTTGTTGCCATGTGACTAGGAGGACACGGGTTTGAGCCTTGGAAGCAGTCTCTAGCAGAAATGTAAGGTAAGACTGCATACAATAGACCCTTGTGGTCGGGTCCTTTTCTGGGCCATACGCATAACAAGAGTTTTAGTGCATTGGCCTTGCCCTTTCTTATAAGTTTAAGGGATCGTTTGGTTTGAATATACGTTATGCTGAGATTAGCTATGCTGGGATTAGTTATGCTGATAGTAGTTTTTATTATTTGTTTGGTTTGTGATATTCAAATTGGATCCATTGTATAATTTTTAAGAATAAGTTATTTGTTTACAAAAATATCCTCCACCTTATTTAGCTTCCTTTTTTACATTGTCTTTCTAAACTTTAGTTATTTATTTTTAAAAATAAAATTTTCACCTTATTTCACTT
Source organism: Solanum medicagineum (assembly GCA_026153255.1). Lineage (NCBI taxonomy): Eukaryota > Viridiplantae > Streptophyta > Magnoliopsida > Solanales > Solanaceae > Solanum > Solanum medicagineum. The sequence goes on from JAPFFP010000080.1 coordinate 6,145,559, forward strand.
AAATATTTTATGTAAAAAATCGTCAAACGTTAAACTTTCATCTTATTTAACTTAAAAATAAAACTTCCATCTTATTTATATTTAAATAATTTTTTATCTTATTTAACTTTTTAAAGAATAAAACTTTCATCTCATTTAGTTTAAAAATAAAACTTGCATTTTATTTAGCTTAAAAATAAAACTTTCATTTAAGTTTATTAAAGTGAATTTTACTATCAAAATTATCTACATTTCAGAGTTATCTATATTTTAATTAATACATAATATATAATTTTTAAGTGAGTAATAAGTTATTTAATTAAAAATATGTAATGTAGTAGTGGAGTGAATAACTTAACCTAAGTCAAAAATATTTAATAAATATAAGTATCAGATAAATAAATTCAACTTATAATATATTCAAAATAGAAATAATATTTATAAAATATAATTTTTAATAGAAAATATATTATCATAAAAATTATAATTAATTAAGATTGAGAATGTTATTAGAAATATTGTTAAAAATTATATTAATATATATGGATTAAAAAGTAGTGCATAAAAGAAGTTTATGGAAGGTATGTTTATTATTTCACATCTTTTATCCCAGGATAACTTATCCTGTGATTATTATTCTATCTTAGGGGAAGAATAACTTATCCGAATACTAATTGTTAATTCTGGGATAAGTTATTCCATCCTTTCCAACCAAACAACAGATTAAAAGACACACAAAAGTTATCCTAGGATTAACTTCTTTTGTCTTTTACACCAAACGACCCCTAATGGTATAGATGAATCTTCGACTACATGGAAGGAGTTCAAAAAGGTATTTTTTAACCATTACCTGCCATTAGAAATCTGAAAGGCCACAGATTGGTTCTTGAATCTCCACCAAGGGAATATGAGCGTGAGGGAGTATAGCCTTCAATTTAATACCCTGGCCAAGTATGCTTCGAATGTAGTTGCTACTATGGCAAATAGAGTTCATCGATATGTGGATAGGTTGGATTCATGTCTTGTTAGACACTGTACCATTGCCTCTTTGAATAAAGTCATGGATATAGCAAGGATGCAACCTTTTGCACAGAAATTGGAGGATCAAAGGCAAAGAAGAAGGAAACAAGAATTGGAAATAGGTTAGTCCAAGAGGAAGTTTACACTACCCCTGGTGAGCTTAGGTCTTGTTTTTTCGATAGACCATCTTGGCCATCATCCTCCTACTCTGCAGCTAGTGCTCCACCATAACTTAAATAGCCTAGAAGTAATTAGTTTGGTCAAAGAAGTTAAAGGACAAGTTGCAGGAATAATAAGAAATTCGGCAGCTCAACAAATGACTCCTAGGTAGCCTTGCAAACAATGTGGGAGAAGTCATTTAGGTACATTTCATGTTGGAAGATATTCTTGTTATTGGTGTGCCATGACGGGGCATATGACGAGAAATTACCTAGGGAGACGCATGAGTGATATAGCACAACTTACTAGGTCAGTTGTTTCTTTATTATTATTAGTTACTCCATTAGGTACGGGTCAGCAAGCACCTACAGGTCGTGGAAGAGGTGTTAGAGGAGCAGCTAGTGAAACGACCCCAAAAAGTACTCAAAAATGTGCCTCGAAGTAGCTGAAATTGTAATTTCAATATATCTCAAAATTCGTACATTATTTTGGAAATCTAACTCATATTGTTACTCGGGGGGTCAAATTTAGGAAAAAAGGGTCTAACCCCGATTTTTAAGCAACTGTACGAAATTATGAATTTTAAAGTTGGAAGGAAGACAATATTGTTTCTGCACCATCAATGCGATGTGCCCCTATACTAAATCTGCCAGTTTATTTTTAAAACTCGGTCCAATACTTTTAAGTCTTGGGCCTAAGCCTTCCCACACGAGAAAATATCTATACTTAGCCATTTTTTACCCCTTATATCGTTCAAAAACATTCCCCAATACCCACTCAAACACTTAGGATTATATCTCTCTCAAATTTCAAGTGCCAAAAACCTCTCCGGATCTTAAGGATTTCAACCAAACCTCAAATCTCCATCTCCAATCTTCCTCAAGGATTCTCCAAAGGCTAAGGTAATAAGGATTTCATTCATGGGTTCCTTTCCCCCATGATGCCCAAGCATCCTTTTCCTCAAAATTCATGATTTGAAGGGTTTTGATGTCTATTGCCTGAGGGTGTTACCACGTATTTATTAAAGGTTTTACATTGAATTTTCTAGCGTGATTTCATTCTTGAATCACATGGTTTAACACTAGCATTACACACCAGCTAGGTGTTTGATAAAATATCAGGTTATGATTTCTTTAGGAATTGAAGGTCTAATGCATTTCTTATGAGTTTAATGACTTTATGATGATGATAGAAATGTTTATATGAATTGTTTCATGAGAAAGTACCTATGGTGTTGCAAGTAGATTGTTTGATTCTTATGTTTGTTGTATTCTTGGGAATATGAGGAGTTCTTTCTTGATAATTGAAATGTAATGGTTCGATGAGCTAGTTCTATGAAATGCTTAATCCGAAAAGGGACGAGTTCCCATAAGGATGGCCACTTAATCTGAAAAGGGACTGGCTCCCATAAGGAAGGTCACTTAATCTGAAAAGGGACGGGCTCCCATAAAGAAGGTCACTTAATCCAAAAAGGGACGAGTTTGCATAAGGAAATCCACTTAATCCAAAATGGGAAGGGCTCCCATAAGGAAGGTCGCTTAATTTGAAAGGGGACGGGCACCCGTAAAGAGGGCCAAATAATCTAAAAGGGAAGGGCTCCCATAATTAAGGTCACTTAATCCTACATAGGAAAGGCTCCCATAAGGAAGGTCACTTAATCCTAATAGGGACTGGCTCCCGCAAGGAAGGCAACTTAATCCGAAAATGGAAGATCACTTAATCTGAAAAGAGATGCGCTCCCATAAGAAAGGTCACTTAATCCGAAATGGGACGAACTCTCATAAGGAAGGTCACTTAATCCAAAAAGGGATGGGCTCCCAAAAGGTGAAGTTACTCATAAAATTCTCTCCAAAAGGGGACGGGCTCTAGTAAGGCGAATTTACTCATAAAATTCTCTCCAAAAGGTGATGGGCTCTCGTAAGTAAGGTTGCTCCTCCAAAAGGTCTTATTTTATGACGGTTGAGGTTTCTTTCCCCACTTATATATTATGATAAATGTAAGATGAATGAGTTGCAAAGCATGATTTACTTAAGCATTGGCCATACACGCCATATTGATATTATACTATCTACTGCTTATAATTATGCATTACGATTATGATGCCTCTCTCTTGTTGCATTGCATCACAAATATTTATTATATTCAAACACACTAATACATACTCTATTCCTACATGATGTTACCACGTAGGAACTAAAGTAGAGCTTGATCATCCTCCTCGTCCATGTGGCTAATACTATTGTCTTATAAGCTTGTCGGTGAGTCATCTATTCTGGGGACATTGCTTATGATCTCTTACTGTTTATTAAGACTATCTTTTTTAATTATGTATTAACTATGAGGGTGAGACCAGTTGCTTGTCTTAGCCCACGATCTTATCTATATAGTAGAGGTTTCGTTGGACATGTGGCTAGTACTATTGTCTAATAAGCTTATTGGTGAGTCCTCCATTCTGGGGACATTGCTTATGATCTCTTACTGTGTATTAAGACTATCCTTTTTAATTATTCATTAACTATGAGGGTGAGCCCAGTTGCTTGTCTTGGCCCACGATCTTATCTATGTAGTAGAGGCTTTGTTAGACATGTTATGTATCTATGCTATGAGTCTTCACTCTCTTGTTCTTGATGTCTATGATGTGGAAGTTTACCCTTAGTCCCAATTCCCCTTATGCTTATCTCTCATTTCCTTTTAATTCTATCCGCGACCAAGGTTATGTAATAATATGCTATTAGGCTTGGTTGGGGTTCCTTCGGGTTCCCCATTCAGCGATCATGCCTATGCCCTAGGTTTTGGTCGTGACAAAGATGGTGTCATAGCACTAGGTTGTTAGATCCTCAGAGTCCAACACACTACGTTGGTTAGATTCTTATTCATGGTGGTGTTTTGCACCACAACTATGAGTAGGAGGCTATGAGAAATTTTAGGAGATGTTTCCCTTCTTCATATTCTAAGTCATTCTATAGAGTTGAAGCATTTTTTCCCTCTAACAATTGTTCTTTACCATATTAGTTGATCATTCCTAACCCAAGAGGAGGAAGAGCCCGCGCTCCCGAGGGACAACTGGCTAATCGAGAGCTTCGGGAGGCTCTCATTTTGCTTGCACCAGTTATGGTCAACCAAGACAATCAATGCAGCCAAGACCCTCATGCCCCTACACTGACTTGTTGTGTGAGAGACTTCATGAGAATGAGCCCATGGGAGTTCTAAGGGTCAATGAGTTTGAGGGAGTATACCCTCAAGTTCAACCAACTCTCTAAGTATGGTCCTCACTTGGTTGTCGGCCCAAGGGATAGGATGAACAATTTCATCATGGGTGTCTTCGACTTGATGAATGAAGAATGCCGGTCTGCTATATTAAATAATGATATGGATTTGTCCAGTTTGATGACATATGCCGAGTAATTAGAAGGGAAAAAGTTGAGGAAGAGGAGGAGTAAAGAATCCCAGAGGGCCCGTATTTATGGCAAGTTCCAAGGACCCAAGGATGGCCGATTCCATCAAGGCCAAGGGTCTTCCAATGCTCCTAATGGAAGGATTACTAATGATAACCCAAGATACCAAGGTGGTAATAGTGGAGGGCCCAAGCCGAAGTGCCCTACATGTTGCAAAAACCATGGTAGCCCATGCTGGAGGTACTCTAGTGCTTGCTTTGGATGTGGTGAGATGGGCCACCGGGTTATTGATTGCCCACATGCTCAAATCGAATGTAGATTTGAGTCCACAAGGCCAAGGGAATGCTCATAGGCAAAATAGGTTCTATGCTCTTCAAAGAAGGGAAGGAAGGGATGAGATGTTTGATGATGTAATCGGTAAGTTAGAGGTTTTCCTTGATTTTTATTGTACATGCTTTGATGGCTAGTAAGATTTGATTGTGTGGCTGTATTAGTGCTAGAAAGGATAGTTAGGGTTGCCCTATGTTCTTATTGCATAAAGTCTTGTCTTGTGATCTTGGTTGAACTTGGTTTGATGGGTTGGAGTTCTTGGAGTGGCTTGGCTACTAACACAGCATGCTTCCAATGAGTGTAGAACCCGTAAGGTTGTAATATGATGGTCAAGGATGGTTGATCTATTTGGTCAACTACAATGGGTTAATCACTTCTCTAAGATTGATCTTTGGTTCGTGTTTTTGTTTCCAAGTAAGAAAAAGGATAGGTCATATCTCTAAGTGTCTTTTCGGACTAGGACCGAGCACTTTGAGCATTGGTGAAATTGTTTGTTGACTTATGCACCGACTTTGTTTATAGGTTTCATGACTAGGATCTTAAAAACCTACCATGACATGTTAGTGGTGGTCTTTAGTAGTGGTGCATTGATTTAATTAGAGCTTTTGAATCATTTGGGAGTAGTGTTGCAAGTCTTGGGGAACAGGAGGTTGTCTGCTAAACATGATAGGTGTGAATGGAAGATAATGGGAAGGTGGTTATCATTCTGTTAGAATTATGATATGAGTGTGCATTATTTTTCGCCAGTAAGACTAATGTTACGGTCGGTGCTTTAGGTAGCCTAGCATGTGTTGATGACAGTGACAAAGATAAGTTGAGCATAGTGGTGTCGTATTCTTGATGTCTCGAAATTTTCTTTTGCGAGGAAGGTCTAGATTAAGAAAGGCCTTCATTCTGTCTTGTTAAAGTTGGATGTTTTGGGTCAAAGATGATACAGTGGAGGTTGTCTCCCAAGGGGGAGATAGTGGTTAATGGTAACAAGTGGAGTAGGTGTGATTAAGGTCGACAATGAGTTTAGGATTGTGAGCACTTGTAGAATGTGGAGGGAAGTTAGTAAGTTGACATAAGGAATATAATTACCTAGGGATGTTATGGTTTTCCGGTTCTTCATGCTTCAAGATTGAAGGGATGTGTGATGACTCTAGTGCTATAGAACCCATGACATTTTGGATGTTGTGTAGGGTAAGTTGGTTTAAGAGAAGGTTCCAAAGGAGACATTTGATGTAAGGGTGGAAGGAGTTGATCGATAAGAATGTGGTGTTCGTTAAGGCTCTTTGGAAGGTTCGTCTAGTCGAAAGTGTCTCTCGAGAAGTGAGCATGGAAAAGCGATTCTCATATCTCTTTCATTCTATTCAAGCTTATGATAGCACATCAAGTCATTTTATGATTCCAAGTCTTACGTTTCAGCCCCTACGTCATTTGTGTGCATCCATGTTTATGTTGACGAGTTCATGACGATTTTTGACATTTATATTGGGATTTTGAAAATGATGTTTTAAGGGTATTATTGCATTCATGTTGGGGATGATTTGTTCTTCATTAATTTTCTTATGTACATATCTTTGACATTAGGGGATGAATGTTCGCAAGGGGGAATATTGAAACGACCACAAAAAGTACCCAACAATGTGCCTTGGAGGTGCTCAGAATTGTGATTTCCATTTATATCAGAAACCATGCGTTATTTCAGAAATTCGACTTCATTTTCTTGTTTAGGAGGTCAAATTTAGGGGGTGAAGGGTCTACCCCAATTTTTAAGCAATCGTATCAAATTATGAATTTTCAAATTGGCACAAAAACAGTATTGTTTCCACGCCATCAACGCGACGCGCCCCTAAACAAAACCTGCCAAGTTTTTTTAAACTCGATCCAAGACTTTCAAGTCTTTGGCCTAAGCCTTCCCACACGAGAAAATATCAATACTTAGCCATATTTTACCCTCATATATTTCAAAAACATTCCCCAATACTCACTCAAACACTTAGGCTTATATGTTTTTCAAATTTCAAGTGCCAAAATCCTCTCCGGATGTTAAGGATTTCAACCAAGCTTCAAGTCTCCATCTCCAATCATCCTCGAGGATTCTCCAAAGCCTAAGGTATGCGGTTTCCTTTATGAGTTCCTTTCACCCATGATTTCCAAACTTCCTTTTCCTCATATTGCATGATTTGAAGTTGATTTACTCATGGGTCTTATCTATTATGAAAATCACTACACACAATATTGGGGTTTATGAAATTGTGATTGTTTTGCCATGTTTTGGGCTATGAATCTAGGATCTATTGTAAGATTTAATGAAGGACTTTGATGTCTATTGCCTGAGGGTGTTACCAAGTATCTTTTGAAGGTTGAACATTGAATTTTCTAGCATTATTTCACTCTTAAATTCCATGGTTTTATACTAGCATTCATGTCTCAATGCTTCAAAAATGCATAGGTGACCTATCTCGTATCACTCCTATTGAAGATGTGCAAGTTATAGAAATTCTCACCTACGAAGAGGTACCTATTGCTATTCTATATTGTCAAGTTAAGAGGCTATGGAATAAAGAAATTGCTTCAGTAAGGTATTTTGGAGGAACCAGCAAGCAGAAGAGGTAACATAGGATACTGAGGAAGCGATGAGATGCAATTACTTATTTGAAGCTAAAGATGAAGTCCAACATGCGGAGTTAGGGCATTAATAGGTACATGTGTTTGAATACTTGTTGTGTTGACAAAAGTTTCTTTAAGTAAAGGTTTGAAATTGGTTAAGCTATCTAATTGTTAGAACCCGTAAGTCCTTAATTGGTTCAATTTGGTAAAGTTTGGGACCAAATGTAAGTTTCTTCTAAAGTGTAGTCTTTAAGATTTAAATTCTTAGTGGGGTCATGTGTTGTGGCTTTTTTTGATTGGTTCAAGTGGAAGATTTTTTTTGTTTATATATAGGTATACTTAGAAGAGTTCCCAGACTTAGAAAAAAGAAGAGAGCAACCAAGAAAGCAAGTAACCCTCTCAGGTTGCTACAGTAAACTGGGAGATTTTCATTTTTTTCGATCTTTCGATTATTTGATGCTTCAAGCTTGGTATATTGGGTCCCCTAAGTGGCATGGAGGCGTTAGTTGGGCGAGGAAGCGCTTGGTTTGATGGCTATGAAGACTTGGGTCTGGTAAGGGGCTTGAAAGGTATGTTAACTTCTAGCTTCATTTATGT
>JAPFFP010000080.1:6153733-6169675 GCA_026153255.1 Solanum medicagineum
CAATGACTCATGAACCCGCCTGTGGAAGAATGAGCCAAGATTTCGGGTTGTGGTGCCCATTCTCTCACCACTAGCCCTACCCCTTTTACTCTTTCCTCAAATCCTTCTGGCAGCTGAAATCTTCTAGCTTCTGCAGTAAAGATATCTCCTCTATCGGCATCTCTCAACACCCATAAAAACCTCTGTTTGCTCTGCTCTAATCCCATCGCGAGCTCCATGACTTCCCTATCGGAAAATGAAGTCGTTGTTCCAAAAGATACATAGAGAACTGATCTTGGAGGTTGTTTATTCAGCCATTCCAAACATATTTTGTTCCTATTCGAGACATGATCGATTTTAGTTGGCAGAATTGGTCCAATGGCCCATTGTTGTTTGCTTCCTGCTTGTTTAAGCAAATCAAGAAACTTGCCTTCAATTCCTCTGCTTGTATTGTGGATATCACCTGATTTTATATTCATATATGGACTCTGAAGAGCTGTAAACTTCATGACTTCATCTTGCATCACTCCATCAAGTGAGGGTAGCTTTTTAAGCAATTCTTCTCCGAGTTCGACAGACTTCCCTCTATATAAGTCTATAAAACAGTACAAAGTAAAAGCTGAAATGCAGTTAAATACATAGGATTCAGTATTGGGCAAGGAAGGAACATCCTGAACATTATAGGACATGAAAGTATCATGAACAACTACTACTCGTCTTGATTTGGAGGAGATATCGCGAAAGAAGGAAGCAATGGGTTCGCGGAGAAGTGTACAAGCATTCCATGAAGGCAAAAGATGTGCAGGAAATCTGCATAAGGCATTAAAGACAGGTGGAGGTGAGACAAATTCAGGAGTTGGGATGTCATGGAAGTGGATTTTGGCTATGTCTGAAGGATTTAAAGCGTTGGCTCGAACACGAGCTTGTTGGTTGTGTGTGGCAGAGCCAACATAATATACAGGAAGATCATATGATGAGGAGATTAAACAGGCTAGTTGAAGAAGTTGATTGAGATGACCTTGTGCTTGGAATGGAACCATGACTATAACTACTTCATGATCTTGTTTCATGGAAGTAGAAAGATGAGAATTTCGTACTTCTGTCTGATCCTCCATGTCTCCTGATTGAGCTTGTGTCATGATACTTTGAAGACGAACTTACATGAATCATGTGTGTATTTGTAAGTGTGTGGAGGTAAAAGGACTACAGGAGGATAGGCTGGCAAATCCAAAATGTTGAAAATGTGTGATTCTCATGAGAATTGCCATGTAGAACGCGTAAATACGTGTTTTGGACGTGTATTTCATGCTAATTGAAATAAAAAAAATAATATTAGATATCACTATATTAGAAGTGTAACACAAGTAATAGCATGAAGAACCGACAACTTTGATTAAATTATTAACATCACCTGAGATTTAAACTACCACAAGATGGATCCTTGGCTAGATATTGAAGCCATTGTTGCCTCGTCTTTATATTAGTACTTGCAATATGTATATACTAATTTCTGGATACGTGCATCGCATATTTATCAAGTGTGAATTTATTATAGATATATTAGAACAATCAAAATTCTATAAAAACATACATAATAAAATGCAAGAAAATAAAATTTTAAAAAGTATGTCAAAGAAAATAATGTATATTTGACTCAATCAAAGTATAATTTTAACAAAATAATATTATATTTACCTTAATATAATATTTATCACGTCATTTATATGTTTGATGTCAACAAACAATATAGTAGATCTGGATTGTTGGCAACTTCATATCTTCACAATATTTATCACATTATTTGCATGTCCTACGCAATTTGCATGCGTGATTAAAGTGTGTACCTTATTTGGTAATAAATATTACATAGAAAAATTAAATTTAGCTATGAGCTTATGAAAAGATAAATAATTCACTACAGAAGTAATTTGGATAAATTATTTATTTATAAAAGTTCTATAGAAGGAAGACGTAGAAGTTTACTAAATAAGGACGATTTCGGAGTCTTTCCACGAGTAGAAATCCTTATCTTATTATTTATTTCCACACATTTTAAAAGTTAGTATTATAAATATAATTAAATAAGAATTTAAAGAAAAAATGGTAAAAAGACGATTTTATCTAAAAAAAGAATCTTTAATGAATGGCCGTCACGCTTTTAATATAGTATAGATTAGACTAAAGAAAGTATTAAACATATGTCTTTACTTTTATATGTCCAGTTCAGAAAATCAAATCAAAATTTGTTACTTAATTTCTAATTTACCTTTATTATAACTACTAGCATTAGAATACGTGTTTCACACCAGTATTTCAAGTTAATTAGTTAAATTTTTTTTTTGTATCTTTTTAGTCTAATTAAAATATTATTATTTAATATTACAACTTGCATATGTTAATCTCTAGAGATGGCTAACGTATTTTATTATAAAGCATCAATAGACAAAAGAACCCTTTCATTTTCTTAGATAAATGAATTAGTATATTAAATAATTTATTGCAATTTATAATTTAATTAATAATTCTTTCATTGTCTTTTAAATAAATAATTTTAATATCATTATTTAATTTTTAATTAATTAAATATTTAATTTAATCTAGGAGTAAAATGATGATCTAACTTTTCATTTTTGAAACTTCTGACTTTTAGTAATTACATAATATAGTAATATTTAAAAGAAAAGACATTTCAGCTAACTGAAATTTTAATTATTAAGAGAAAATACACACACATCATAAATGTGTTATAACTTCGTCTTTACAACTTAGACATACTCTAATCTCTAGAAATGCTAATGGATTTTATATGAAGCGTCAACAAACAAATAATCCTTTCATTTTTCAAGATAAATAAATTAGTATATTAAATAATTCATTGTAACTTACCATTTAATAAATGATTTTTTCATTGTCTTTTTCAGAAATAACTTACAATTCAAAAAATAATTTAAATGTTATTATTTAATATTTAATTAATTAAATATTTAATTTAATCTAAAGGTAAAATCGTAATTCAGCTTTGTATCTTTGGAGCTTTCCACTTTATAAATTCGTATAAATTTATTTTATAAAGATCCTATAAAAAACATACTTGTAATGGATAATAGAATGCAACAATTACAGATAAATTTTAATAAAAGTGAAAACGAACACTTAAGATAGTTTGAAGAGAATGTTATTATTTTATGATGTACATCAACAATATTGCTAGTTTATATTTGATTTAACCTTTTTTGTAATGATATTTCTAATGAATGTATCTAATTAATATATCAAATGTGATTCTAATATCAATAAAAATCTAAATTTGATTATTTATTACAAGAATATACTATGGCCTTTTGATTTTTGTAAACATACAAAAAAAAAAAAAATTGAAACGGTTAAGCAAATTCATATTATGTGGTACAGATAATTACAAAAAAGACAAAATTTAATTTACAAAGTATAACAATTATTTTCTCATTCATTTTTTTTTTCAAAAAAGGATACGTCAGTGCTAAAGTACAAAGAAAATTTTTGAATGCTAAAACTAAAATATTAGATGCTAAAATAATAAAACATTGCTAAAATTTCATTGATAACGAGACATATATGTTATGTGCTTTGAAAATAAAAACTAATGTTATATTGAACTTCATCTTATGATCTTACAAAAAGACAACATAGTGAGTAAATTACCTTTTACGTATTTACAAAATATCGTCTCAATTCATCGTGTTTCACTAGATCTGGGATGTGATATGGTTTCGACTGTTTTTATAATATTCAACATATATATATACACACACTCTTCTCTCCCAAAATTTTTTCCTGCAAAGAGAAAGAATAATACGATAATGATCTATTAATAAAATTTTGAAAAATGTATATATATGATACATAAATGCTAACAAAAGTAGGACAACAATTACTGATATACATGAGATATAGAAAAAAAAATTAGCTCATACAGGTTGTATATAATAATCTTAAATAAGTTTAGTCAGACTAAAATAATCGTAATCAGACAAAAAATATGAAAATGGAAAAAGCTAACGACTAACTTCTCTATAACGACTAAAATAATTAGATCGTTCTCATAAAACTTACTTAATAATATCCCGTAAAATTTTTGAAATGCCCCTAGAAAGTAATCGTGTGCATAACGCGTCTTTTCAAGCTTCGATGGGAAATCCGAGATCGAATTTGCGATCAGCGCGAAAAAATGAGTGGGAAAATGGCCCCAAATCGATTTTAGAACAACCAGATCAGAAAATAATTTTTCCTAATTTTTTTTCGACACAGTGTTGATGCGCACCAGGGCCGCAACGCGCCCTGGACACAGATCAACACTTTTTTTTTTTTTAACTTTTCGACGGGAACTTGAAATCTCGAAAATTCGAGAAAAAACACACGTTCGCGCCCTTGGTGTGACGCGGACGTGTTGTTGAGGAGTGAAAGCTTTCTTTTAATTACAGGAAGGGCCTTCTAGTCATTCCCCACCCTATCCTAAGTCTCTAAAATGTGTTTAAGGGTCTTTTTATATCAATTAAGGGTCTCTAAACCCATTTTTCTTAGTTTCTACATGAAAGCTCTTGAGAGAAGACAAGAAACGCTTGAGGATTCCAAGGTTGAGGGTCAAGTTTTTGAAGGAAACTAGGATAATCTCCATTCCAGGTATGTAAAGGCTACCCAAAACATATGATTGTCCTCTCATGTGCCCCACTGAGTGTATTAGGTCGATAGTTGAATGTGATAGGTCTTGTCTGTAAAAGTCTAGAATGTTATCCTGAAAACTACTTTATTCTACATATATTTTCTTGAATTGATGATCATCATAACTTGAAATATTTAAATGATTATTTGAACTATTGTATAAACTCTACATGCTTAATTGCCAAAGATTTCAAGAATGAACCTAGGGGTTGATGTCTAGAGCCTTGATGATGTAACTGTGCTTTGTTGTTGTGGTCCGGGTCTTGAATTGGGTGAGTATTACTGATAATGTTGATGGAATTTGATTGAGAGTAAGATCGTTAGAGTCTTTAAGAGGCTGAACTTGAATTTTAACAAACGTTCCTAATTTCTTGAGTTGATAGATGACAGATAAGTTGATGTCCTTATCTGAGAGAGACTGATTATACAGACATTCTGATGTTGATAGACTTATGAGCATGTTGAGTCATGGGAGGAGTATTGAGCACCGAAATAGGTAAGAGTGAGTCCCACTTGCACTCATTAACTACGTGGCCAGCGTATGAGAGGATTGGACCGTGAAAGCGGATGATTCCTTTGTCTCAAAAGAGGACTTGATAGAATTTCGGATCCACTGACAGACTCGTTCTTTACCCTGGCAAGGTGCTGGACGGATGTGGCAATGACATCTCTTCGTTATATCATCACCAGTTCATAGGTGATGGTTGTCGGTTAGAGAAACTCCCAGATAGGTCTCATATTGATAGTACTCTGATGTTGATGTGATGGTATGAGTCTTGATTGCTGGTGAAGTGATAGTGTCCTATTCCTTATCCTGAGTAGAGATTGAGTAACTGATGAGTTGATGGACTTCAACAGACGAATCGTTGAGGTTCACAGAATTTCAGCTAGAGACTTGGTGAGTCCTCCCCTGCATTCGGAGGATGTCTTTATTTCCCTTTCTTATTGCTTTAAGTTATTCTGAGTTTTGGTAGTCATGGACTGTCATGGTAGCATCCTAGACCTATTAGAAATAGATGCTTCATAGACACAGATAGATGATGGTTGATGTTGGAGTTTCTTTCCCCTTTCCTTTTTGAAACTAAGTTCTTTCGTAATCCTATTTCATGTGATAGACATAATTGATGAGTCTTATAGCCCACTGATAGTTAAGGTCATTCTCTAATGCCTTCCGCTGATCGGCTGATTGAATGAATGTGATGAGACTAGATGGTTCTCTTGGGGACTAGCAATAGTCTCCAAGTGTCAGTTACGTCTAGCGTACCCTCTTGGGGCATGACAATTCTGCTAATATACATATGTAATTTTAAATAAAGATACGTAAAATGTACCAAAATACTTTTTAATTTTGTGATCTTAGACATATCATGTGAAAAAATAAAATTAAAAAGTTTTTTAAAAGGGAACAACCCAACAAACACTATTAGAATGAAAACTAAAAAGGACTCATGAGGTTAATCAAGAAACCATTCACTAGTTCAAACCTAGAGAAATTGACATGAATAAACTTTATGTATCTCATATAATAATATATATACACACTATTTATTCATGTCAATTTCTCTTAAATCTTCACCAATTTTCGGTCCATTATTACAATAAGGACATCTTCATTAAAATCCAACACCTAATTTCTACACCTAAAGTCATTCAAGAGTTAATAACAAAAAACAAAAATTAAATAGAAGCCAAAATAATAAGCAGGATCTACAAACATATATATATATATATACACTCACACATGATTCAAGTAACAAATCCAAGTTGGATTGAATCTTCTACAACTTGGCCAAAGGTAACTTCTGTTTATAAACACTTGAAGAACAACTTTATAATGGAAAAAAAAACTGCAATAGAGGGATTCTTTTAGCTGTGTTAAGTTGATTAACATGATTTCTTTTTTAATATTAGTCAATCTATGCAATTTGTCTCTCGAAAAGCAAAATATGAGAAAGTACAAGTAGAGGAATAGCAGTATTCGGGGAAGGGCCTGACCATAATATATGATGACATTAATAGAGTAGGACATATCATTTGTCATATAAAATTTACATGAAGTATTTGGGGATAAACATGCAACACCACGTTCCTAGAACAGAATCATTTTGCTATATAATCACACTTCTTCCACGGCATAAGCACAATCAATAGACACAGGATCTGAAATATGAAATTCCGATCTTTCTACTTCCATGAACTTGACAACTTGAAACAAGATCATGAAGTCGTTATAGTCATGGTTCCATTTCCAGCACAAAGTGTCACGGACTTGGTCGTAATTCCAACGAACCGTGCGACCTAGCAAACTTTTACTGCTCAAATTGCTAGTCAGCCTAACTCCTGAAGCTTAGCAGAACTTAGAAAGACTAAACTTAAAAAACTTTAAGATGGAACTTGGAACTTTGGAGGAACAAAGAAAGAAGTCTTTATTAGAGAACTAGAAAGCTTTACAATGCTTTGCTTGATTTGCTCGGACGAATTTAAGCAGTACGTCACAAAGGTCATCTCAATCAACTTCTTCAACTTTCCTGCCTAATCTCCTCGTCATATGATCTTCCAGTCTATTATGTTGGCTTTGCCACACATAACCAACGCCTTAAATCATTCAGACGTAGCCAAATTCCATTTCCATGACATCCAACTCCTGAATTTGCCTCACCTCCACCTGACTTTAATTCTTCAAGCAAATTCCCATTACATCATAAGCCATTATGGGATGCATCTTTGCTTCTTCGCAAGCCCATTGCTTCCTTTTTACGTGATATCTCCTCAAAATCAAGACGAGTCATTGTTGTTCGTGATCCTTTAATGTCCTATAACATTCAGGATGTTTCATCCTTGCACAACGTGGAATCATATGTGTTTAATTGCATTTCAGCTTTAAATTTGTACTGTTTTACATGCTTATTTAGTGGGAAATCTATCCAACTTGGAGAAAGGAGTGATGCCTGATGAATGCTTGAACTTTATGGATCTTCAGGGTCCATATGTGGATATTAAATCAGGTGGTATCCATAACACAAGCACAGTAATAGAAGGTGAGTTTCTTGATTTAATGGCACAACTAGGAAGCAAACAACAGTGGGCAATTCTGCCTACAAAAATCGATCATATCTCGAATAGGAACAATATATGTTTGGAGTGGCTGAACAAACAACCTCCAAGATCACTTCTTTATATCTCTTTTGGAACAACAAGAAGTCATGGAGCTCGCGAGGCGTTCCACAGAGGAAGGGGGTTCTTCTCGAATAGAGTTGGATACTTTTACCGCGCATTGCTTTTCACCATAAGCTTCAAGTATTTTAGTTACTTCTCATTTTCATTCAAGTTAACATGTTCTCTTTCTTGAAATATGCTGAAAAATTATAATCAAGAAACACATATGATGAATTAAGGTAAAGCAAATCCGATTCTAAACTCCTTTCTTCCTCTTAAACCACCTATCGTTCAACTGCTGAAAGACAAAAGATCAGTTTTCTAAATAAGATTTTCCATGAATAGTAGCTCTATGTTTTATGACAAAAAACATGCTTTTTGTTATCAGAGTCAATATGATTAATCTAATTTAATATGTTAAATTTAGATGTACAAAAACTATATAAAATATTATTTTACGTTGAAATCTTTCTCATATTAATATGATTAAAAAAACACATTTTAAAATATTAGTCAATCTATACAATTTGTCCCTCAAAAAGCAAAACATGATAATGTACAAGTAGAGGAATATATCTTAAAGGGTAGTCTGATACACTAAACCTTACGTTATGTGCTCGAAAAAAAGTCCGACATTAAATATGATGGCAGTAATAGAGTAGGACATACATTTATAATATAAAATTTACATGAAGTATTCGTGGATAAACATGTGACGCCTGAGAACGGAAATCATTTTGCTTTCATGGTCATATCATTAACTGTTTGACGTAGCCAAGAATCAATAATTCAAAAATAATAGTATTATAATTAGTAGTCACAGCCTAAAATTATACTCCTCTTTAACATTCACATATATGCTATACAAGAAAAGTTGACTATATAACCCTACTTCTTCCTGGACATAAACACAATCAAGACACGGAGAGGATCTGACAGAAGTACGAAATTTCGATTTTCTATGAGTACTCCCTGCGAGAATTTACCAAACCATGAAGTAGTTATAGTCATGGTTCCATTTCTAGCCCATGGACATCTCAATCAACTTCTTCAACTTTCCTGTTTAATCTCCTCATCATATGATCTTCCTGTCTATTATGTTGGCTCAGCTAATCATAATCATCAAGCTCGTGTTCGAGCCAACGCGTTAAATCCATCAGACATAGCCAAAGTCCAGTTCCATGACATTCCAACTCCTGAATTTGCCTCACCTCCCCCTGCCTTTAATGCCTTGAGCAAATTCCCATTACATCATAAGCCATTATGGGATGCATATTTGCTTCTGCGCGAGCCCATTGCTTCCTTTTTACGCGATATCTCTTCAAAATCAAGACGAGTTGTTGTTGTTCATGATTATTTAATGTCCTATAATGTTCAGGATGTTGCTTCCTTGCCAAATGCTGAATCCTATGTGTTTAACTGCATTTCAGCTTTTACTTTCTACTGTTCTTTGTGCTTTTTTAGTGGGAAGTCTGTTCAGCTCGGAGAAGAATTGCTTAAAAAGCTACCGTCCCTTGAAGGAGTGATGCCTGATGAAGTCAAGAACCTGATAGATCTTCACAGTCAATGTATGGATATTAGATCAGGTGATATCCACAATACAAGTAAAGTAATCGAAGGCGAGTTTCTTGATTTTCTGGCACAAGTAGAAAGTAAACAACAATGGGCAATTGGACCAGTTCTGCCTACAAAATTTGATTGTATCTCGAGTAGCAACAAAATATGTTTGGAGTGGCTGAACAAACAACCTCCAAGATCAGTTCTTTATATATCATTTGGAACATCAACTACATTTTCCGATAGAGAAGTCATGGAGCTCGCGATGGGACTAGAACAAAGCAAACAGAAGTTCATATGGGTGTTGAGAGAAGCTGATAGAGGAGATACCTCTATCGCGGAAGCTAGAAAATTTGAGCTGCCAGAAGGATTTGAGGAAAGAGTAAAAGGGGTAGGGCTAGTGTTGCGAGAATGGGCGCCACAACCTGAAATCTTGAATCATGCGTCCACAGGCGGGTTCATGAGTCATTGTGGATGGAATTCTTGCATAGAGAGTATTACTATGGGAGTACCAATAGCTGCTTGGCCTATGCACTCTGATCAACCGAGAAATGGTTTCTTGGTGACAGAAATATTGAAAATAGGCCTGATTGTGAGGGAATGGGATAAACGCGAGGAGCTAGTAAGTGCATCCACTATTGAGAATGCCGTGAGGAAGTTGATGGCATCAGAAGAAGGTGATGCAATTAGGAAAAGAGCAGAAGAATTGGGAGAAGCCGTTAGGCGTTCCACAGAGGAAGGGGGTTCTTCTCGAATAGAGTTGGATTCTTTTATCGCGCATATCAGAAGATAGACTTGCTTTGATCTTGGAATGTTCAGCATGTGAAACTTTTTATGTCCATCAGTGAGACGATTGCTTTCTATGTATACATTTCTCAGTTCTTCGCATATGTTAAAAGTTGTATCCTTATATCCTATATTAGACTGTTTTACGACAAAATGATGATGTCGAGGTAGTATACCAGCGTTTTCTCAGACATATACCAGAGTTTGTCCACAAAATGATGATCAAGAAACACACATGATGTATTAAGAATACTAACAATGTATGTTTTCTGTTATTCTATAGTACTAGAGCATTACACTATCATTTAAGAAACTTTAGGCATGAACTAAAAAACGAAACTTTTAGTTGTGAAAAACCAGTCTATCTTGTGATATGCGCGATGAAAGAATCCAACGCTATTCGAGAAGTACCCCCTTTCTCTGTGGAACGTGTTACGGCTTCTCCTAGGTCTTCTGCTCTTTTCCTAATCTCGTCGCCTTCTTCTGATGCCATTAACTTCCTCACGACAATCTCAATGGCGGATGCAGTGACAAGCTCCTCGCGTTTCTCCCACTCCCTAACGAGCAGGCCTATTTTCAACATCTCTGTCAGAAAGAAAGCATTAAGTGGTTGTTCAGAATGCATAGGCCAAGCAGCTACTGGCACTCCCATAGTAATGCTCTCTATGCAAGAATTCCATCCGCAATGACTCATGAACCCGCCTGTAGATGAATGAGCCAAGATCTCAAGCTGTGGCGCCCATTCTCTGACGACTAGCCCGACCCCTTTTACTCTTTCTTCAAATCCATCTGGCAATTCAAATCTTCTAGCTTCCCCTCTAAAGATATCACCTCTATCAGCATCTCTCAACACCCATACGAACTTCTGTTTGCTTCGCTCTAGTCCCATCGCGAGCTCCATGACTTCTTTATCAGAAAATGTTGTTGATGATCCAAAAGACACATAAAGAACTGATCTTGGAGGTTGTTGATCAAGCCAATCTAAACATTTGTTTCTCTTGTCTGATACATGATTTAGTTTAGTAGGCAGAATCGGTCCGATTGCCCATTGCTTCTTGTTTTGTTTACTTGCAAACTTCTCCATCAAATCAAGATAGGTAGCTGTCAGGATCGAAATAATCAGGATGTCACGCAGAAGCTAATAACAGCAAACCACAATAAGAAGACAAAGAAAACTACTAAAGAAGCATAATAGTTTGATGTACTTTTGGCAAATTGACCTACATATGAAAAACTAATATAAAAGAACGATTTGGCCTATGGACGAATATGCAAGCATACATTTCATGCTTGTTTGAGTAATTAATTAGCAATGAGATTTCCCAATATCATGCTAAGAATAGCTAGAATTCCGAGAAGAAGATGTCATTCGTTTGATGAAAAATAAAAAGGAATATCAAAAATTCGAGTGGCTGAAGATGACGCAGCTACTTTCAAGATAACAGAAAGAAAAGCAAAGTGCATGAGACTTTCATCTCACACGCGGCTCCTAAATGATAAAAGAAAATAAAAGAAGAAAGAACCCATTTTCTTTAATACTTATAGAGAATAATCGCTCCCTAAGCAAAACTCTTTAACGATTACATTGTGGATACTCTATAGCTTCAATTTTTAGAAGTTCCAAACGTTTACTCCAACAAAGGCAACAACAACAAAATACCTGGTGTAGTCTCACAAAGTAGGGTCTGGGAAGAAGAGAGTGTACATAGACCTTACCTCTATCTCTGAGGTAAACAGACTGTTTCTGATAGACTCTCGGCTCAAGAAAAGACAGACTATTGAAAAAGAGATAATGGAAGCACAAGAAACACCAGATAATAACAAAAAATACAACAGATAGTAACAAAACGCAAACTATTTTAAAACAATATAATAATCAAAGTACAAGAAATAACAAATAGTAACAGAATGCAAGTGACAAGAAACTACAAGAGCAATACCACAACTACTAATATGAACGAACAGCAAAATAACGCACTGCCACCTACTAACCTTCCACCCTAAGCATTAAATCCGAAAAAGGATTAACCAAATATAAACGGCAAAGTAATTCTAATTAAGGTAGAAAGTCGATGCAAACTATAACGATACCTTCAAGTACTTCGTTTGAATTGTACAAATCACCAGCTCTAATATCTGTATACTGAAACTGAAAATCTACTAACTTGTTGATCTCTTCTGGTGCATCAGCTTCAAGTTTAGGCAACTTTTTAAGTAAATCTTCATCAAGTGGAATAGGCATTCCTTTAGGTAAGCATATAAAACTACAATACATAAAGAAAACCGAAACACAGTTGAATACATAAGACTCAGCATTATGCAAGGAACAAACATCCTGAACATTATACGACATCAAAACATCATGAACAACAACAACTCGTCTTGATTTAGAGGATATGTCACGAAGTAACGAAGCAACAGGCTCGCGGAGAAGGGTGCAAGCATTATAAGAAGGTAAGAGTTGAGATGGAAATTTGGTCAGTGCATTAGGATCAGGTGGGGGGGAGGCAAAATCAGGTGTTGGGATATCATGGAAGTGGATTTTAGCTATGTCTGATGGATTTAACGCGTTGGCTCGAATACGAGCTTGATGATTATGAGTAGCTGAGCCAATGTAGTGGACAGGAAGATTATATGATGAGGAGAATATGCAAGCTAGTTGAAGAAGTGAATTGAGATGACTTTGTGCTGGAAATGGAACCATCACTATAGCTACTTCATTTTCTTGTTTTCGTTTCGAGATTTCAAGATTCTCTATGTTGATGTTATCCATGGAGGAAGGAAAAAATACTAGTTTTTGACAATTGAAAGTAAAAGTAAATTGATGAAGACTTTGATGATTGATTGTCTTCTATAAAGTTTTGTGTTGAAAAGGTTTATATATGTACTAGACATCGCCATGCGAGCGCTGGCCCCATAAAAATATTTATTAAGAATAATATTATAAAATTATAATTAAAATATTTAAAAATATAAAATTTCATTGAAGCAGGTACGTCAAAGTTCATGAAATATTTTAATTTAGTAGTTGAAGTAGACATACCGTGCAACAGTTATCTGTTTCAGCGAAAGCCTCTTACTACATAGTAAAACATACAAAAAAATATATATATGTAGTTGTTTATTCTTGTCACTATGCAAAGATACAAATGGAAAATTTCGTATGCCATTACGTCATATGATATAATTTATTCAATTGGGAATAGATATTATGGTATTTGACTCATTTGGCTGCCGTGCACTCCAAGTTCTTTTTACCTTACATTTAGAATCAAATTGAAATTGATTTTATTTAAATTAGAAAAAAATTATTAATTTGTTGATAGTAGGTTATTGATTTAATAGTTTTAGTAACTGTTTAAATTTTTTTAGTTATTGAATTATCATTTCTTAACTTTCTTAATGGGTCAACCGATAACCCTATAGTAAATTAAATAGTTATAATTATACTTTTTGCTATACAAAATCCTTGAAAGTTTCATAAAAGAAAATTTTGCTCAAATGTTAGCGGTTAAATCGATAACAGAACCGATAACGATAAGTCAATATCTTAATATTTTTATAACAATTTAACATTCTACAAATCAATAACTGATAAACTTCAAAACCAAACTGAACCAATCGATACACAATTCTATTTCTATTAATGGTCAAAAATACACTCTAATGAGCTAATCAAATATTCATTCCCAACTCGATAGTATGTTTTAATATAAAGGAGAGTAATAATTAAATTATAAAATTCGTAAAAAAGTGATAGTTTGCATGTGTTCTTATAACTCATCTTTTATTTAATGAAAGATACTCCCTCTATCCCTTATTAATTGAATTTCTAAGATAATACAGATATATTAAGAAAAGTATTCAAAGACAAAATTTACGTTATACTTTTCAATATTGCCCTTTGTGAAATCATAAATATGCAGTATAATTTATCTCCTAAAAAATATAAAACTTCAATAAATGAAAGGACAAATATGAAAAAAGTTTCAAATATTTTTTTGAACTTTAAACAATTTAACTATATTTTGAATATTGAAAAAAAAAATCTTAAAGAGTTCAATCAATTTCAGACGAAGATGAGAGGCATTACCTACCATCTTTCTACTTTTCGAAAAGCTATTATCTTTCTGTGTCTTTAGTTTCATTCAAAATGAAGAGGCTGCTGTTAAAAGGAGTGGTTGATATGTCAAGAGTCAAAGGAGGTCTCTGTCCCCACAATTATGATCTGTTAGTAATCGCGCAACACATGATGTATGGATTAGGCACACGTCGAGTGTTCAAATCCTGTTGCAAACAAAAGCTTTGGTATTACATGGAGAAGGGCAAAGAAGCATGCTCATTACCTATCGAGTTTCAACCGGTGTATCAGCCCTCCGGGTCCATAGAACATCTAATCCTCAAATACAACATACATCACAGATTCGAAACTGGTTGCACATAAAAAACTTAGTATTTAAGTGGAGAAGAATAAGAAACAAGCTTATTATACACCGAGTTTTGACCCATGTATCTTTGTCATTGCAGAGAAACACTACGCCTACGAGACACACTTCTATCTCATATAAACCTGTTACCCTTATCATTCAGTACTAGAAAATTTCGAAACCAATGCACTAGGGATTTGTTTGCCAGATTACACCTATAAGATGTAATGACTAAGCAAATATATCATGGATGTCCAGACATGGCCTGTTCAGCTTTGTACAATGTAGAACATCTAAAGTAAACAACAGCAGAAACCAACTGTGATTCTTCAACTTCACAAACTGCGAGCAACCCTGTCATATAGATCGCGAGGCCAATTCTGATTCAAATTGCTTGCGAGGAAGTTTGCAATCTGCAGAACCAAATTCACATCAATTATCACGAGATGTTACTGCTAATCAAAAGAAGTTTTGACTTAATATATGACAAGAATCATTGTCCAATATATGTTCTCAGAGATGCACTAGAGAATATCTTCAGAAATAAACATTGTATTAGCTGATAATTTTATCTGATTTAGTCGATGAGATTCAGAAGCAAAAGCCAATCTGTGAACACCTCGTTCATGATTGTTTCATATGTAATTGAAAACAAATATTACATCTACACAAAAGGAAGAAAAACTGATATTACATCTGAATAATCTAAAGTCATTACTCAAAAGGTTTTTTTCTTCTTCGTCAGATTAGGTCTTTATCATATTTAGCGAAAATGTGAAGTTAGCAATGCATTTCATGAAGGACAAGCACACAATATAACTGAAAATAGCACCTTGTAAGCATTTATAATCAAATTGCACTTTATTCAGTCAAAAGGGAAATATGAGCAAAGCTACTGAGCAAAGAGCACCAACAGACAAAGTGCATGAGAATGAACATGTATGCTGTAAAATTTACCTTGGCCCTTAAAGCGCGAAGTGACCCATCAGTATCTTTAACATTGTCCAGACAATGAAGCGCAACTTTTAGGAGGTCTGGAACACAAGCTTGGACATGATGAGACAAATTTTGAAAGATATCCATGGCAAAATCTGGCGTCCTTGGATCCAACGGAAGGAATGGGAGCTTCGCCACTTCCTTTATAGCATCCAAGTGATTTCCAAGTCTTGCAAGCTTATGAATGGATAGCACAGCCTCCAGCTGTCTTAGAACAACTTGCTGCGCCAACACATTTTCTCTCTCTTGGGGACTGCAAAATTGGATGAGATTAGGCTTCCATCCCAGAACAGTAAACACGCATTAAAAACATCATTATAAGAAACGATTTATACCCACAACA
>JAPFFP010000080.1:6170694-6181586 GCA_026153255.1 Solanum medicagineum
AGAAACTGTTGTCTTGTCTTTTCATCAGTCAAAAACCTTCCAAGTTGACCTTCTTCTCCAGTACCCCTGGGACCAAGTAAAATATCAATACCACCATCCCGCGACAAAAGCTCTGTAAGAAGTTGTTTCAACATGGAGCTCCTTTGCCTTTGCTGATCCATATTACCACGTCCACTCCATGACAACTGCCCACCACCCACTGCTGCTGCAGCTTGCACATAGTACTCCAATGCCATTAACAGATTACCATGACGCAAGTAAAGTAATCCATACTGCCTAATTATGCTAGAGGCTTCGGCAAAAGCATCCATGACCCCAAACTTTTGACCTACCCATGTACATTCAGAGAGGACTCCATAGTCCGCTAAGACAATAGCCATATGAACAGCATCCACATTATACCCCTCATCTCCCATGTCCTTGGACAAATACAGGACGGCTGGAAGAAGTTGGATGCTTAAAAGTAAAACGTATGGATAAACCAAAGGATCCTTTCCATTCTTAGTATAGTGTGATGCCTCAAACTTGTTTAGGTAAGCTTGCAGATCATCTAAAGTGTAGGGTGCCAACCCCTCATTAAGAACAACAGAAGACCTGTCAGGAGACTCACGTA
The DNA here is from genome assembly GCA_026153255.1 of Solanum medicagineum. Lineage (NCBI taxonomy): Eukaryota > Viridiplantae > Streptophyta > Magnoliopsida > Solanales > Solanaceae > Solanum > Solanum medicagineum. The sequence continues at coordinate 6,171,308 of JAPFFP010000080.1, forward strand.
CAGCAGATAATTGGAACCACAAGAAATCCTCTATAGTAGAGAAAAGTGTAGGGAATTCTCGAAGAAATCGGTCTATTTGCCTGCGAGAACCAGAAATTATTGTGTAGAGTAGCAACTTTTTCTTATCATATGTGGGTCGACCTCCTCGATCACCCAACCTAAACATCTTTTCACATTCTTCTGAAGCAACAGCTGCCATCTCAGCTGATACCATGCCTCCAGTGGAAATCCACTCTGTAAGCTGCAAAACACAGGGAATGTTGAAATGAAAGAGAATGGATAGCATACAGAAAACATGCAATCCACAGAGCACATACCAGAGAAGCAAACTGGTGGGACATGCGAGATTGTTGGGAAATCTCTCTTGCTTCATTGTAGTAACCGGTTCTCATGCAAAAGTATATCTATTTTAAGATAGAATAATCAAAATTAGTTTGAGCTACACATTTTTCTTTTCTAAAGTTACAGGTGCAGTAAGAAGTTCAAATAGTTTCAAAAACAGGATAAACACAGGAAGTATACATTTAGAAATTAGAATAGTTCATGTCCAAGAGCAATACCTTCTCCTTGTATTTCTTTTCGTCTACTACTAATTGTGCTGATAGAGGTTCTCTATCAAGTACCCCGTGGAATTAGTTGAAGTGCAAGGAAGCTAACCCACACACCAAATTATTTTAAAATAGAACTACTACGTAGTTGCTAGACTGATAGTAGATCACGAAAATCTAAACAAAAAATAGAATTAACAAATATGAAAATAGCACAAGATTAACGTAGAGAAACTGTAGTCTGTAAAAACTTCTGTGCTGGTCAAAGCAAGAAATACTAACAAATAAAAGAACCAATTGTGAATTCAAGATAGAAGTATAAGCATACGCCAGAAAAATCTTTGTTAAAAACAAAAGTAAGAGAAACGAAAAGAACCCTTTTTAATTCAAGAAATTGTTAAGAGAAATCTAAATCTCCAACTACAATAGGATCTTGAAGGATCACAAAACCAACCAACACAACAAAACAAAAAAGTGAAATACTGCACAAAATATAGCCCAATATATGCTTATAAAAAGAACATATATGGACAATTTCCTTTCCAAAACACAAGGAGGTGAGCTAGTTTGATACACTTTACTGGATAAATCACAACCTAGTTGTTTTAAACAAGGAATGACAATTCCTAAATACAAGACTGAAGTCATAACTTGCTCAGATGATTGAATGGATTTGATCTAAAACCATGATTGAAACATCTAATAGTTCATATCAAAATGCAAAAGACTGCATATTGATGGTGTGTGTAATCAGAGTGAAGCATTCAAACCTGCTGCCAGGTGGTATCAATGGGAGGCTGTCTACGGGCATCAACCGCATCAAAATCAAGAACCCCATAGTCCCTTAAACGGATCTGAGAGGGGACAACAATCAAGGAAATGATAATCATGGAAAATGGTATATGCTGACTCCTAAAATGAAGATTGAATATTAATAATGACATTTATAAAGATGCCAAACTAACCCTGAGAAAGGCGCGGATTCTCTGCAAATTACCAACTGCGCCACCAAGTGCAGCCTATAATAGCCAGCAAGATCATCAGCTATCAGTAATGTCAAATTTAAATCATATTGGTGATGAGGCGAAGAGACACACATGCATTCACCCCTCACTGAAAACCCCCCCACCCCCCACCCCCCCCCCCACAAAAAAAAAAGAAGAAAAACCAAGAAGACAGAACTTTTCTTTTTCTTTCTTAGCAAATAAAAAGAAGACAGAATATGAAAAGGACCAAAAAGGACTTCATAAATGTTGAAATTGACAAGCTATCCTTTAGTCGCTTGAAGACCCAAATTAACAGTATACTGAACAGATCATGAGTTTGAACTTACAAATACAACGTGTGACGAAGTAAATCATAGAAATGCTTATCAAATGACAACATCAACACTAATTCATTACCTGAGCAGGATGGGCTTGAATTATCTCCATAATGTACTTCTCATGACCCCATTCTAAGTGACGTCTAGCTCCAATTACTAAAGACATTTTCTTTGAAACATTAGGTTGGACAGCTGAATCTTCACCCATCAGAGCCTGTTACAAATTTCTTAAATTGATAACTAATTGCAGAGAGAAAATATTAACAGCACGAGATTCAAAGATACAAGGAGGTCAAGTTTGACAGCATACCGACAATAGATGGAAGATCTTCTGAATGCCAACTGACTTCCCACCAGATGCATTAAGACCCAAACTCTCAAGAGCAAACCTAAAAGCTGTAGCAGGCTAGCAATAATCACAGATAATTAATTAAAATTCGAACATAGTATGAGAATTCTCTAAAGAAATTAACAAGACCATACAATCAATAAAATCAGCATTGTGAAACAACAAATGAACATCAAAGAGGAAGCAACCAAATAAGAGGTCAAAGATATAATACGCATAAATTCTTAATTTCACTCATCAAGGACTACACTTTCGCTAGTTAAGCATTGCTTGGTTGTCCAACAACAATACAAAAGTTATCCCTCTATCCAAAAGAGGAATGACTGGTGACGGGGTTTGATGCACGACAGTTGAAGCATCATATTTTCGATGTAAGTTCGAACATCAATTCCTTATTTTTTAAAAGAAAAAGATAAATCTATCTAGATATATAACATATAAATACCACAAAATAACATTTTCTATATTTGAAAATATTTTGAAATGCTTGAAGAAAAGGTTTGACTCTTCAAATAGGAATAGCATCATATGAAGCAGGACAGGCATACTATAACATTACAGCCTGCACATCGCACTCACAGTATTTCACTTTTTTCTGTGTTTCCCATCCTTCTTGCATGCTTTTCCTAATATGCTATTATTTGTCCAAAAAACTTACATAATGAGTGATTTATATACATTTTCCCCTTTGACCTTTGATTAAATGACTGGATAGAATTCCTCGAATCTAATGACTGGATAGAATTCCTCAAATCTAAGTCCTCTGTAAGCATTCCCTTTCGAGTCCCCACTTCACAGTATTCATGTTCTTTTACAGTAGTAAGAACTGGCATTTTAGTCCTCTAATTACTTTGTTAAAGCAATAACAGCTATAATCACCAAAAATAAACAGAGAAATCTCATTGGCTTCACAGGAAGGAGGAATCAAGCCATGAAGAACCAACATGCAAAACTTACTTTAAAGGGTAAACCACGCTCTCTTGCACTTGTGAGATTCTTGACAACTTCTCCATATGCAGCAGCCTTTTTCTCGATGATTGGCCTATTAGCTAATGCTAAAGGCTCCACATGAGAAGGACCGGATGAAACCTGGGGGCTATATGTCAAAGATGCTATCTGTCCCTGAGAAACACCTAAAGGGCTTGATTCGCTGATATTTGTCCTAGGTAAGGTTGAAATTCGGCTAAGGCTCTGGAGGAAGTCTCTTTTTTCTTTCTTCCAGTCGTTCTGTAATAAAGAGTTCCACAATGCAACAGACCTCAAAATAAGCATGGTAAAAGAACAACAAAATCAAATAAGATAACTTACCATAATCGAGATGAAAAGAAATATAAGTAATTGGCAGCTACTAGGTATAACAAAGGTGTCACACTGCTTTGTTTTCAAGTTGAACTTAGACAGCCAAATGATTTATTTTGATAAAGCATCGAATAAAATTAGCAACCCTACGAAGCTCGTCAAATAAAAAGCACCTGGACAAACTAACCTCCAAAACTTTCATCATGTAATCATTGAAATTTTTTAGGTTATCCTTCTGAGCTTCTTGAACTGCAGAGACCATTGCCATTTCATGGATCTGTTTTGCAGCATTCCAACATATAAAAACAAGAATTAGTACTCTATGAAGTAAGATACAGTAATATATGAAATATCTAGTGCAGTTGGATATTACAGAAGAGTCGAAATTAGGCAATCAAACTGACAAAGAAAAAAAATCAAATCTGCAGAAAAGAAAATGAAATATCCTGAGACTATGGTGCATTTCAAAAACAGAACATAGCATGTTGAAAATGCTGAAATTTTTCCTTTACTCATTGCCAGCAGGGAGAGGAAACAGCAGTAGGTATAGAATATCCACATTTGAAAGGATTAAAATTGGAGTAAGAATACAACTGCTACCCCATGCATAAAAACATCTAACAGATCTTGCAAAATGTAAACAAGTAATATATGGATTTTACAACTGCCTTATAATTCATAGAATCCACAATTAAGAAAATCATAACCATTTGAATAATCTCCTTTGATTGCAGGAAAAAGTACCATGAGAATAAGTGGCTCAACCATCAACATCTAACAAGTTGCCCCAAACATCTAACCAAACTGGTATTTTCTCCTTACACCAAAAGAAACTAGTAAGTAGAAATGGCAACATCCTCAAACAAGGGTGGCATCTCTATTCAATATTGACTCTTCATTCACCATAATGTGCATGTCAAACTAGCGTGAAATGGATAAAAAGGTACTTCGTGCAGCTTTATCGAAATACACTTTTAATTAGCAAAATATAGCATGAAAGCACATCAGAGATAAACACATCAATATCAAACATATGCCCTTGAAAGAGAACAAGTTACATGCATTGAACAAGGAAAGACAACAAGAGAACATCTCTCACAAGCATTCATCCTTTAAAGTCCTAGATCCTTTAATTTGACTTTAGCTCTTCGCCATCCAAAGTTGGGCGACTTAAAAGAAAAAGGTTGAAAAAAGAACATGGCTTGGGATATTCAAGCATTTTGAAGAGTTCGGAAAAAGAAAATGCATTGAAGAGTGACAATGTTGACTACCAGTGAGAGCATAATGGTTGGTCCTCATAGCCTTAAAAATTTGTCTGCCCTCCAGGGACACCCGATAAAATTGAAACAAAAATTGAGAGCATAAAGCAATCTAAGGACCGATAAGAAACAAAATCCTACTCCAAATGATGCTTCGTTGAAAACAGAGATGAGCAACTTGTTTTTAAAAAAAAAAAATATTAAAAACACTGATGCTTCATCTTGTCGAACACCACTTACTAATTTATGATGCTTAAAAGTTGTCTCTAGACATTACTTTGCAAATCAAGTCACCCTACTTGAATCTGCACATCTTAGTCCTACTAGCTATTTTACCAATATAACAGTAACCAATGTCCAAGAAGAGGGACAGATCGAGTTGACACATTATTTATTTCATCTACACCGTGTGAATGAGCTCAACCCAAAAGACATTACATGATTACAATAAATGCATGATGATAGTAGCACGTAGAAGGAACGTCATCTGCACATTAGAAGATAAAAATACCTGTTGCAAGTACTCTTCAACAGTTGTTGCCTCAGCAGGAAAAACATCTTCAAATGTTGTCTGGTGAGGAAGGAATAGAGGAATGTAAGAAAATTAACAAAAGATACAATCAGATAAAACTGCCGGGGAGATTTTACCAGCCCAATTCCTCACCAAATAAATTTATAGCATCAATAGAATTAAAAATGATCCTTTACATTCATATTCAAGAAAAAGAAAAAGAAGAAACCCTTTCTCTAATTTACATTTCGAACTACTAATTACAATTCCAGTTTGTGTCCTATTACTTTGAGTTGACTCAGTTAAATGGACACATGCAGCAAAAGATTTATAGTCATGCACAATATTAGCCTCCTTCTCATGGCTTTTTTAGCACAAACAGCATCTGAAAAATATTTGGCACAAGTTAAAGTAACACTTCTATGAAAGACCAAATACTCTCTTTGATATGATGGATAAACATCCACATTAACAAAACAGCTACCAAACCTTTGACTTTTCATACATTACCTGAAAATCATTCATATGTAAACGTCCATTCTATGTGTACAAATTCGAAAATGGAGCACTATCGAAAATAAATAACTGACTTTGCAAAGCTCTAAATGGGAAGGAAAACTTTACCTTTAACTCAAAAGACTTGAGATCGCGAGCAAGCTGCTCTGCATTGATACCCTCACGAGCTAGTAGCCTTTCAAAGCAAAGGAAATAAACAATCAGGCACTACACAACCTACATTTCTGTCAGTTCTTACTTTTTAGTCTCCATATTCCAACCACTAACCTCAGGTCCATTGAAAATGTATGGGAATAGATTACAAGTAAAAGATAAAACTTCAAAATGTTATGAGAGAACAAGTGAGAATGAAACAAAACCTGTGTTTGGAAACTGAAAGGAGGAAATAGGAAGATAAAGAGGAAGAGAAATAAGGTTTTAATCAATATCTGGAGCTAAGAATCTGTTTGACCAAGCTTTGGTGAAGTTGAAAGTACTTATTTTTGAATGAAAAAAAGTGTTTATTTTAGATAGTTGAGGTGTTTGGCCCAAAATTTTAGTCCAAAGTGCTTTTGGAAGTAGCAAGAGCTGTTTTTCAGAAGTTAAAAAGTAGCTTCTATCCATAATCGCTTATTGAAGCATTCGTCAAGCACAGAGCGACAAATGATGCTCCAATATTAGCAAAAGTACTATTCAAATTGATGAGTCAAACACACTAATTATTTTGCAAGAAGTTATAACATCATAGCGTATCCATACCTTACCCCTATCTCGTAGAGATAGAGAGGTTGTTTCCAATAACCCTCCGCTTAAATAAAGCATGCCAAACAGTTTGCAAGCAAAAGCGGATTTTGCAAGAACTTGATATTAAAATGCGACTTCACTGTACCAAAATCCGAAACGAATATAGCGAAAATTCATAGTCAAATCTCACCTACAGCAAAACTACTAGTACTGCATACAGCGAAAATGTACCTTGTTGCTGCAATAGATTGAGTCGGAGCTTCAGTTCTTAAAGTTTTAGCCTTCAATTTCTTCGTTAATGCTTCCAATTGATCCAAATTCCTCTAAAATTTCCAAACCAAAAATAACAACATTCGAACACACATTACCAAAAATATGAAATTCTATACCCAAAAAAACGATTTTTTTAACAAAACCTGAATCGGAGGGAACTGAGCAGAAGGAGCAGCTTGTTCTAGAAGCTTCGAAGAAGAGTGTAGAAGCTCACTCCATCCACTCATGTCTACGTCGTTCGCCATTGTTGCGCTCTGCTTTACTGAACTTTGAGGACTTCGTTCTTTTGCTTAATCAAGAAAGGAAAAGCCCTAATTTTTTTGAGCGGTAAAGTTTCTTTTTGTGTGTGTGTTCGATTATACAACTCCAAATAAGATACATTTACAAGAATGACACCGATGACATAGTTTTCCATAGAAAGAAGTGAATGTGGTGTATTAGCGGTTAGTAGAAATATGATCATGTCAGGGCTTGTAATTTAGTAGTTTAGCTGAGATAGTCGCATCGTTATATATTGTATTATTTTTATCCATTATTTATTTTGTTATTTTTATTGTCTTTATAAATTTTCATTTGTTTTCTACTCTAGTTATTTCATATCTAGTATTTTCTCATTCTGATGATGATACTTTTTGAGATGGGAAATGTTTTGGAAATAGTCTCTTTATCTCTATAAGCTAGGGGTAAGGTCTGTATACATTCTGCCCTTTCTCAACTTCACTCATGAGATTTCACTGGATATGTTATTGATATTTAAATTTAGAATTATATTTATTCTTTTCAATATTGCATCTACATAACTAAATATTTATATTAAATTAAATGATTTGATATAATACAAGCAAGAAGGCAAATTGTCACAAAGAATGCATATGTCTAACTATTCAATTTTATATAAATATAAAATATTCATTATTTTACACCTAAAATTGAATGGAGGTTAAATTGAAAAGACATGTTTATGTATGTATAAAGTATATCTTTAAAAATCATTTAAAATGTGTATATATATTTTATTTTCTTTGGAACAAATAAGGAAGGAGAATTATCAAGAATCAATCAGAAATAATCTTGCAATTTCATAAAGTTCTTATTTCTCCTAGAGTTACTTATGAGATTATATTAAATTTATTGTTATTATTTATAACTAAATGTATAAAACTAGTTTTTTTAATGACCTGATTAAAAAAAATTAGATAAGATAAAATTAGAATACAAGTTTAAGTTTAGTTATTTCTAAATTGTTTTCGTTTCTTGGCTAAATTTGCAAAAGTGGCTATACCTTAAATGTTTGTCCTCAGTTAGACTATTTGTGCAACTTCCAGTTTCTTCAAATTCCCTCGACTTTGGAGCTGTTTCTTGTGTATTCCTGTGGGCGATGAGGAAAGTGCCAGCAGTGTTCCGGCAAGCTCATAAAGCTATTGCAGATTTAGACTTGCTCAAAGTCTTGCAATCTGAAATTAACCAGGAGTTATCAGCTAAAACTTTTCAGGTAACATTGTTTTCTGCTCAAAAATCCCTTTTTTTCTTGGTATTTTGGGTCCATTTGATGGAGATTATGTTTATATTCTTTTTTGTTGAAACCGCATTTTTGATATTTTGTGCAGTTTGTGCCAAAAGGGTTAGTGGGTATTTTTGTTTTGATTTTGTATTCTTTAAATTCTAGTGCATTTTCTTTGTTCTTCTCTAAATCACAACAATTTTTTAAGAAATTGAAGATGTGGGGTTGTAGAAATCATTGTATTATTTCAGCGTTTTGTTTGAGTATTCTATCATTGTGGAGTTCTATTATTAGTTTTTCCTAGTATTGTTAATCCATTTTTATGGAAATTGAGAGGTTGTTTCTGGAAGACCTTTGATACATTTGAGCTGAGGCCTTTCGGAAACAGCCTCTCTCCATCTCCGTGAGATAGTGGTACGGTCTGCGTACACTCTACCCAAACCCCACTTGTGGGATATCACTGTGTATGTTGTTGTTGTTGTAATGGAAATTGTATTGATAGTTTTTCACCCAAATTTTGGTGCAACGTAAATTTGATATGAAAAGGGTTCAAAAATGGTATTGTTCTCAACATATGTAAGATGTGGAGGTGTGGGAATAATTGCATTGTTTGATGAAGTAACTCGGTTAGAGAGGAATTCATATAGCTGACCTCGACTTGTTTGGAACTGAGATGAAGTAACAGTTGTTTTTGTGTTAATTTATTGAGTATTCTATCGCTGTAGTCTGTGGAGCTATTTCCTCTGGTTTTCGTAGACATTGTGGTGCTTTTCTCTAGTTAGTTTGGTTTTGGGTACCAGAAGCTAATTTTGCAGTTAGTAGCTGTTCAGATGTGTATGTTGTTGTAAAGAATGCTTCTTTATAAACTGCTCTTTGCTAATCATCTGTTGTTCTAAACTGATTTGGTTCCCCCCCCCCCCCCCCCAACTAGTTCGGAATTGAGGCATAGTGGTTGATGTTGTTGAATTCCAAAGGGTAAGACAACGTGAAACTTTCTGTCACCAACTAGAGATTATTCCATGGAATCATAATGTAATAGAGTCTTTGTTAATCAAGAATAATTACCATGATTGTAGGGGTAGGAGAAGAGAACCACTCTCTGCGGTCAAAAGAAGAAGTATTGTATCTGCATCTCATTGACAAGTATCTAGAAAACCTCTTCCATAGTTCCATTTTTTGTCCTGATTAACCAACAAAGTGCGCAATTACCATTCATCCAGAAGTAGTTTATTCCTTTTCTTCAGGTTGTTTAGTTTGATTTGTCTCATAATGAAGGCTTTAAAATTCATAAGTTGAAAGTGGTACTTTGAGACATTAGCTCTGACTATGCGAGTTTCAACAGAGTGTGGCCAGCCAAAGTCTGGATAAGGATATTGGCTATGTTGCTCGGACTCTTCGAAAGTGTCAGCGGGTGTGTGTCAGATTCTCCAAGAAGTAGTGTATTTTCGGAGAATCTGACACGGGAGCGGCATTGAAAGTGAAGAGTCCGTGCAACTTAGGATATCGGTTGCAGTAGGTGGCTAGCATAAACATAGTCTAATTATGATGAATCCTCTGAGATTGCATTTTTTAAGTAGTCAAAAGGGTTCAACATTTGATTCTAATTAGCTTTGAATGGAGCAGTAGTTGATTGACAGCAATATTTTTAGGTTATCAGGTTACCCAGATGGTAATGTTTTATTTTATAGTTTGTCATACTCTTAGTGTTAGTCTGATGCAGTAGTTTTTAGCATAGTCTTTATCATAATTAATGCAGTAACTCATCCAAATATCTCTTTGTTAAACGGGTAAAAACAACCTGTGAGTAATAAAAAGGCAGCAAGATGCTATCAAGTTAAGGCAAGTGTAACAGAGAGAAAAAACAACGGCTATGTTAAGGACAGTAAACACTAGGAAACCAAAGCTAATATCATAGAGATGACTATCTCAAGTACACCTCAAAGTCGTCTGGAGTATAACAGAGGTGTTTCTTCCTT
>JAPFFP010000080.1:6184380-6204195 GCA_026153255.1 Solanum medicagineum
TTGTATAAATTTTGTTTCGGCGTCTGGATTTACACTGAAAATTGAATGTGCTGATTGAATTTTCAGTTTATCTAATGACCGTTGGATCAAGGACTGCCATGATCCTTATAATCTCAACCTGGAATTGGATTGTAAATTTGTGCCTCTAGTTTGGGCAGTTTTGTCCTTTTATTGTGGCCCATCTTGAGTACCCCAAGTCATGAAGGTCATCCCTCTGAGTTCTTTATAAAATGCTTAAAATTGCATTCTCAGGAGGTAGAAAGAAACTACAAACTTCACAGCTATAAGCTTTGTATAGTATCTATTTGCTCGAATAAGTGGAGCTAGTTGTAATCCTCTACTTTCAATTCTTGCAAAAACATGTGTTCCATGTCACTTTCTTTTGCTATCATTGCTACCTGTTTAGCCATTTTCTCGACTGTTTCTCGAGATGCTTTTGATGTTTGTGCATACCTTTTGTTGCTCCAACTGAACGATTCTTCCTGGCTTATTTTGCGACAATCTCAAGGGTCACCCGTTGAATTCACTTAAAGAATGAACTATTCAGTTTCTGTGCTTATAAATTCCTTCTGCTGTGTTCCTTTTTCAGTTTTTTCAGTTCATCAGATCAGAGACTTCAAGATGAGTTGCACAAATATCTAGAAGCTAGAGGAGTTGGTAAAAGTTTCACGGAATCGCTCTTACTATACCTACACAAAAAGGAGCAAGGTCAATACGTCCAGTGGTTGCACAAATTGCAAGGTATTGTAACACCAAGCGAGTAACGTGGAGAACACCCCATGCAGGATACAAATACTTGACTTGATTCAATTCATAACACTAAGGTACTGATTGCTGGAGGGGAAATCCATCTGTTGGTTTACTTGCAATTTTTATGGTTCCTAGATGTTTATTTATATTAAACCCCTTTTCGTTGTACTGAAATAGAGATCTGATTTAGACGGTCAGGTACAACTTGGATGATGAATTATATCAAAAAAAGTTCAAGAATAGTAAGTTGAGTGGACACATTATTTTCTTGAAAGACGAAGGGAGCACTTTCCCAGGAAACAACCTCTTCATCTCTACGAAGTAGTAGTAAGGTCTGCGTCCATTCTACGCTTCTTAGACCTCACTTGTGGGATTCCACAAGTATGTTGTTGTTGTTGTTGTTGGTTTTCAGGAAGGGGGCACTTGATGTTTTGAGATTACTTCTTTTAACAAGTTTTACCATCTAGTGAAGATATGTATTAGTACAACAATAACAATAAATACACCTCAGTCTCTCACCCTTTGAGGTGGACTAATGGTTTTCCAAATCCTTATTAGCGAAAGCAAGGTATTTACCTTCTTGGTCGAGCTAGCCTGATGCGGGTTATGTCTCCTATGTGATTTGCGAGCTATTACATGAGAGCAGGGTTTACATTGTACGCACTCAAAGGGTAGCGACTGTGGGTTTCCCTTGTTATAATAAATAAATACGTAAATACACCTCAGTCTCAAATAAATTAGGTCGGTTATTTGACTCCATTTTTTCATTTAAATTCATTCATATCATCATCATACTAAACGAAATAAAAGTGAAAAACAAGGTGTAAATCATGTTTTACATACTCATTTTGCATTCACACATTTTGGAGAAGAAATTTCAACTTAATTATAATTACAATCAGATTTGTCTTTGATAGTCGTTTGCTATAACAACCATATGTTATATGTAGGCGAATTTCTACGTTATATCATATACTTTATGTTCTCTATAATAATATTTCACTATAGGAATCATAAAATATCGAAACAAACAATGTTGTTACTGCTACATTTTTGTATATATTGTATAATATATGAGGAGCTATAATTAAGATACAAGTTGCATTAAGTGTGAAGGACCTTCTCTTTTCTTTTTTCTTTCTAAAATTAAAATATTTTTCTTAAAATTACATTTTCCTTTTAAAAAAATGTAAAACAACTTCCCTAACATGACTTGGAAAGTCATGTTCCAAATGTCACAACCTCATGTCTATCTTAATTCTAATATTTTTGAATATTTTGATTTTAAGTCTTGAATGCGGGCCCCACTTGTGGGAATATACTGGGTATGTTGTTGTTGTTGTTGTTGTTGAAGTCTTGAATGCGGAAAAAGACAAATGATAGGTTAAAAGTCAAGCTTATGTAAGTCTTTTTGACAACCATACCACTCTGTCACGACCTTAGAGATTTAAGACAAGAAGTCGTACGGCGCTAATCGGTTTGCCTATGATTCTTATGCAACTTGCAAACACTAGCAAGTCTTCCAACTTTGGATCGCTAAGGGAACGCTAGATTAAGAAGACAAAGAGCTTGTAAGAAGGAAGAACTTTTATTAACTTGGAAATGCTTTACAAGGCTTTGTTGCTTACAACTTTGGTCGCTTGATGCTTGATGCCAAATGAGAAGCCTATGGAGGTATTTATACTAGTCCTCTTACCTAATGGACGGCTAGGATTAACTTGATCCAATGGTCAAGGTTAATCCTCTAGATTCTTCCTAACAAATATCTAGATATTTCTAACTAAATATCTAAGATATTTATGCAAGTTGGCTGCCCAAGGCTGCCCATGGCCGAATTTACATGGTCCTAGAAGCTTCCACCCTTCTCTAGGTTTGTCTTCAACATTCTGCACAATTCTCTCGTGGGTGTGCTGGACACGTTCTCATGCAGCGGATAGGTTATTACTCCCTTAATCAGAAGTCTCGGGTTCGAGTCTTGGAAATGAAAAATCTTTGATAGAGAATACTTCTTCCAAAAAAAGGCCCTACGCATCACAAATTCAGATATAATTGGATTTCAATATGAATATCGGACACTCGGTGAAAAAGGAAGAAAAAAAGGTCTTCTTGACCTCATTGTTGAAGTTCTTTTTAGTTCCATTAAATTTCCATGAAAAAAAAGGAAAAGAATTTTCTATTTTTTTTAAAAAGTCACTACCGCAATAAATCTGGGCATGAAACTCCAAAACATATTTCTTATTGACCAATAGTCAAGAAGAAATTGATGTGGACATATTGATCCAATTAATTCATATTCACGTCGAATGAATTTTCTAATGAAACAATAGTATATTAAAGATTTTACGTAAATGGTGCCAACGATATTTAAAGAAGTAAACAAATGAATGAATCACTATAAAGACAAGTGACGTCATTTTTTATGTTCATACATAATATTTCAATGAAGCAATGTCCCGTTGACCCTTACTTGGATCAATATTCGGCGTGGTGAGGAAATAACATGCTCCCTGCCAAGAAATTTCTCTTTTGAAATTCAAATACAACTTATTGATCCGATTAATTCAAAGTCATGCTATTAGATATATCCACTAAAAAGATACAACTTTTGTTGTCAAGAAATTTCTCATTTTCAAGCTCAAATACATCTTGATTGGTTTGATAAATTTATCAAAAGCAAACTTAGATATACCATATTAAAAGAATATTCACCATCTATAACAATAATAATTTTTTCGCTAAACACTTATAATGCAATTTTGATACATATTACCTAGAATTGCTTATAAAACATATATAATGCAAATTTTATTTATGGATAATATATTTAAAACATCATATTGGTAGTGTTTAAAACACTTATCTACTTGACTAGCTGAACTTAAATACATCATTGATCTGACAACACGAGTGAAATACGCCCTTAAATTCTTGCTAAGATAAGGGTTGATTTTTAACACTTATGGTAGATCGACAGTGTATTTTAGTTTAGTTAATCTAGTAGAAGAGTATTTTTAAGACTGTCAATATTTCGAGACTGAAACTAATAACTTCTATCAAGCTGAGGGATATTTCTAATACTTCTCTCTAGGAATAATAAATAGAGAATAAAATGATATTTGTAACAATTCTAATATTTTGTTCCATCTTCTTTCTTCAATATTTTCATCACACAATTTTTACTCTTGGATTTTCTCCAATTTTGTTCTAAATTTTTTTTTTTATTCGAGTGTCTATTGAAAACATTTTCTCTGTTCCACAAAGACGAGTAAAGTCTATATATATCCATATGATGAAGCTAAAATTTTTATATAAGGGTTCGGCATATAAAAAAGTAAATATACACAAATTAAAAAAATATAATATTTATTTTATATATATATAAATATTTTTAACTTTATATACCCTACACCCAAGATCTCAATAGACTGTACTTAGTGAGTTGTTTTTGTAAAATTGAAAATAGTGAAAAATAAATAATTTATTAATTAGTTGACCTATTTGGAGCCATCAAGTTGTCATTTGTTAATATGGACCTCCCACCTTTGAAAGTTGACAATTGGTTTGTACTTGGCTTTCATGTTGAGTCATTTTTTTGTTAAGATATAAATTAAGTGATTGGTTAGTAGCAAATATTTTTTAAAAATGCATATTTGATTTTGTTTATGTTTGGTTGGTCGAGATATTTTGAGAAATATTTATTTTTTAAAAAAAATATTAAAAAATTGACTTTATTGACAAAAGTAAGAAAAAGAAGTTTCATGATCTTGACCTTCTTCATTCCTAAATAATTCAATCATAACAATTCTTACTTTTATAGCAACAAAATTAGATTCTAACTTTATGTATTCTAAATTATTAGGTATTGACATAAGGTGTTTGTAACTAAGTTTTAATCTTTGTCCTTATTTAGTTAATTATTTAATACGTATACAAGATTTTGAACTAAAATTATTGAGTACAATCGTACGAATATATCAGCTTCTAGCTTTATTTTAGCCCCACTTCCTCCCCCACCCCCAAACTAGCCTACTCACCCTGCCGCCCCTATCCACTTTTTTTTTTATTGCTATGTATTTGTCTGAATTATATTAGATATATCTTGTTCAAATAATATCTTAAATAGATTCTTCCGTTTCAATCAAGAGTTTTAGTTGAATAACTTTAACTTTGATTCGTGCACATGATTCATGGAAGAAAGGTTTCTCTGCGGAGAAAAGAAATAACAAATTATTCCTATAGAAAATCTATTTTTGAGATGATACTTTCAAGATACTCTATCCGTTTCAAAAAGAATAATTCTTTTTGTTTGTTTAAAAAAGAATGATTAATTTTCTTTTGGAACAAAATCTAATTTCAACTTTCTATGTGATATGGTTAATGTCACAAGATTAAAGGACATTTTGACACATTAAATAACTTTAATTTATAATCAAAGATTGAATTCTTTTAAAAACTTTGTGCACAGTCAAAATAGATTATTTTTTTTCAAATAAAAAATAATTATATTTTTATCTTAAAAATTTATATTCAAAATCTCTGATTAAAACTAGACAAATCTCAATTTATTTTTCTATCTTATAAAGTCAATAATAGCACTAAAAGAAATGCCATTAACCAATTAAATATTCTTCAAACAAACCAAAAAGCTAGTATTATGGAAACTTTTCAAAAAAGCATCATGAGATCTCTTACTTTTTATATGATGATTCCAAAGCATTAGATCCTTAAATCTCAATCTTCTTCTTCTTTTTTTTTTTTTAAAAAAAAAACTTAAAAAATCTTTTCTATTTTAATTAGGTATGATATATTTTTCTTCATCATATCATCCGCGCTAATAAAAAAATTATTTTTATCAATCAAAATGCATAAAATACTCGATTTTAAGATCAATATTTAAGCCATATTCATAATAGATAAAAACCTTACAAGTCTATCCACTTCGAAATTAAATAAATATGACGCTTATTAATTACTTTTCAATCTATCTTTTAAAGATAATTATTATTATTAATTTTTGACTCACACAAATTAAACTATATGATAATATCATAAAATTTTATCCTTAATTAAGATATTTCTTCAAATGACAGTAGTTAAAATTACCTACTCTCTCTCTTTAGAAAAAAATGACATAATTTAGTTTGACACTTAAAAAAAGAAAAAACTTTATTTCAATCTTGTGGCTAAATTAAAATTATGTTAGATGCCCAAAATGTTCTTCAATTTTATGGTCTTAAACATGCCACTTGAAAAAGTTAAAGATATTTCTTCAATCTTCAAATTCAAATGTGTATCGTAAAAGTTACCTTTTAATCTCTCTGTTTTTTTTTAAAAGGACCTAATTTGACTTGGCACTAAGAAAACTTTTCAATCATGTGATCCTAAATTAAAATTATTTTAAATATACCAAAATGCTCTTCAATCTTGTCGCCTTAAACGTGTCACGTGAAAAATCAGCCAAAAGAAGATTAATCATTCTTTTGAAGCAGATACAGAAAAAAATAGGTCATTCTTTTAAAATAGAGGAAGTATTAAATTGTAAACTAATCACAATCACATGTCAAATTATAAAATCATGATTCAAATATTTTACATTTGGTGTATCTATATAATACATACAAATAAAGGAGCCATTTTTGAGCAAAAGCCAACCTTTCCCCTTGTATGGAAAAAAAAGTCAAAAATAGAGAGGTCAAACTGATAATCTAAACGCACTAGAGGGACCATTAGCACAATTTCATACTAAATCAACGCGTTTTCCAACCTGCTTTTAGTTTAAAAAAAAAAGAATTAGTAAAATTCAATTAATTCGAATTTATATCTAAAAATAAAATTATTTTTTTATCATAATTCAAATTTGAGACATTCGGTCAAGAAATTTATTTATCCTATCATAGATCTTTAATCCTTATATGTATAATCAAAACTTCTCAAGTATTTCTCAAGTTCCCAAATGTTACTTCCCCAGTCCCATCTTATGTCACATCCTTTCTTTTTTCGTCCGTCTCAAAAAAATGTCATCTTACTTAAATAAGAAATGATTTACCTTTAAAATTTCTTTTGTACCCTTAATGAAATGAGCCACACAAATATCTAAGAATGATTTTAGCACTGGTTTCAAAAGTCTTACTTTTTTTTCTTAAACATCGTGTCAAGTCAAAGGGTGTCATATATTCCCTCCGTCTCATTTTATATGTGGCACCCTTTGACTTGACGCGATATTTAAGAAAAAAAAACTGAAACTTTTGAAACTTGTGGTCTAAAATCATTCTTAGATATTTGTGTGGCTAAGAATCATTTCATTAAGGGTACAAAGAGAATTTTAACAGTAAATTATTTACAATTTGAGTAACATAACATTCTTTTTGAGACGGACCAAAAAGAAAAAAGTATCACATAAAATGAGATGAAATATATATGTATATATATACACATATATTTTCAAACTTCCCAACTATTTCCAAAGTTTTCAAATACTACTTTTGTTTAGTATTTGAAAACTCAGAAATTTCCTAAAACTCATCTGTCAAATTTTTCGATGAAATACCCCACCCCAATTTTTTCCCATAGATACTTGGGGCCAAACGGGGCCTTTAAGAGTTCCCCATAAACTTATTGCATCCTCTTTATTATTTCATAAATAGAAAACAAAGAGTTAGTAAAAAATCTCCTCAAGCCCTCACATTAGCAAACTTTACATTATAAAGCCTTTCCATGTCAAGTTTGGTTAATTAATTTAGGATTTATATTAAATTTAATATTGTTAAAATAAAATAAAATAATAAAAAAAAGATAACAAATGTTTTAATAAAAAATAAAAAGTTTAAACAACATTTCTAACCATCTTTATGTTTTGTATAATAGTTTAGTCCAATAATAAAACCCCCAAAAAGTATTTTTCCTTTTTCTTCATAATTTCCAGCGAAACTTTCTTTTATATTTTTCTCCCCGTTTAGTTTACTATATATACATATTTATATGTTCACATATATCAACAAATCTACGGCGTGAATATTCGTTAATGGAGAAGTACTTGGAGCCGGAGGCGTTCGATTTGCCGGCGAAAAATCCATCGGTTGAAGCTCAGAGGAGGTGGAGAGATGCTGTTTCATTCGTTAGGAATCGCCGGCGACGGTTCCGGTATGCTTCGAATCTCGAGAAACGTGAAGAGGCTAAAGAGCAAATGGAGAAAACAAGAGTACGTTATTGCTTTTATACTTCTTCGTCTTCTTCTCTTGTTATTTTTTGTTTCTGTCAAAATACGCCGGAAAATGAATCGGAAAATTGTGATAAAAGTGAAGAAGATTTGTTCATCTTTTTTTGTTTTTTTGTGAAAATATGCCGGAAAATAAGCTGGAAAAGGAATTTGCTAGAAAAGTTGAGAAGATTTACTAATTTTTTTTTTCGGTTTTGAAATTTCGTTCTGTTGATTTTTTTTTTCGTTTCATTACTGATAATAGATTGTTTTAGAGTATTGTTGCTAGAAAAGGAAATCAACGCTTCACTTGTTTAGTACGTTATGCATAAATTCATATACGTTTAATCGAATAACATTGAAGAGACTCTGGAAATGTTGAATCCTTTGCTATTCCTCCTAGTGTGAACAGTAGTATGGTGCGTTATCAGTGAGGTACACAGTGCTGTAATAGTTGTACGTTTTGTCCGAAGAGAAACTACGCCGGAAAATAAATTCCGAGTATTGATAACTGGAGAAATCATTTACTCTTAACATTGAAGAACATTCATGTTCTGGATTCGTTATTAATTGCTAGAGATCCGTATATGCTTAACTTCTGGTACATTATACTGATTTGTACATTAATGGAAATAATCATCCAAATACTCTCTGATCCCGTTATAATTGTTAGAACGTTAGGTCATGCTTTCTTAGTTTGGTACAATATGCTTCAATACTCGTACATTTCATCGGAAAATATGGAAAACAGATCTCTCTCTTCTACTTTTGCTTTCCGTTAAGTTAGCCGGAAAACTTTCTGCTCTTTTTTCTGACTTTTCGGCTTTGAGATCTCATCTTGTTTGAAATTTTCCTTTGTTTTCTTTAACTGCTAAATGGATAGTTCAATTTATTGCTACGGTGCCTCGGTGCTAAATTTGGAAAAATATCGAAATTTGTTATGTTAATTTCATTCTCTTATTTACTTTGTTTAATTTTATTTGTCATGTTTTGCTTTTTGAGAATCAAATTAATTATAAAGATAGTTTGAATATTTTAAAATATATTTTTTAATTATATTAATATAAAAATTTGTACAAATTTTGAAGATAATTATATTGATTCGAATATTTAATTTTGAAGATAATTAAATTGATTCGAGATAATAAATGAAAGTGGACAGGAAGTACGATAGTATCATCATGTATATAAAATTTAGTACAGATCCTTGAGACATACTAGCCTTTTATTGTAACAAAGTTACTTTCTCCATCTTAATTTATATGTTATTTTCTAAATTTTGAGATTCAAATTAATTTATTTTTTATTATAAAAATTTCAAAATATTTAAATTATTAATTATTATTATTTATAATATTTTTTACATAGTTTAGAAATATATAAGTCGCATGAATTTAGAAAAATAAAAAGTAAATTGAGGGGGAATGAGTAGCGTTTTCCTACAATGAATAAGTTTAGTGGGAATACATGGTAAAAGATCATAGGGTATCCACCATAAGTTGTGCTTTAGCACTTCCCTGTTTGATATTCTTACTCGTATTTTTATTTCCTTTTCCTCCAATCACATTTTCTTATTTGACTTTTTGGATGCGATAGGATTGAATAATTCTTGGCTCCTCTTTCTTTGTTGATCTTTTCCTGTACATCTTCCCATCTTCCACTTGCATATTGCTGTACCACTTGCATATTGCTGTAAATATGGAGGACCATGTTGTTAATATAAATAGAGACAAAAAAATGGATCTCTGAAGCATTTATGATATAAAATAAATAAATTTATGAAAAGTTATTTAATTCTGGATCCATCTTTACCAGATCTCGACATAGTGTCTTAATTTCCGTTACTCACCTTCTAATCCCATTGAATTGTTCAAAATTTACCATTTTTGAATTTTCATTTAGTGAGGTTTTATATTTTTTAAAAGATAAATTATATTATACATTTATGACTTTACGATAAATATATCTTAAACCTTTCTAGTGTTTCTTTTGTTTCAATTTATTTGTCTTTGTTTGGTTTGTTTTAACTTTTTTTTTATAATGGTTTCATTTTAAGTTCTCAAACATATTTAACACCACAGGATTAAAGAATACAGTGTAAGTATAATTTATTTCTTCTTTTTTTAAATTTCATGTCAAAACAAGACAAACAGTTAAAATGAGAAAGTATTATTTATGATGACTTCACAAAAGACAAATATGCCTTAAACCTTTCTAGTGTTTCTTTTGTTTTAATTTATTTGTCTTTTTTTGGTTTGTTTTAATTTTTTTCTAATAACAGTTTCATTTTAACTTCTCAAACATATTTTACACCATAGGATTACAGAATGTAGTATATAACTTTAATTTAAGACCGTAAGAATAATTTATTTTTTCTTTTTTTAAATTCTGTGTCAAAATAAGATAAACAATTAAAATGAGAAAGTATTATTTATGACTTCCTAAAATTTACATTTATTGGGAAGTTACAAGCAGTTGTATTAAGTATAAACATTAGAAACCAAATCTGGTTAGAAATTGCTATATCTTTTTTTAAAAAAATTAATGATTTATTATCTACATTTTCTAGCTGATGTATAATAAATGATGCGACTATTAAAACCACATGGTCGGCAAGTCAAACACCATATTTATTTTCCATTGACAACTATTAACTGCTTTATTAATAGGGACGTTATAAACATTTTTTACTTCAACATCTATTTGCAATGAATTTTAGAGGAAATTGAGGCCCTAGCTAATTGTGGTCTAGAGCCAAATAAGTGTGATCCAAGCTTTACGATATTTAATATTTATTACCTACCCGTGTTGGGTACTGTTTCTGGTGCTGTGAGCTACCTCAAAATAGGATAACGCGTTGGCAGTTATGGGGACCATAGTTCAGTGAAAAGACGAGTAAAGTTATTTCTTTTTTCAATTTCTTTGCAGGCCCTTTTTTGGGTCAAGGTTTGGTTTTGGTTTTATCTGTAATGTCAATTCCCACTTGCCAGCAGAATATGTTCTGTTGAAAAGACTTAAGACTTTGTTCCAGGGGTTCATGTTTCTTTCTCCATTAAAAATTTGTGTTTTGGTATTCCTTAACGTCATTGTCACTAAATTGAGCTTGACAAATGCTTATTTAAATATTGGTCAACATTTTAAATCTCCATTCTGCATTTGGAAATGGTCCTAGGGCCTAGTCTAATTTCTAAATTTAATTTGTGTTTCTAATACGTTACAAAAGTTGAAATCTTTTAGGTGCTTTCATGATCATACTCTGTCCCATTTCCAATATACAAGAACACTGTCAATTATATGGTGGTGAGAATTTAGACTTTCGAAATTGGAACCTCAAATGACTATTGTGGCACCAGTACAAAGTGCTCAGCAGACGAGTACAAAAGAAGTCTGTTTTTATGTGCACAAGCACATGCTTACTATACTGTTAACTACTCCCTCCGTCCCAAATTAATTAAATTTTTGAGGATTTTTTCAAAATTCAAAATAATTGAATTGTTCAATATTTGTCATTTTATTTATTGAAGTTTTATATTTCTAGGAGATCGATTACACTACATATTTACTGTTTCACAAAGAGTAATCGTGAAAAATATGATTTAAATTTTGTCTTTGAGATGTTTTTGTTAATATGTGTATTGCCTTATAAATTCAATTAAAATGGGAGAAAGGGAGTATATTCTATAGGATTTAAAGAACCTTTGAGTGAGGGTTGGGCCAGTAATGATGCATTTTATGTAATGACAAAAAGACAAAAATCTAGCTTCTGAACACTTGTTCATCTGTGAAATTTCCTTGAAACTTCTGTCTGACATTGACATTTCTTGGCCATAGCACAGTGGCAGTGCAAAATGGCCTTTCCATATCACCAAACTTTAATTCGCATGGAGAAAAAAGCACTAAAGCAGACCATGTCTCATCTCTGAACTTTGCTTTTGTGCATAAGGACGCTCAAATTATATGATAACCACGTTTCTCGACCTTTGAGTGAGGGTTGGGTTATGAATTATGGGTTTTGGGATTAAAGAAAACGATATGGAGTATGTGGAACATGGTCGGCCAATGTATTATACACACGTACTCAGCAGAGAAATTTCCACGAAACTTCCTTGTGACATTGATATTTCTTCTAGCATATTTTGATAGTACCAAAGTACAGAAAGAGATGGGTGACAGAAACAAAAAAATATCTTTCTGGTTGTTGTCATCAATCACTAGTCAGTCCGACCAGGCCCCCTCTGCAGTTTTTTGTTTGTCACCTAGAAGTCTTTTGTTTGTTTTGCCTTATCTTTGGTTACTACATGGAACATAATTATATCCTATAAAAAATCATCTTCTTGTATAAATAAATAATCTTGTTGCCTATGAGTGTAAATTGTACTCTTTGAAGTGTGCAATATTCCTTGTCTAGACTATTTTATTGCTCCACCATCTAATCACATGATATTAAGGAAAGTATTTGGCCTTATCTTCATTAATAGATCAATGTACCAAAGCCGTTCAAGAACGGGAAAACCTTAAAGAATGATAAAACATGAAAACAAAATTCTTTGTTCTTTGTATTTAGTCTAAAATAATTAGCAGAAACTCCTGGTGTGGACTACAGTCGTCCTTCGGGGGTTTCGTTTCCATTTCATTGAGCATACAGTGAGTTTGAGCGAAACCTGAAGTAGGTCATGATATCGTGGACGCTCATGTATAAAATTACACAATAACCAGACATGTGAGTGTCTTATGCTTTGAGCAATACATAAAATATACAAAATCTTTGCATTCAAAGCTACTACACGCCATCCTGCAGCAGTATAAAACAAAAAACCAGGGCATGTGATCTTTACAAACAAGGGAAATCAAATTATTATGCTCTTCGTAGTAATGTTTAATCAGCATAACACAGCTGAAGAACCTCTTACCTGGAAAGAATCAACAGAGAGAAAAAAAAGGATTTATTCATTCAATCTAGGTGGTGATTTCCCTATATTGCTGTTTTTCTTCATATGGAAGTTGCTGTTTTTTTTACTCCGTATAAGTTGCTGTTTAGTCCTCCATATAAGTTGCCGTTTCAAATAAAAAGTTGCTATTTTAGTTCTTTGTGATACTCCTGTGCTGGCAAAACTCAGATTCCTCAGCCAGTCTGCGCACTGAAAGATGATGTTTTTCTTCCCTCACCCATAATATAAACTTATGCTAGTGACTTTGCCCTTGTTATCGGCAATCTTTCAACTATCAAGCTGCTATAGTTATTTTCTAGTTTACCACCCTCACCCTCTACCTTTTTTTGTGAACAGGTAACAACTTTATATCATAAACTACCTTGCATTGAAAACGCCCTTATAAAAACACTAAGAAGCTAAGAAAATGAATTCCTAGCGTGAGTCAAGGACTTTGTTTTGAGAAGGAATCAAGGACTTTTAGGATTGATTCTGCATTTACAGAGGACAAAATAGCAAAATACTGTCTTGTTTGATCTTGTCTAGAGTTCTACTTCTATCCTCAAGACATCTGGAGTTCCTTTCTTTTCGGATAATCCACCATATGGAAGCTGGAATGATCCAGTAGCTTCTATTCCTTGCCTCAATCCCCGCTTCCTCCCAGCCAGAAAGAGTGTCGACAATCTTGCTAGGCATTATCCAAGATATATCTCTGAGTTAGCTGATCAGTAATTCCGTAGTGTAAAAACAGATGTCCTGCTGTCTCAGGTACTTCACCACATAAGCAGCAATTTGAAATTAATATAATACTTCTGTTTCTCAAGTTTTCATGTGTCAAAATATCCTAGTGGTCAATGAAGTGGTTGAGAGCCATGAGGTCTCAGGTTCATATCCCAGTGGAGACAAAAACACTAGGTGATTCTTCCTATTTGTGCTATCATTGGTTGACAGAGTTGCCTGGATCTGTTGAGATGGGTGGTGTCAAGTATCTTATGGAATTAGTTGAGGTGAGCAAATGCTGGCTTGGACACCGTGGTCTTAAGAACACAGACTCTTTGTCAAGCAGCCATAAAAGCATGCAACCTTAAAGATATCCTAACTTCCCAAATTTGTCTCCAAGGACAGGTAGAGGTCTGTGGCGCAGTCATGTTCATGATGCTAAAGCCTGAAGCTTTGTTGCCCCTTATTATGCACAATGCACCACAACTAGTCCACCCCATCTTTCAGTCCTTGGAAAGATTCCAAATGTTTATAAAGAATAACTGGCTTAGGTATTTCCCAGTCACTCAATATTCTTCTGAAAATCAACTAGTCTTTGTAGTTCACCTTTTGATTTGTCACTTAAAGAAGCATTAGTGTCTAGTCCTAAAGTCTTATATTCTGCTAATCATCTAATTTACATCGTGTTTATTTACAAAACAATCAGTGAAATAAAATCTACTTGATTTCTGGCATTCTGCAAAGTCATGCCACCAACATTGATCATAGTTTTTTTTTAAAACCTGTATACAGTGTTTTAGCTCAATCTCAATTATCTTGAATTTAAAAAGGGAGTTAGTTGAATGATCATTTGATTAATCCTAGAAAGTTAGAATCTGAAATCATTTTGCTTCTCAAATATTGTATTTGATTTCGCTAATCAGAGTCATATTGTGACAATACTATGTTTAGATTTTCGCTTCTTTATCTGCTTTTGGTTATGTTGTCTCATCATGTAACTAGTATATAACTGGAAAGCATCGATTTGGTTGTGGATTTTGTTAACCACACTATGGAGGACTGTGTTTCTCACTAATATAACTTCTATAATCTTGTATACTGAGTCAAGCCACACTTTTTACCAAATGCAATTTCCAGGAAAAGATTCGAGTTGGTTTCATGACTTATATGGCAGCACTCAAGTTCATTGATGGTATAATTTGCTCAGATCTTGAGTTTTCCTTTAAATCATTAAAACATATAGGTCTATCGACTTCCTTTGGCTTATTCTCATTTCTAGTTTTCTTTTACAGCTGGTGATCAAGGTAGGTCATTGGACCAGGTTAGGGATGATATAGGGGCTGAACTGGCAAAAGACTTGCCAGAAGAAGCTTTAAAAGCTGGTTTTGGAATTAACCCAGATAAACTTGCATCTATAGTTGGTTCCTATGATATAAAAACCTTACAGAAACTTGGAGGTGTTAAAGGGCTTGCAGATAAGTTGAGAGTCTCATCAAATGAAGGAGTCAAATTGAGTGATGTACCTGTCAGACAAAATATATATGGATCAAACAAATTTACTGAGAAACCGTTTAGAAGTTTTTGGACATTTGTGTGGGAAGCTCTGCATGATTTAACTCTCGTTATATTGATAGTTTGTGCTGTTGTTTCTATTGGTGTGGGACTTGCTACTGAAGGGTGGCCAAAGGGAACATATGATGGCTTAGGAATTCTACTCAGCATAATATTGGTTGTCACGGTTACTGCAATTAGTGACTATAGGCAGTCATTGCAGTTCAGAGATTTGGATAAGGAGAAGAAAAAGATATCTATCCAGGTCACAAGAGATGGATCAAGGCAGAAGGTTTCCATTTATGACTTGGTGGTTGGTGATATAGTTCACTTATCTATTGGTGATCTGGTTCCAGCTGATGGAATATTTATATCAGGATATAGCTTGTTAATTGATCAATCGAGCTTGTCTGGTGAGAGTGTACCGGTAAGCATATCTGAGAAAAGACCTTTTCTTCTATCAGGAACCAAAGTACAAGATGGTTCAGCTAAGATGCTAGTGACCACCGTTGGAATGAGAACTGAATGGGGTAAGCTGATGGAAACTCTTAGTGAGGGTGGAGAAGACGAGACTCCTCTGCAAGTTAAACTGAATGGTGTTGCCACTATTATTGGAAAGATAGGACTGGGATTTGCTGTGGTAACATTTCTTGTATTAATAGTCAGATTTCTGGTGGATAAAGCTACTCATCATCAATTCACAAAATGGTCTTCCGGTGATGCATTAACTCTTCTAAATTACTTTGCGACAGCTGTAACCATAATCGTTGTTGCAGTTCCAGAAGGACTACCTCTGGCTGTTACATTAAGCCTTGCATTTGCGATGAAAAAGTTAATGGACAATAAAGCATTGGTGAGGCATCTTTCTGCTTGTGAGACAATGGGTTCAGCTACTTGCATCTGCACCGATAAGACAGGAACACTAACGACAAACCATATGGTAGTAGATAAAATATGGATTTGTGAAAAGTCTAAAAAGGTAGAAAATGGTGGATGCGCAGATACAATAACAGATTTATCAGAAAATGCACAGGACTTACTATTGCAGGCAATATTTCATAATACAGCAGCTGAGGTGGTTAAAGACAAGGATGGAAAGAAATCTGTTCTGGGTTCACCCACAGAATCTGCAATATTAGATTATGGATTACTTCTTGGCGATATTGATGATAAAAAAAGGGATTGTAAATTGCTGAAGGTTGAACCTTTCAATTCAGCAAAGAAGAGAATGTCGGTGCTTGTTGCTCTTCCTGATAGCAACACCCGTGCTTTCTGCAAGGGTGCATCTGAGATAGTCTTAAAAATGTGTGACAGGTTTGTTGATTCTAATGGTGAAATTGTTGATTTGTCAGAAGAACAGGCTACAAACATCTCAAATGTCATTACCGAGTTTGCGGATGAAGCCTTGCGCACTCTTTGCTTGGCTTTCAAGGATGTTGGAGATGGTTATCAAGGAAATAGTATTCCTGAAAGTGGCTATACATTGGTTGCAGTAGTTGGAATCAAAGATCCTGTTCGTCCTGGTGTTAAAGAGGCAGTTAAATCTTGTTTAGCTGCTGGAATTACTGTAAGGATGGTCACAGGGGACAATATTCATACGGCCAAAGCCATTGCTAAAGAATGTGGTATACTAACTGATGATGGTTTGGCCATTGAAGGCCCAGAATTCCGCAACAAAAGTCCTGATGAAATGAGGCAAATAATTCCTAGAATTCAGGTGTGCTGTGTACATTTGATTGCTTTATATCATCCTTGTAGATCCTTGTTACTTGAATACATTTTGCTGAAAAATGTTTATATATTGAATGCAGGTTATGGCTCGATCATCCCCTACTGACAAGCACGTGCTGGTAAAGAATTTGAGAGGCATGTTTAAAGAAGTTGTAGCAGTTACTGGTGATGGCACAAATGATGCCCCTGCGTTGCATGAGTCGGATATTGGACTTGCTATGGGTATAGCAGGAACAGAGGTTTGTAAATTTGGTCCTGCTCTGAGTTTATATGGCCGTATAAATAATTTACTAATGTAGGCTCCAATTGGCAGTTTTTCGTCTTTTCAGTTCTCATATATGGTCAAAATTTTCTTACTAATTGCAGTCTCTGTTAAGTTTATAACAAATATCTGTGATACATTGTCAGTGCTTGAAGTTGCCTATGTGAATATTCCTTTTCTTCTTTTCAATAATATTATATTTTCAATATCTCAAACACTTATGTAGCACTCAGAAGACATCAACTTCCAACATATAAGTAAAACTCATTTTCTCCTGTTTATGCGAGTTTACTCGACATTTGCCAAGGGAAGTTCTAGGAACTGTGTCCCTACACATTTTGCATCTTTGTTTCTCTTTAAAAAGTTTTACATGTTTGTAACAAAATATTGTTAGGTTGTGGAGCCTGATATTGTATCGATGTACTGTGCTCAAAAACGTGTCTGACGAGCCCTGGAAGGCTCAGGGTACTGTAGCAATGGTCAGGGAACTATAGCAACGGTCAGGGCACTGTAGCAGAAAGGGCACTGTAGCAACGGCTAGATAGGGCACTGTAGCAATGGCCATTTCATTTGTTAGACATCCAGAAATCTCCCATCCAGAAATCCAACAATCTTACAAGCAAGTAAGAATTGTAAAGCATTCCCCAAGTGATCTCTATGTATAAATGTATTCGGTGTAATTGAAAATATCTGGATATCATTGATATATATAACCCTATCGCCATGGAGTTTACCCATTGGGCGTTACCACGAAAATCTTCAGATCGTATTTCCTAACAATTGGCGCCCACATTGCGGCAGGAATCACTACGATCTGGATGTTGGTAAGAAACACAGGGGGAAGAAAGACTCCAAGAAGGTTGAGGAGGTGTCGGTCGGACCGTCACCAAGTGAGGCCATAACTTACTCACTTTCGGCTGCGGAGTTGAGCGATGACGAACGAGGTGAAGACCTCGACGATGTCCCGCTCGGCAAAGGATGGGTCGAGAGGGTGGATACTGCCCGACGAGCAGTAGAGTTTTTGGGCCGCCGCTTGAATCAGTTTAATGGCAAGTTCCAGGCCTTGGAGGAATTCACCTTTGAGGAGAATGCGGACATCCGGAAAGGGTTGGACGGTTGCCAGGCGGCGGAGCTCGAGTTGAGGGAGACCATCACTTCCTTGGAGTGTCGGCTCATGGAAGCACTAAGCCAGATGGAGGCCATAGACGCCACGATGAATGGCATGGCTAGGGCCATGCAGGCTATGAGTGCAAGGATGAGGGCACATGAGGAAGGCGTGATGGACGGAGGATGCGTCCGATTTGCTGGATCAAGGGAGGCCAGAATTGAGGCTTCCAGGCCACCTGGCTTTAAAGGCGTTCGAGACGCGCAAGAGGTGGAGAACTTCTTGTGGCACTTAGAGAATTACTTCAAGTGCAACAAGGTGAGCTGCGATGATACGAAGATCAACGCGGCCGCAATGTACCTAAGTGAGATGGCGATGCTGTGGTGGAAGCAAAAGGATGCTCAGATTGGAAGGGGACTTTGCATGATCAGCATGTGGGAGCAGTTCAAGGTGGAGTTCAAGAAGACCTTCTACCCCAACAATGTTGTTCTACTTCATGGACGGATTGCAGGGTTGGTCCTAAACGGAGTTGGAGCACCGACAGGTTTCCACCTTTGACGAGGCCATCACGCAGGCAAAGGCTTTGACGAACGCTCGTTATGACAGTCGAAGCAGAGACCGAGGGGAAAGACTCGGATGGTGATCATGACCAAGGTGGGGGAGATGGTGGCAGAGGCCGGGGATGGCAGCCACGACCCAAGCATCATGACACCGGCAGGTCCGATAACAGGAGGTCCAGAAGACAAAGCGACGAAGAGGGCAAAGCAGCCCGAGAAAGTGCCCAAGTGCTACCTATGCGGGGAGCCACATAGTTACATGCATTGCCCCGGATTGAAAAGCCTTGGTGCCATGCTGCAACAGAAGGAGCAGCAGGCACAGAAGGAGATGCACGATTCGGGAGAGGTATCAAAGCCCAGGTTCGGAGGGCAGGATGATGGACCGACGTGTGCGGAGTCACCGGTGTGGCATTAGGACCAAAAAGGTCTGTGGCATCAGGACCAAAGATCTGCAAGGGTGCCTTGTATCGAAAGTCTTCCTGTCATGTGATGGTACAGGCGGCGTGTCCCATTGGGTAATAACGGTGGTACAAGATGATTTTGGCTGATCAGATGGTGTAACCTAGCGATGTGGAGGTCTGCGGTAATGCCTTGTATCGAAAGTCTTCTCGACAGGATGGTCGGGCGGCGTGTCCCGCAGGTTGTTGCGGCGGTACAAGATGGTGGCAGATCCGAAATGATAATCGCTAAAGGAGAGGTCACGAGATTGTGTGGTCCAGGGTTCAGAGAATGCAAAGCAAGTGGGAGTTGAAGTTGAGTTGCAGAGGAGTTCGCCTAGCAATATTGCCACTGAAACTCCAGAAACGATTGTTGAAGAACCTGAGGTGGAACAAGTAACACCAGAGCAGACGTTGAGGAGATCATGCAGAACCATCAGGGCACCATATAGGTATTCACCTTCATTACATTATCTGTTGCTGACTGATGAAGGAGAACCAAAATCTTTTGATGAGGCCTTACAGGTGGAGGATTCAATCAAGTGGGAGCAAGCCATGGATAATGAAATGAGTTAAATT
>JAPFFP010000080.1:6211034-6222701 GCA_026153255.1 Solanum medicagineum
CGTATTTCCATGGTTCATATTCTCATGCAATTTGGAACTCTTTAGTGGAACGACAGAGATTATAAGCACTTACTGTTTCTTGATGATTTCTATCTTGAACCACAGATGGTGTCTGGATCGTAACATTGGCCTGGACAGTGGAGTCGCCATTCGTTTCAACAGTCTCAATATCCTTTAAATCGTGGTCATCTGTTGCTTCTACTTTTATAAGAACAGCTGCAGCTAGCTTTGAACTTCCAAGAGTAGGGTTTGCAGGCTGTTGATTTGAAGGTATAAGTCATGGAAATTCATGAGTATATCTCAAGTCTCAACCAACTACTTAATTTGTGACTTCAATGATTAGCTATATAAATGTAGAGATAATTAAACAATTATCTTCATTTAACAGCCCATTAGTATCCTTTTAATTTTTTCAATTTTAAGAATCACATAAAATTCCAAAAGTTTTCCGTCAAACAGCAAAGCACAAATGTCCCTTCTTCTCTTCGAGGGGGGTCAGTAAAATGAAGATCGTATTCACCAAAGGCAGCACTACGATGGTGCTGTAGCATGTATAACTAAACCAAAAAGTATACTTCCTTGTATCCTTAAAAGGCAGCAATGCACATGTGTTATCCAATAGGTACTGATTATCTAGCATTAACTTGAGAAGATCAAGTGATTAAGAAATCTTGCATCGGAAGCAACAATCACAGCCATTGAAGGCAACAGTAGATAAGAACAAGTAAACGTTCTGAGACCAAACCTGCTTCGCTCGTGAAGAGGAGAAATTTCTCAGTGGTGTCTCTAATATCTCATGGATTCTCTCTGATGGTTTTCTATTTGTTTGTAACTGAACACCAGAAGCTTGGTCATTTTTATTTTTCAAGGCGGTTATCAAACTACCAAGGCGATCAACCTTTTTATTTAAAGCAGCAATGCACATGTCCAACCATTTTTCATCAGTATGGGCTAGTTGGCTTTGTAGCATCACTATATCATCTTCAAGTTCAGCAATTTCCGTATCAGCTTTTGCAATGAGTATCTCCAGCACTTGCACACAACATTTCTCATTTAAGGCATCTTCTTCTATAGTATCTGGAAGCAAATCCATATAAAAAATGAAGCCAGTCAGATGCACACTGATCGAAAATTAGGTCTTTAAAAGTAAAGGATCTAATAGGCTTTTCAAGAATATATAAAAATAAGAGAGCTAATTAACAAACTTACCAAGTTTTTGACTGAAATAGAAGTTTTGAGTCAAGCTGTTTGTTGCAGAACTGTTCTCATCTGAAGAAAAAACTAAATAAGTCAGTACATTGAACTAAAGGGGATATCTGTCCTCTTCAACACTACTTCTACCAAACAACAGCGAAAAACTAATCAGGTTAAACTAAGTAGGCAAACCACTTATTGAGAAATATACTACTCAATCAGTAGGCAAACCTTGAAAGAAAGGTGCACCCCAGATGAACAAATCCATCTCTTTAAGAGAGACCACTCCTGTATCAGATACAAAAACGAAGGATTACAATTACATTACCTAATTTAAGAGACTATATCTCCCGCTAAGCTATACACGCTGTTAAGCTAATGACAGTAAAGTTGCCAAATTCAGTATAAGCTGCTTATAATCAACAATTCAAAATGCAAGATTGACTATTAAAATTGTAAATCAACATTGCAACTCCACTAATACAACTAAGCATGGTCCATATGGCGCTTCATGGTCTTCGAAAGATTGATTAATAGGTTTCCTTTGTTGGAAGAAAATGAGTCAAAATCCTGGTGGTTCTGCTTCTGCTTCACCCTATCCCAATCTTCTAATACCCTCCTTTCTCTCCGGACCAACTCACCACCACCAACAACATACCTAGTGTAATCCCACAACTGAACCATAAGTGGGGTCTAGGAGGGTAGATTGTAAGTAGACCTAACCCTCCCTCACCGAGGAAGAGAGGTGGTTTTTGAAAGAACCTCAACCAAACTCAAGTGCAGAAAACCAAAGTAGTCATGGAAAAAGAAAATACGGAAAAAAAGAAGGCTCTGCCTCTGCTTCACCCCCTATCCCAGACTTCTAATACCCCCCACCCCACCCTTTCCCTACCCCACACCCCATCCCAACTCACCAACAACAACAACACACCCAGTGTAATCCCACAAGTGACCCATAAGTGATGTCCGAAGAGGGTAGATTATACGCAGACCTTACACCTACTTCGTCAAGGTAAAGACGTGTTTTCAAAAGACCCTCAACTCAAACTCAAGTGCAGCAAATCAAAGTAGTTATGAAAAAAGAAAATACGGAAGAAAAGAAAGCTCTGTCTTCGCTTCACCCCCACCCCAGCCTTCTAATACCCTCCTTTCCTCACCCCACACCCCACCCCAACTCACCAACAACAAAAACATACTAGTGTAGACCCATAAGTAGTGTCTGGAGAGAATAGAGAATAGATTGTACCTAGACCTTACCCCTACTTCATCGACGAGGTAGGTTGTTTCTAAAAGACCCTCAACTCAAACTAAAGCGCAGCAAATCAAAGTAGTTCTGAAAAAGAAAACACAGCATAAAAAAAAAAAAAAGGCTCTGCCTCTGCTTCACCCCCTATCCCACTCTCTTACCACCCTCATTTCCCCACCCCACACCCCATCCCAACTCACCACCACCAACAACAACATACCCAGTGGAATCTATAAGTGGTGTTGGAGAGGGCAGATAGTAAGTAGACCTTACCCTTGCCTCCGACAAAGTTTGTTTCCGAAAGACACTCAACTCATGACAAAGAAAACACGTCAGAACGACCCTCCACCCACCCCTAACTCACCAACCAAATATTCATGAAAAAGCCAGCAATGCAGATTACTCTTACATACAAAAAGAACCAAAAAAGAGTACTCTTTTCACTGTTCAACATTAACTCAGTTCAAAAAATTACAGCACAAAACTCAAAACCCAAGCATATTCCACTATTTCATTTGCAGAAAAACTCCAGAAACAACGAAAAACACACAGACTTAACACTTCCGAACGAAAACATGCACATAAATGTAACAAAGAAACTCGAAAATTTCAGCTAACACAGTGAAATACCTGAAAATTTCTTCAAGAATTTCCAAACCCAACAATGAAAAGAGTAAAAAGGGTTTTTGAAACCCTAAAAATTTGTAGGAAAAATGAATTAAAAATGGATATTTTTTTGGCAGAGAAGAAAGCTAAGCTTATATATAGTGTGTAAGAGCGAGCAGGGGAAGGGTATTGCTGTAATTAAATGGCAATTGAAGGGTAATTACACAGGAAAATTGTTTTCTATTTCTGACGTGGCAGATTTTATGAAAATTGTGGGGCCCACTTATCTGATTCCTTAAAAATTGGATTTTGTACTCACCTACGCTGACCAACTATTGATCCTGTTATTTCTTTTTCAACCAATTATTGATATTTCTTTTTTGCAAATTAGACTCCGATTAAATTTAAATTCATGTATTACAAAGATTATTTCTTGAGTGCATAACAAGAACCTTTTCATTCTAGTCGAGGTAGACTGAACAATTTTGGAAGAGGTAATTAGACAAGATATGATGTAGTTTCATATCATTGAGGACATGACCTTGGATAAAAAGGAGTAGAAGTTGCATATTAGGGTGTTATTAGCTGTCTAAGCTAGTAAGGGTTAGTAGAGGTTCTTGTATCTTTATATGTTGTGTTGTTATTGTCTATCGTTCATTTTGTTACTTTTATTGTTTTTACAAATTATCATTTGCTTTCCATTCTAATCGTTTGGTTCATATTTAGTATTTTTTTACTTTTGGGGATGATATTTTTGAGATAAGTGTCTTTTGAAATAGACTTTCTATTTCTATGAGTTAGTGGTAAGGTTTGCGTATATTTTACTCTCTTCAGACCCACTTGTGGAATTTCATTGGATATGCATTGTTGTTGTCAATAAGAACTTTTTTCATTTTTGAAGGTTCGTATTTCATACTATTAAAGATAAATAGATCTCAATTATATTATTATAAATTCATACTCATGTAGTTTTAGCTTTAAATGTCAATTTAAAATTATTTGGCTTGCAAATAATATTTTTTCCCTTTTGAAGAATATTTCTTATTACCTACTCACTTTGACCAATATACTTTTTAAACAATTCCTATAAATGAATAGTAAGCTTTCACATGCACATGTTATTTGCAAAATTTGTGGTGTTACACTTCAAGCTCTTGTTTGGTTATAAATATTGAAATTGACAATTAAAATTAAAAGTTTAAATTTTTAATATTTTGTAATTTAAAGTTATATTTGAATATGTATTTTAGTTGAAACAAAAAAGAAGTTTTGTGAGTGATCAAACCTAATTTCGGAAACGAAAAAAAGATTTAAAAATTAAATTTTTAAAATCTGATCAAGTTTTATGATTAAACAAATACTACTATTTAAAAATGCTACCTAAGTCATTTAAACATAGAATTAGGAATAACTTAAACCGTGATAACATGCTTTCATAAAACAAGATTTGAATTTGATTATTTGCATGTAAAATATATGATTGTTTTAAATGTATTTCTTTAAATATTGACAATCAGAATTATTCGATATTTGTGTTGATGAGAAAAAAAATTAACTTGATTGGATAGTTAAAATAGAGATTGAGCTAAAATAAATAGTTTTTGAATTTCAAACCACAGTCCATTTTCACTTAATGCGTATAAATGAATTGAATTTTAACATAAATACAAGAGTCGAACAAAAAATATTAAATTTTATCAAATCTGTAATTATAATTTATAGTTGTGGCTCCATCTCTACGTAGAAATACATACAAGCAAGCTCAATTACTACGGTCAATAAGAACAGAGTTCGAAAAGCGTCAAAAAATCATACTACAATATATTTGATTAAATTGAGGAACATATATTTATTGGTTTGATACATCAACAATATTATACCTAGTGTAATTCATAAATGAATATGTAGAGAATAGTACATACACAATTTTATCTCTATCTTGTGAGAATAAATGAATTGTTTCTAACAGACTGTCGATTCAAACAAAACGTAGATGGATTTAATACACATATAGCATAATATTTACTAACAAAATAAAGATTTAAAATTTGAACGGTATGTTACTGACCCTTACAAAATTGTCTGTTATTATAAGAAAATGTCTGAAAGGCTCGTTTGGTCAAAGAACAAATTGTTTTTAAATTATCTATCCGAGGATATTTATTACATTTTCAATGCGAAACAAAGATAATACTATAATTCTGACATAAATTATTTTGTAATTTTCTTTTGATCGAACATAAAATAAATTTATCTTGAAATTATTTATTCCTTATCTCTCGTGCCAAACTAGCATGTGGACATTAAGGGTAGGAAACAAAAAGAAACACTATAACTTCTCAACTCCCTACAAAAGTTCCCAAGCACACAAAAACACAAATCTAACTAAAAAGCCACCCCTTTTGCACACAAAATGGAGTCATACCACAAGAAATCAAGAAAACACACACACACACACTAAAGTTTCCATGAATGAATGAACCCCTTCTCTCTTAATCCAAAATCCAACAACCCATCACCCCCATTACCTCCATTTCCACCATGTCCTCAACACAATCAGAAAAACAAGCTCTCTTTATTACCTCACTCATCATCTTTTGGTACTCTTCCAACATTGGTGTCCTCCTTCTTAACAAACTTTTACTTTCCAATTATGGTTTCAAATTCCCAATCTTCCTCACTATGTGTCATATGTCTGCTTGTGCTGTTCTTAGCTATTTCTCCATTGTTTTCTTAAAGAAATATTACCACCCACAACAGATGCACAAAAGACAAGGCTAAGAGTGGAAATTTTTAAAAGTTGGGATCTTGATTTGATCCTTTGAAAAGGTACAATCTTTAAGAAAACAATGGAGAAATAGCTAAGAACAGCACAAGCAGACATATGACACATAGTGAGGAAGATTGGGAATTTGAAACCATAATTGGAAAGTAAAAGTTTGTTAAGAAGGAGGACACCAATGTTGGAAGAGTACCAAAAGATGATGAGTGAGGTAATAAAGAGAGCTTGTTTTTCTGATTGTGTTGAGGACATGGTGGAAATGGAGGTAATGGGGGTGATGGGTTGTTGGATTTTGGATTAAGAGAGAAGGGGTTCATTCATTCATGGAAACTTTAGTGTGTGTGTGTGTGTTTTCTTGATTTCTTGTGGTATGACTCCATTTTGTGTGCAAAAGGGGTGGCTTTTTAGTTAGATTTGTGTTTTTGTGTGCTTGGGAACTTTTGTAGGGAGTTGAGAAGTTATAGTGTTTCTTTTTGTTTCCTACCCTTAATGTCCACATGCTAGTTTGGCACGAGAGATAAGGAATAAATAATTTCAAGATAAATTTATTTTATGTTCGATCAAAAGAAAATTACAAAATAATTTATGTCAGAATTATAGTATTATCTTTGTTTCGCATTGAAAATGTAATAAATATCCTCGGATAGATAATTTAAAAACAATTTGTTCTTTGACCAAACGAGCCTTTCAGACATTTTCTTATAATAACAGACAATTTTGTAAGGGTCAGTAACATACCGTTCAAATTTTAAATCTTTATTTTGTTAGTAAATATTATGCTATATGTGTATTAAATCCATCTACGTTTTGTTTGAATCGACAGTCTGTTAGAAACAATTCATTTATTCTCACAAGATAGAGATAAAATTGTGTATGTACTATTCTCTACATATTCATTTATGAATTACACTAGGTATAATATTGTTGATGTATCAAACCAATAAATATATGTTCCTCAATTTAATCAAATATATTGTAGTATGATTTTTTGACGCTTTTCGAACTCTGTTCTTATTGACCGTAGTAATTGAGCTTGCTTGTATGTATTTCTACGTAGAGATGGAGCCACAACTATAAATTATAATTACAGATTTGATAAAATTTAATATTTTTTGTTCGACTCTTGTATTTATGTTAAAATTCAATTCATTTATACGCATTAAGTGAAAATGGACTGTGGTTTGAAATTCAAAAACTATTTATTTTAGCTCAATCTCTATTTTAACTATCCAATCAAGTTAATTTTTTTTCTCATCAACACAAATATCGAATAATTCTGATTGTCAATATTTAAAGAAATACATTTAAAACAATCATATATTTTACATGCAAATAATCAAATTCAAATCTTGTTTTATGAAAGCATGTTATCACGGTTTAAGTTATTCCTAATTCTATGTTTAAATGACTTAGGTAGCATTTTTAAATAGTAGTATTTGTTTAATCATAAAACTTGATCAGATTTTAAAAATTTAATTTTTAAATCTTTTTTTCGTTTCCGAAATTAGGTTTGATCACTCACAAAACTTCTTTTTTGTTTCAACTAAAATACATATTCAAATATAACTTTAAATTACAAAATATTAAAAATTTAAACTTTTAATTTTAATTGTCAATTTCAATATTTATAACCAAACAAGAGCTTGAAGTGTAACACCACAAATTTTGCAAATAACATGTGCATGTGAAAGCTTACTATTCATTTATAGGAATTGTTTAAAAAGTATATTGGTCAAAGTGAGTAGGTAATAAGAAATATTCTTCAAAAGGGAAAAAATATTATTTGCAAGCCAAATAATTTTAAATTGACATTTAAAGCTAAAACTACATGAGTATGAATTTATAATAATATAATTGAGATCTATTTATCTTTAATAGTATGAAATACGAACCTTCAAAAATGAAAAAAGTTCTTATTGACAACAACAATGCATATCCAATGAAATTCCACAAGTGGGTCTGAAGAGAGTAAAATATACGCAAACCTTACCACTAACTCATAGAAATAGAAAGTCTATTTCAAAAGACACTTATCTCAAAAATATCATCCCCAAAAGTAAAAAAATACTAAATATGAACCAAACGATTAGAATGGAAAGCAAATGATAATTTGTAAAAACAATAAAAGTAACAAAATGAACGATAGACAATAACAACACAACATATAAAGATACAAGAACCTCTACTAACCCTTACTAGCTTAGACAGCTAATAACACCCTAATATGCAACTTCTACTCCTTTTTATCCAAGGTCATGTCCTCAATGATATGAAACTACATCATATCTTGTCTAATTACCTCTTCCAAAATTGTTCAGTCTACCTCGACTAGAATGAAAAGGTTCTTGTTATGCACTCAAGAAATAATCTTTGTAATACATGAATTTAAATTTAATCGGAGTCTAATTTGCAAAAAAGAAATATCAATAATTGGTTGAAAAAGAAATAACAGGATCAATAGTTGGTCAGCGTAGGTGAGTACAAAATCCAATTTTTAAGGAATCAGATAAGTGGGCCCCACAATTTTCATAAAATCTGCCACGTCAGAAATAGAAAACAATTTTCCTGTGTAATTACCCTTCAATTGCCATTTAATTACAGCAATACCCTTCCCCTGCTCGCTCTTACACACTATATATAAGCTTAGCTTTCTTCTCTGCCAAAAAAATATCCATTTTTAATTCATTTTTCCTACAAATTTTTAGGGTTTCAAAAACCCTTTTTACTCTTTTCATTGTTGGGTTTGGAAATTCTTGAAGAAATTTTCAGGTATTTCACTGTGTTAGCTGAAATTTTCGAGTTTCTTTGTTACATTTATGTGCATGTTTTCGTTCGGAAGTGTTAAGTCTGTGTGTTTTTCGTTGTTTCTGGAGTTTTTCTGCAAATGAAATAGTGGAATATGCTTGGGTTTTGAGTTTTGTGCTGTAATTTTTTGAACTGAGTTAATGTTGAACAGTGAAAAGAGTACTCTTTTTTGGTTCTTTTTGTATGTAAGAGTAATCTGCATTGCTGGCTTTTTCATGAATATTTGGTTGGTGAGTTAGGGGTGGGTGGAGGGTCGTTCTGACGTGTTTTCTTTGTCATGAGTTGAGTGTCTTTCGGAAACAAACTTTGTCGGAGGCAAGGGTAAGGTCTACTTACTATCTGCCCTCTCCAACACCACTTATAGATTCCACTGGGTATGTTGTTGTTGGTGGTGGTGAGTTGGGATGGGGTGTGGGGTGGGGAAATGAGGGTGGTAAGAGAGTGGGATAGGGGGTGAAGCAGAGGCAGAGCCTTTTTTTTTTTTTTATGCTGTGTTTTCTTTTTCAGAACTACTTTGATTTGCTGCGCTTTAGTTTGAGTTGAGGGTCTTTTAGAAACAACCTACCTCGTCGATGAAGTAGGGGTAAGGTCTAGGTACAATCTATTCTCTATTCTCTCCAGACACTACTTATGGGTCTACACTAGTATGTTTTTGTTGTTGGTGAGTTGGGGTGGGGTGTGGGGTGAGGAAAGGAGGGTATTAGAAGGCTGGGGTGGGGGTGAAGCGAAGACAGAGCTTTCTTTTCTTCCGTATTTTCTTTTTTCATAACTACTTTGATTTGCTGCACTTGAGTTTGAGTTGAGGGTCTTTTGAAAACACGTCTTTACCTTGACGAAGTAGGTGTAAGGTCTGCGTATAATCTACCCTCTTCGGACATCACTTATGGGTCACTTGTGGGATTACACTGGGTGTGTTGTTGTTGTTGGTGAGTTGGGATGGGGTGTGGGGTAGGGAAAGGGTGGGGTGGGGGGTATTAGAAGTCTGGGATAGGGGGTGAAGCAGAGGCAGAGCCTTCTTTTTTTCCGTATTTTCTTTTTCCATGACTACTTTGGTTTTCTGCACTTGAGTTTGGTTGAGGTTCTTTCAAAAACCACCTCTCTTCCTCGGTGAGGGAGGGTTAGGTCTACTTACAATCTACCCTCCTAGACCCCACTTATGGTTCAGTTGTGGGATTACACTAGGTATGTTGTTGGTGGTGGTGAGTTGGTCCGGAGAGAAAGGAGGGTATTAGAAGATTGGGATAGGGTGAAGCAGAAGCAGAACCACCAGGATTTTGACTCATTTTCTTCCAACAAAGGAAACCTATTAATCAATCTTTCGAAGACCATGAAGCGCCATATGGACCATGCTTAGTTGTATTAGTGGAGTTGCAATGTTGATTTACAATTTTAATAGTCAATCTTGCATTTTGAATTGTTGATTATAAGCAGCTTATACTGAATTTGGCAACTTTACTGTCATTAGCTTAACAGCGTGTATAGCTTAGCGGGAGATATAGTCTCTTAAATTAGGTAATGTAATTGTAATCCTTCGTTTTTGTATCTGATACAGGAGTGGTCTCTCTTAAAGAGATGGATTTGTTCATCTGGGGTGCACCTTTCTTTCAAGGTTTGCCTACTGATTGAGTAGTATATTTCTCAATAAGTGGTTTGCCTACTTAGTTTAACCTGATTAGTTTTTCGCTGTTGTTTGGTAGAAGTAGTGTTGAAGAGGACAGATATCCCCTTTAGTTCAATGTACTGACTTATTTAGTTTTTTCTTCAGATGAGAACAGTTCTGC
The DNA here is from genome assembly GCA_026153255.1 of Solanum medicagineum. Classification (NCBI taxonomy): domain Eukaryota; kingdom Viridiplantae; phylum Streptophyta; class Magnoliopsida; order Solanales; family Solanaceae; genus Solanum; species Solanum medicagineum. Next base: position 6,221,449 of record JAPFFP010000080.1, read on the forward strand.
AACAAACAGCTTGACTCAAAACTTCTATTTCAGTCAAAAACTTGGTAAGTTTGTTAATTAGCTCTCTTATTTTTATATATTCTTGAAAAGCCTATTAGATCCTTTACTTTTAAAGACCTAATTTTCGATCAGTGTGCATCTGACTGGCTTCATTTTTTATATGGATTTGCTTCCAGATACTATAGAAGAAGATGCCTTAAATGAGAAATGTTGTGTGCAAGTGCTGGAGATACTCATTGCAAAAGCTGATACGGAAATTGCTGAACTTGAAGATGATATAGTGATGCTACAAAGCCAACTAGCCCATACTGATGAAAAATGGTTGGACATGTGCATTGCTGCTTTAAATAAAAAGGTTGATCGCCTTGGTAGTTTGATAACCGCCTTGAAAAATAAAAATGACCAAGCTTCTGGTGTTCAGTTACAAACAAATAGAAAACCATCAGAGAGAATCCATGAGATATTAGAGACACCACTGAGAAATTTCTCCTCTTCACGAGCGAAGCAGGTTTGGTCTCAGAACGTTTACTTGTTCTTATCTACTGTTGCCTTCAATGGCTGTGATTGTTGCTTCCGATGCAAGATTTCTTAATCACTTGATCTTCTCAAGTTAATGCTAGATAATCAGTACCTATTGGATAACACATGTGCATTGCTGCCTTTTAAGGATACAAGGAAGTATACTTTTTGGTTTAGTTATACATGCTACAGCACCATCGTAGTGCTGCCTTTGGTGAATACGATCTTCATTTTACTGACCCCCCTCGAAGAGAAGAAGGGACATTTGTGCTTTGCTGTTTGACGGAAAACTTTTGGAATTTTATGTGATTCTTAAAATTGAAAAAATTAAAAGGATACTAATGGGCTGTTAAATGAAGATAATTGTTTAATTATCTCTACATTTATATAGCTAATCATTGAAGTCACAAATTAAGTAGTTGGTTGAGACTTGAGATATACTCATGAATTTCCATGACTTATACCTTCAAATCAACAGCCTGCAAACCCTACTCTTGGAAGTTCAAAGCTAGCTGCAGCTGTTCTTATAAAAGTAGAAGCAACAGATGACCACGATTTAAAGGATATTGAGACTGTTGAAACGAATGGCGACTCCACTGTCCAGGCCAATGTTACGATCCAGACACCATCTGTGGTTCAAGATAGAAATCATCAAGAAACAGTAAGTGCTTATAATCTCTGTCGTTCCACTAAAGAGTTCCAAATTGCATGAGAATATGAACCATGGAAATACG
>JAPFFP010000080.1:6222801-6255390 GCA_026153255.1 Solanum medicagineum
AACAGTAAGTGCTTATAATCTCTGTCGTTCCACTAAAGAGTTCCAAATTGCATGAGAATATGAACCATGGAAATACGGTAAGTCTTTGCAGCTTATTCTAGTCTGCAATTGAGGGTGCCGTCAACATGCAGGATTTTGAACCATTTAGGGTGTATTGCTTAAGTTTGTCAGATAAATATATCTATGATTACTTCTCATATTTTTATGAGTATATAACTAATTTTGAAGACCATTCATTGGTACTTAAGGTCCTTTTATTCTTTTCATATTGATGTTAGCATTTCAGCTCCCTCGTTGTATCAATTTTCCATCTAAACTAATTCAATTGACTGCATTATTATTCTTTCTCAAACAATGAACAGGATGAACATTCAATCACCAAAGGCTCCAGTACAAAGGCTTCTGGCCATGCTAGTGAGAAGTCCACTTTGAAGGATTTGAATGAGGCTGATATTCCTGGAAAGCTGATTAATGCAAGCAAAAGAGAAAATCCTTCACATCTCAACAATGTACTTATAGATCTGCTTACTGAGCATTAATTTATACACGGGCTAGATATTTGAACTAACTGGTTATCTTATCTAATTCTTATACAAGCAGTCTGCATGTGCTGTTATGAAGAGTGCAAGCACGAAGCCTCTAACAGACAAAGCTCAATTTTGTGGAGCATCAAAGAGGAAGATCAACGCACCAGAAGATTTCTTTGATGATAAATTGATGTCACAAAGTTCTAATGACGGCATAATCTTAAACTCATCTCCAAAAGTCAAGGAAACAAGCATTGGAGAAGGACCTAAGGTTTGGAAATATCTTCCATTTGCTTTAGTGTGTTATTGCAATATTGAAACAGACTAGGAGGCTGAGGTTCGGAAGTAATCTTCATAATGCTGGTAAAGTAGACTAATGTCTCAGAGTTTAGCTTGTATTGAGAAGAGGAAAACCCACGGGCATTGTATAACTTAGAGAGGTAGGTAAGGGCATAGTGTGTAGCTTCAGTATTTATACTTGTAGAGTCCATTAGAGTCTGTGTATCTATTCACATGTTACTCTAATGTGCTTTAAATCACAATACAACAACTAAAGATCTTCAAAGCAACTTTTATAATGTACAGATTTCAAATATCAGTTTACATGTCATTCTTGCCTTCCCATTGTAGTTTACTAGTTCTTAAAAAAGATTATGACCTCTCAATTATTATTTTTTGGGTTCTTATTTGAGACTTCTCCATCTAAAAGGGGCTCAATATCGTTTGACAGCCTGCAAGAGCAATTGTGGCGACCCGTCTTAATGCTGTAAAGCAAGAACCGAAAGAATCTGGAGATGAACAGACACAAAATGGAGGGAAGGCTGGTCAGACTAGAGAAAAACAAACCTCAAGTCAATTGGTAAGTCAAAAACAGACTGGCGCAAAAAGAAATATTGGAATAGAGGGAGGTGATCTGCTCACTGAAATTGGTCATACTCTTGAAGACTCACGTGTGGCTTTGTTAAATCCTCAAAAGAAAGACAGCAGCATGCACCTGGAAAAATTCAAAGGTGAACCGCAAGTGAAGCAATCTTCCAAAACTCAAGTACTCACCATACACAAATCTAACTCAAAGTTTTCCCAAAAGCTAGAAGGTCCGAGACTGAACTTCAAATGGAATGTACCTACAGAAATGACTAAAGAGCTATGTCTTGCCGAGGAACTAGGGGTCAAGTCACTTTCTGGTCTAAAACTCAAGAGGCAGTTAAAGACTGAAAGTACTAAGGAGAATGGAGGTGATGTGTTTGGAGACAAAACAATCAAGGGAAGTCTGTCAACACTTGCACTTGGTGGAGCCAAGGGAACTGGTAATATTCCAGAGATAAGTTCAACTTCTTTGATCCACTTGAAGAAGAGAAGGATAACAAGTTCTACAGGACCAATCCTCCAAGAGAATGAGAATTTGAGAGATTTTCAGAATAGGTTGTTAAAATCACATGACAGATCAAATCAAAATCTCCAAGTCATTAAAGCTGAGAATGATGAACTTCTTCATTCCACAACATTCGTTGTTCCAACACCGAACATAACAGATCTCAAGTATATGACAATGAATCAGCTCAAGGCAGTGGCAAGGGAACAGAAACTGCACGGGGTATATAAGCTTCGCAAAGCTGAGCTGCAAGAATACCTCTGCAAGCTGCTAGCTAAAGGTCGGTCAACATAAAAGCAATCTCTATAACCAGTTTTTGTTTGGTGAATTCTCAAGTGAGGCGTCACAGAATTGTTTACAAGTTCTTTCGAGAAGAAAAGGAGCTCTTTGTAGGAAAATGGTGATCCTAGCAAATCATGTTCATATAACCAACTGTACAGAGAAATTGAAGCTTTGCTTATAAAGAACAGACACATGAGAAAAAAATATAGAAAGACGCTGATTCTAGGAAACGTTTTAGCCAGATTCTTCCAGGAAGGCTTTACTGATTTGTTGATAATACCCCTCTTTAAGTACTGAAAAGGTAAGTTTCATTCTTTGCTAAGTTTGCTAATGAGCCTGGTATTATGCAGCTGCTTTTCTCTATAAATTTTGTATATTGAACTCAGGAACTTTTAGTTCTGGAGAAATGCACCCTAAAGGTGTAGAATTTAGTGGTCAATTAAGTGGGTTGTGAATCATGAGATTTTAAGTTGAGATCTCAGCGGAGACGAAAACACTAGATTATTCCTTCCTTTATTTGCCCAAGCTTTAGTCGACAAAGCTATTCAGTACTTGTGTTGGTGGAGGTAGCAAGTATCTCGTGGAATTTGTTGAGATCCAAGCAAGTTGGTCTAGACACCATGGTTATCAAACACACACACATATGTAACTTCGTTGTAGCTATCAATCATTAAGTTGGTCTAGACACCATGGTTTTCAAACATACACATATATATAACTTCGTTGTAGCTATCAATCATTATATTCTATATTTTTGTGCTGATATAAAGCTATTCGATACCTGTGTGGTAGAGGTAGCAGGTATCTCGTGGAACTAGTCAAAGATGCAAGCAAGTTGGTCTAGACACCACGGTTTTCAAACACATGCATATATGTAACTACGTTGTAGCTATCAATCATTGTATTCTATGTTTTTGTCCTAATATAAAGCTATTTGTTACCTGTGTTGGTGGAGGTAGCAGGTATCTCGTGGAACTAGTCGAGATGCAAGCAAGTTGGTCTGGACCACAGTTATCAAACACACATATATGTAACTTTATTGTAGCTATCAATCATTATATTCTATATTTTTGTCCTGATATGCATGGGATATCTATGAATAGCCAAAACTATATTTCTCTTCTTTTTTCTTTTCTTAGAAGAATGGTCTCTGTTTACTCCTAAAGAAAAGGTTTCTCCTTCTTCTGCTTCAAGTGAAAGTCGTGTTTGGATGGGCACTTAAGGGTGTGGCCTAGTGGCCAATAAAGTGAGAAAATCACGTGATTTCAAGTTCAAATTCCAACCAAACAAAAAAAAAAGGTGATTTAGTCTTAGGCACATTATATGAGTATTTACTTGTTTTCAAGTTATACTATAATGTTGCAAAGCCATTTTGAATTTACTGAATATTAATATTTGTCCCAACTTTGGTAGATCGAATAATTCAATACAGGTGCTTATTGGAAAGTACCAATTACCTTTCAAAATTAGTGGAGATGCACCCAAGTAGGCCAAAATACTATGGTTATGGAAAAAGATTGAAACTAGAACAATTATGTGGAGTCCTAATATCCATAGTCCGGTGTATTAAAGCTCTCGCTATGCGCAAGGTCCAGAGAAGGGCTCAACCACAAGGATCTATTAACTTGCAATTCTGCGAGAAACTGTTTCCAAATAGTTTGATAGGGCAATATAAAAACTATTGATATAGTGGTAAATAAACAAACAACAGCATATTTAAATTAATTTCTTTTATAAGTAATTTTCACACTTAATTTTAACCCTTCTTCAAACTCATGCATAAGAACCAACAGTTTAAATCAACTCATTTGCTAACATGCAACTAAGTATTTGAAGTAAAAGAGCTATTATCCTGCTTCAAGAAAAAACAACCTGCAATAAAGGGAAAAAAATTCATGAGACATTAGTGTGATCACATAAAATGTGCAAATTATTGACGACGTACTCAGTGTATTCTCACAAGTAAGGTCGTGTATACGTAGTCTTACTAGTGATGATTCAGAATTTTCATTAAGGGAATCCGAAAAATAAAAATATAGTTGAACTTGGGACCTTAAGGTCAATTTTGAACTCCCTAAACCTTTGAGCCCAACCTCTAGCTTTGTGTTCAAATTATCCAAAATCTCTATATATACATAAAAAAATAAAATAAACTATATATATACGATGCAATACTTCGTTGAGGGGGTTTGGGTGAAAACCCCTGAGGCCCCCTTAGAACCGCCCCTAAGCCTTAACCCTGCTTTGTGAAGGCAGAGAACTTGTCTCGATAGAGCCTCGACTCAACTCTCAAGTAAAACATACATTAAAAAATTAATTCTATAAAGCAAATATAATAGCTAAGAAGTCATGCAGAAAACAACGAAGAAGGACAGTACCAATGACAAAATAATATGGCAAAAGTAAAGAAATAATATGTAATACTAAAAGCGAAGAATAAGACAATAAATCATCATTTACCAATAAGAAAAAAAGCATATATGAATTTGCAAATATCTTTTGATAAAGCAAAAGATACTCCCAGATATCCTGAAAGTAAGTAAGTTTTATTTATTTATTTATTTATTCTTGGGGTGGGGGGTTGGTGTTTGGTAACCATGTCGACCGAGGCTTAGATAGATAAAAAGAGATCATCTCATATTTTTGTCTCTACCAGGATTTAAACTCGACACCTTATTGTTTTTAGTCCACTTCATTGACTGCTACGTCATATCTTTAATACTTCTCATGAACCTAAATCTTGATGGGCAAAGTTACGCGGGTGAAACAATCGAAATAGTCACATTAATAATAACAAATATGCTTTTTTCATTAAAGAAGGAACATCAATCCTTTCTTGGCTTGATGCAAGAAGAAGAGGGAAAAGATTGTTTTAAATATGTGATCATTTCATCGAAAAAACTTAAAATCTTAAAAAGAGTACACTTTTGTTTACTTAAATGAGTGTTCAATCATACCTCCTCACGTGCGTGCCTGATTCTATTTCATTGGTCAAGCACGTGATTCTTTTTCTTCTAGTTAATAGAAGGCTGTGACACCTAAACTCACGACATCTGTCTACTCTACTATCATGTCGGAGTGATGTAATCATCTCATCTAAAAGCTTACACTCTCAATGAGAGTTCAATTCTACTTACTTAATTAAATATCAGCATAAGATTATGCAAAAAAAGTAGAGCAATGTGAAATGTTTACCTCACTTTGATGCCAACTTGCTATGAACTTCCTCTAGTGATCGAACTAGATGTTTGATACGATATTTGAGCTTTTCATTCTCAGAAGTAAGTTGTTCGACCTGTTTATGTCCCTGAAATCACACGAAAATTCAATCATCAGTTAGCATCAACGCCATTTTCTGAAAAGGCAGAAAAGATTAAGAAATGAAATCCAAATCTTGACCTTTTCTCGTTCTGCTTCAAGCTCAGCAGTGACATCTTTCAGTTTTGACTGGAGTTCAGCAACAGTTCTCTCTAATTCCTCATTTTTAGGATCTGAAGTACCACCAACATGCACATAAACATGAAAATACCACAGGCTCCTCGGATTTACATAGATGAGAAAACTTATGAACTAGGATTATTGGCAATAGGAGATATGATCTATGTTACTCCGATCCTCCAAAAGTGTCATCAAGTGTGTGTCGGATCTTCCAAAAGTCACTTTTGGAGGACCTGACACACGCCTGGAGACATGTTTGAAGGATCCGAGAAACATAGGATATGATTGAAGACATCACTAACCTGTCTTACTAGCAACTGAAATTTCAAGTCTTGCCAATCGTTCCTTCAGTGAAAGAAAGTGTCGTTAGTTTCCTCTGATGGTGGTAAAAGTACAAAAGTTGGAATAAAACACTCAAACAACAAAAATTTGCACACACACACACAAAAAATTATGTATGTAAATATGTAAACATAATTAGTCTAATGGCGTCTTCTGTTAGTAGCAGCTCTTACAACGACATGCCAGCATAATCCCACAAGTGGGGCGTGAGGAGGGTGGTGTATACACAACCTTGCCTCTACTTTGTAAAGATAGAGACACTTTCTGATACTGAGAACCCTCGGCTCTAGGTTAGTAGCAGCTATTAACAATGCAAAAACCTTATTTAGGAAACCGTTGTTAGGATAGAATCTCAATGGATTCAAACAGACTCTAGCCATATAAGGTATGCAAACGATAGAGTTGGAGACAAGAGGCCTTAATAGCAAGTCGGGGGGGTATACATTGCACACCGTATGTACATATGTTCGTGAGCTATTGGAGGAACATAATCAAACTCTGCTCTAAACTCTTTGAGAAAAATCACCGAGACATCTGTGTTAGCTAGTAGCTATTTGTTTCAGCTATTCCTAGTGCATACTAAGGAATAGACAGTAAAAGCCTTCTAGTAGTAACTTTCAAATCCATTTTCATCAGAAGAAGAACATGATCTATGAAACTGAATCTAAGATGCACAATCTGATATGTGCGGAACACCAAACTATGTTGCTCGGACTCTTCACATTTGAAACTTATGGGTTCAAGGTTCTAACTCTATTAAGATAGATATTGGGTTCTAAATTAGTAATTTTTACATGTCAAATGGATTGCTTAAGACAAATATAGTGTTTAGACCAAGGTCGATGGGTTCATCTAACCCGTACCTTGGTCTCTCCAGCTCTGCCCTTGTACGGCGAGTGTGCATCTGATCCTCCAAAGCTATGCATTTTGAAGGATCTAACATGAGCTTCGAACAATGTTCACCAAATACTTCAACATATAACTAACAGAATATTCCAAAAGACAATTAGCCAAAAGAAAGCAGCATCATACTAAGTTCATGTTACAAGCTGAAATTGCAATAATAATGAATACAACCAAAGAATAGACTTATATGGGCGCAGAATATATCAAAATTGAAAGAAAAATACAAACCCCACAAATCATTAGATTCTATAAAAGGAAAAATAGCACAAAACTTGAAGGAAAAAAAATCGAACAAGAATATTCAAAAAAACCAATTAGCCAAAAGAAATTGCTCCGACTCTCCAAAGATGTTGTGGCAGGAGTGTTGGATACTTAAAAGTGCACTGCTTTTGGAGGATCTGGCATGCACCTGACATCATTTTTGAAGAGTCCGAGCAACATAGACAAAGAAAAAATCTCGAAAACCATTAGACCTTGTAGAAGGTAAAGCATATAACTTTACAAATGTGTACCTAAAGGGGGGAAAAGAGAAAGTCATACTAAAGTTTAAAAACACAAGTTGAAATCCAAATAAAATAAATACTACAACTCATTGGATTGAAAGAAAATGCAAAACGCATAAACCATTGAAGCTATAAAAGGAAAAGCATATAACTTTCACAATAATTGAAGAACAAGAAGACACATTCAAACTGAAGCTTAAGAGCACAAATCAACTTGAGACTACGCGACAAGAAAATATGAGAGCAAAATAGCAAAATACAAAGCAAATGAAGCAACATATTTACAAAATAAGACTACGCAAATACTAAGTAGCCCCTACCACTCCCACATAGGGTGCCATAGCACTCATCTACTTACTAGCATTCTATTATTTTAAGGTCTCTACCTCTCCTAAGTCCTGTTACAACCAACCCTTCATGCCTACCAAAATAGAAAGAAATATACAAACCCCACAAAACTTTTAGTAAAAGAACACTGAACAAGAATATTTTAGCAAAACATATTGCTAGGACTCTCCAAAAAATGTTGCTCCATTGTTGTCGTATCCTTCAAAACTGCACTACTTTAAAGAAGCATAAAGGAATAGAACTTTCACATTAGTGGAAGAAAAAGAAAACACATCCAGACTGAAGCTTAAGAGCAAAAGTTAAATCCAAATGACAATAGAATCCACCAAAGCACATATCTTTCATACTCAGAAATCAAAATCTACTAAAACTGAAAGAAACACACAAACTCCTCATCATTAGACCTATAAAAGAAAAAGCATAGAACTTTTTCTCACAGTAATTGAAGAAAAATGAAAACACATTCAAACTGAAGCTTAAGACCACAAGTTAAAATCCAAATGACAATGGAATTCACTAAAGCACGTAGATTACATACTCAGAAGTAAAATATATAAATACCATAGAAAGCAAATGATAATATATAAATACCATAGAGGTAACAAATATAATGGACGATAACAACACAAGATATTAAAACTGAAGCTTTAAGACCATAAGTTAAAATCCAAATAACAATGGAATCCACTAAAGCACATATCTTTACATACTCAGGAGTAAAAATCCACCAACACTGAAAGAAATATACAAACCCCACAAATCATTAGATGCTATAAAAAGCAAAAAAAACACCGAACTTGAAGAAAAGAACCACTGAAACCACATTAAAACTGAAGCTCAGCAGCACAAGTTAAAATCCAAATGACCATGGAATCCACTAAAGCTCATATCTTTACATACCCAGAAGTAAAAATCTACCAAAACTGAAAGAAATATACAAACCCCACAAATCATTAGATACTATAAAAAGGAAAAAAGCACCAAACTTGAAGAAAAAGAACATTGAGAACACATTAAAACTGAAGCTCAACAGCACAAGTTAAAATCCAAATGACAATGGAATCCACTAAAGCACATATCTTTACATACTAATAACTAAAAATCTACCAAAACTGAAAGAAATATACAAACCCCACAAATCATTAGATCCTATAGAAAGAAAAAAGCATAAAACTTGAAGGGAAAAAAAAACATGAATAAAGAATTGACATTCAGAAAAAAGTGTTACCTCAGCCTCAGAAGCTCTCTGGTAAAAGGGTTTCAAGGATTCTTCAAGATTGTTTGAATCCCCCATTTTTCAGTATTTGGTAGAATCAAACGCCTTAGCAAAGACGCAGACACTTTATCAGCTTTATGAGAAACGTATTTAGCCAATGAAAAATATGGTTTTCCTTTTACTTTTATTTTCTTCTCTTCTTTTTATTTTGCAAGTTGGGAATATTTTTTTATTTTTCTTTTTATAATTGAGTTTTTATTTTTAAATAAATAAAAATTTAATGTATTCACTTGTTTGTTTATAACTATAATCAAACACGACTCTATCATTGGACATAGAGTTTATGTAGCTTTTATCTATACTTTGGAACGTAGAAAAATTGTCTTCCATAATCTGGACTAACAAAGAAAACATATCAAGCTAGATCGAAAAAAAAATCAAAGGAGAAGAAATTTGATTAAATATAATAATATGTATATATATATATAAGAGGAGTAAGTACAAAATCATTCTTTTGACATTACATGGTTGCATATTTCAAAATGCATTAGTTTTATTTTGGATTTTATCCGTGAAGACAATATGATGCACTAAGCTTTCATGATGCGTGGAATTCAGAAAAAACCACAACATTTTAACATTCAGTAATTGGAAAGATGATAAAAAGACATACAATAGGCTTCAAGTTCAAATGAATATCAAGAAAATAAGACCATATGTTTTGGCATGTTCATCAATACAAATTTGAGTATGAAAATGTATGTTTTCTTCACTACATAAAACAATCCATCCAATTTGAACCGGTCTATACACTTATTCATTGTTTTAAATACTAAATGTTCTGCATAAATTGTTGATCAAGGATGTCCAAGAAGTGAAGGCCTGTAAAAAGCATGGCTTTGTGCAATCTCAATCCGATCGCGTGGATCGTTCAAGTTTTCATCTCGTAGTGCCTGAAGAATAGCCATTGGCCCTTGTTCCCTAGAAATGCAAAAAGAAATACAGAGAAATCAACCCCTTGAAAATGGAAACTTGATCGTCGTTCTCGTCTTTAAGTTTACTAGGATGGTAATGGTTCATTGTTTATGCCTGAAAGAGTTTAACTTATATACACTGACAGCGTAAAAGTATTTGCTCATAACAAGTGGAAGTAGTAACTTAGAAAATAAGACAGACAACCTGCTATAACACATTAAATTACACCTCATGGTGTAAAAATTCTTATGATATTCGTGTATATAAGTTGAATTCCAATTGTAATAGCCGTCTTATTGAGTTCATAACATGGCATTATGCATTAGCAACAAATCACAAGCAACATTTTATATGTTGTGTTGTGTAAGGACTTGCCTTTTTGTGAGTATCTTGTACAAAGTCCTCAAGATGGGACACAGCTCGACTGGGGCAACTGGCTTATTATCTCCGGGGTGTAACACATTCAAGCTTGACTGACTTAGCAGTTCATAGAATGCTTCGACAGCAGAAACTCCCTACGGAAAAGGGAAATAGAACGTTACTGTTTGGGAAGTCGGAATCTTTAGAAGTTCTTGCAGCAACAGATAGAGCCGAATAACTTATGCATTACTAGTATAAATGAAAGAAGGAATTGCTAGGACAAATTCAGGATCAACAATAGTGTCAAATCCAAACATCGAGTATGCATTTCCACTGTACAACTAAAATCAAAACGATTGGTGGGATGCATATCATTTCAGCATTTCTCTCCGTTCCAACATCCATAAAGAAGAGAGGAAAATAACTTTTATCCGTACTTTTGAGTCTTATGCACATTGATATGTTGTAAAAGGAATGCTTCTAATGGATTTTAGACGGTAGGACAAAAAAGGAAAGGAGAATAAGCAAATTGAAACGGAGGGAGTACTTCTCAAGTTTGGTATACTCTTCAGGGCGACATGATAAGAGTAGAGGTAATAGAAAATGAGTACCTGGATCGTTCCTTTGCCACTAATGCTATCACCCATATCGAGACTCAGTTCTCCCTTAGCTATCATTTGACCATACCATGCATTACGACCTTTCAACAATGTAACATATGTATCAGCTAGCAGAGGCCCTGCGAGCCTTTCTGGTTCTTCAGTCAATAAATAAGTGATGAATATCATCTCCGATGTACAATGTGCAAAATACACTGATTTACTGGTAGCACTCTCATTTGTTAGTGCAGCTACCATCCCTGGAATCAACAACAAGGCAAGCACCAAAACAATGAGAAGATCATCATAATAAAATTTTGGATGTTACATTAACGTTTACTCAGGACTTCAGATGCCAGAGATATGGCTTCTAATGAGAATTCCAGTTTCCTTAATAAGTTACTGATTCTTCTTATGGAACAGTCATTTGCATTTAACGGTAAAACAGCAAGAAAGTTCCTCTCTTTACCCCATTAATAATATCAGGAAAGGTAAATCAATTCTTCTAAGTGATGCATAAAACAAAATATATTGTTTGAAACTTGCTAAACGTTACAAGGAGAATAGCTAAAGGTCTGTGAATGTATTCTCGACCTTTATGGAGGAAATATGTACCATAAACCAGGTGCATAAGATTCTATAAACACCGATGATGTTTTATCATTGTCAATGACTAAAGACGGCGATGATAATTTGCTATACATAGCCACCATGAAAACTTGAACATGGGAAGCCAAAGCCACACAAATTTCTTTCTATCAAGTTGATCTTTTAAAGTCTGCTTGGGAGAAACAAGTGGAATGGCCAACTAAACTAGCCTTAGAACAGCTCTTAGGCTTGCTCAGTTTTCAAATTTTGAGCATTTCGAACATAATAGTAAACCAACAAGTCAAAAAGAAAAAACGATTGCTAATTGCCAGGAACGGTTTTAACCTGAAAAATAAACTCCTCACACAAACAACCATTGAGAAAGACCAAGATTTACCAGCTCCAATGGCGTAGACATTCTTCAAGCCTCCCATGACTTCATGCGTCACAAGGTCGCTGTTGTCCCATACAATAAAATGAGGCTGCCTTAAGAACTTTGCGAGTGGTTTTCTCCATTTTTCTGATCCACAAATCCTAGCATTAGCATATTCTTTGTTGTAAATCTCTGAGGCAATATTTGGTCCACCAAGATAAAGTATGTTCTCGACTGGTACCCCAGCTGCAATGAACAGATGAATGTGTTAAGCAACTGAAAGCCTAAACTTTCTTCCCTGTTCTTTCACAACTTACATACTGATGGATGAAACAAAGCTTCGATACAATTTCGCAAAAGATAATCTTTTCCCTCAAAAACACCCTTTAAAACAGCAACAAATTTCAGTTTGTGTTAATGAATGTGAGGATTCAAAAAGCAGTAAAGCACATCATATTGCACTGCATATTTTCGTAACAGTCATAATCTATAAAGGGCGAACCCGGTGCACTAAAGCTCCCGCTATGCACAAGGTCGAGGGAAGAGCCCGACCACAGGGGTATATTGTACGCAAACTTACCTTGCATTTCTACCAGAGGCTGTTTCTATACTGAATCTAATTCTGTTTTATTTACTTTACAGACGAAAAGAGTCATTCAAAGACTGTATGAATAAGAAACTGTTAAGTTAAGATCAGCTGGATACAAGATATAAAACAAGGTCAAGATAAACGCTTACTTGCCCGATTAATCATCTGTGTAGGAGTAATAATATGAGGAGCTGGATCTAGTTCAGCTTCTATACCCTTTGCCAATGAAATGATGATTGGTACAGTTAATCTTTCCTTCCAATACTTGCTGATCTCCTTAAAGACTTCGCGTGTTTCAGTTGAGGGCAATCCGTTAATCACAAGATCAGCATCCCACACAGCTTCTTGCAAGTTGGTCACAACTTTCAATGGACACAATGGTGTATCAATCATGTTTAAACAGAAACCATCTTTCAGGATTTCATCAGCATATAATGTCCGATCGCCTAATCTAGCCTCGACGTACTTGAGATATGCGCATCTCCTAATCAACCTCCTTAACACATCCTCCCTTGAATTGATCACTTCAAATAAATGTTCTGCTGTGGCTCTATCAACAGCTCTCCCTGACCTTCTCCATATCCTAATTTGAACTTTATCGCGAAATTGACCATAACTATCTTGCAACAAAGCTGCAAAAACACTGCCCCAAGCACCAGCTCCAACACAAACAATCCTCAACAAATCACCATCAGATTTACCAAGAATATGCCTAAGCTCATCAAGTTTCTCTTCTAGACCATTGTAATTATGTACACTCCCATTTGAGTACACACTGTTGCCACTTTTCACTTCAATACTACCAACCATCTTAAAACTCCAAGTTCTAGAACCCCACAAATCTTGTCACAAAGAACAATCTAAACACCTCAAAAAGTATATAAAAGAAGAATCTTTAAACCGCCTCACAAACTCTGCAGAATTTGTTTCAAAGCAATGAACAAGCTACACTTTCTAACAAAACTATTTCAAGAACCTGAAGAGAAACAACCCCACAAATCTTAACACAAAAAAAACAATCCGAAACCACAAAAAGTATATAAAAGAAGAATCTTTAAACCCCCAACAATCACAAACCCTGCAGAATTGGTCTCAACCAATGAACAAGCTACACTTTTTTAAGAACTTGGAAGAAAAAACAACCCCTTTTAAGCATAGAAGCAAAACCCCTTATTAGATAGTAAATATATATTTAGCAAAGTACATTTCAAACATTATATAAGCTCATTTCCCACATTAACTAAATTCTTGAAAGCTTCTTCAACTTTCCTCTTCCCTCCAAGTTATGACAGACCAGAAAAAAGGGAAGAATCTTTTTACCTAAATCAGAACTACTAACTTACCTCTCTCCTCACTTATTCAACCCAAATTCACCAATTTTTCTTCATTTTCTCCACTTCCAAAGCAAGAAAAGAAGGTGACAAACCACTATTCAGCCTACTAAATTTGTGAAACTTAATTTTACTGACAGCTTTGTAGTGTCCGCCTGAGTTTGGTTATCTACTCAAACAGACAATTTTTGAAAATAATAAAGAAAAGAGTTGAAAAATGAACAAACCTTTACGTGTTAAATAGTACAAAGATTAAGGTAAAAAAAACCAAGAAACTCAATAAAGATTCAATTTTTAAGGTGAACTGCTGGTTTTACACACATTTAAGTTAAAAAAAAACAAGAATTGCATGCAAAATGTACAATCTTGAAACAAAAAAATTATGACCCAACTCATGAAAATGGGTCCATTTTTGCTACAGATCACTTTTTTTATTTGACAATATGTTCATATAATGCATGTGTGTATATATATATATATATATATAGGTAGAAGGTGGCGTAGGGGGTGGGTGTTAGGTGGTGCTAGAATTAATTGATGGACACTAACTATAGAGGTAATTACTCATTCATTCTTAATTAGAAATTTTGGGTTTGAGTCAGTTTCGGGTTCGAGTCCTCCTGAGAATAATTTTGATCTAATTCATAGCCTACTTGAGGATACTCAGGTGAGATTTCTCGAATAGAAAAAGATTGCATGGATGTCTTATTAGAAAATATTTTGTATTATAATATAAATTTTTTTTATACGAGTTTAGTCGAACTCTAATATTAATATTGAACAATCAATAAATTTTTTTAAATTAATTAATGGATAAAGTTGTTGAATGAGGTAATATAGGGGAGGGTGCCAAGGCATTTAAAGTTTTGTACTATACTTGCCAACCTCCTAGACGGTCATTAATAATGGACATGTAGTTTGGTGTAATCCAATCGTGAAAAATTCTCGCATTTACGAAGGATGTGATAGTCTCATAAATATTTAATTTTTTATTAAATATTATTGTATTTACATTGTATTCTTTAAAAATGTATATGAAATTTGAACGATCAATTATATAAATACTGTGCACGAATTGTATAACAAAATATACAGATGTTATACAAAAACTACGAATGGTTACACAAAAGTATACAAATGTAGCACGAATTATACAAACATTGATATAACTATAATTATGAAATATAATTATCTAAAGTACAGTTACAAAGCATAATTACAATATTTTTAAATGACTATGCGCGGAAATTTCTCTCGTTTGAATTAGTGAATTTCTGGTGAGGAATAAAAAAGGTACAAATTTGAAATGAATTACTTGAACTAAAAAAGATTAAAATTTAAATTAAGGTTTTTTCTTTTTATAAAAAAAGATATAATGAAAAGAACACTTCACTAGGCACAATCTATAATCCTAGCTTCTTTGGGATTGGCACCCAACTTACATTGGCACACACCATTAAAATAATTAAAATAAGATAAAGAAAATAATTTATGATCGGGAGGTTGAATAGTAAATAAGTGATTTGAATTGAATTTGAACGATTACATATTAAAATTTATGGACCTTAAATATATATGTGATTTTTCAAAAGTTAATCGAAATACGAGAAAATAATTTAAATTGAAATAAATAATAAATCATATCGAACGTTATCATACTTATCAAATTTTAACCTTTTATTCCTCATAATATTTAATCACCAAATAAAATTACATACTTTTTAGATTATGATTATGTATGATATATTAAACAACTTTTTGAAAAAAAGAAAAAAGAAAAAAATTTACATGTCAAATTCATGAATTCAAGTTTCATGACATTAAAGTATTAAATAAATATGGGTAATAATCAACAGGTCAAGATATTCAGAGTGTATAAATAAACTCAAGAAAATTAACACATGACAAAAAAATTAAATTCATGAATTTGGACTACGTAATTATGAAATGCAAAAAAAAAAAAATATTATTATTATTCATTGAGAAAATGATGAGTGTTGATCACCAAGATATTTCCAATATCTTATTAAATTTCAAGTCAATCAGAATTCATAACTAAATTTTAAAAAAATCAATATGTATTAATACACACGAAAGAAGATCGTATTCCATGATTCTAAATTGCCAGATAAATATGTTGGACATTGAAGCATGGTGTTAGTCATGGATTCAAATAACATAGTCACATAATGCTAAAAAACGAGGAGTATTGATCAACATGTTATTTTCACTAGACATAATAAAACACATGAAAAATGATCAAACTTATAAATTTAAGTTACATGATCATAACGCTAAAAAAGGACGTTCATGATGAATATCAAAGGCAGTTCATTAACTAAATACAAAAAAATCAACATATACTAATACACAATACATAAAAAATATTTTAATTTTACGATGCCAAAATAGTAAAATAAATATGTGAAATTGTTAATCATGATGAAGTGGTGAATATAAGTAAAATATCATATTCGCTAGACACACTAAAAATATGAAAAATGATCAAATTCATGACTTTAAATTTCATGACCATAATGCTAAAAAAAACTATGTTCATAACGAATATTATAAATATTAACGATCAAATTATTTTCGATAAATCCATCAAAATTTTAGGTCAATTGAAATCCATAGTTCTTAGGCTGGCCAACTCCTTAGTTGGACTAGTGGCCCATGTTACCTCTCCATGGGCCTACTGTAAGGCACTAAAGCCCATATTTCAGAAAGAAATTTCATTATCACTAAAAACAAAAATGTTATGGGTAAAAATCATTTATATTTTAAATTTTTTAATTTAAAAATTAAACTCTTCTTTCAAGTATAAACAAATAGATATAAGTTTAAATTCCTAAGAAATTATATAGATCATGTTATTAGTTACTTATCATTTCTTGGAAAATAAATTAGTTATTCAATTGAATATATAAGTAAACATGTTTCTCCTTCTTTTTATCGGTCAAAATCAAATCAACTTGATTGATTTTTAAATTCTCAAAACCAAATCAAATTTTATATATATAGGTTTGATTGTTATCGATTTCGATTTAGTTTGATTCGATTATTTGATTATAATAATAAATACAAATAAAAGCAATGATACATACAAATCGGAGAAAAAATGACAACAATCCATTCAAAATGAAAAATAGTTAGAATAACTGATATTATAAAACTTTTAATTACTAAATGTAGTGCGAATAAAGCTTCAAAATTCATGATTTTGGCCTAGAAGAAAGAGATAGTGACATTTTTAATCTCACAAAGAATTATCATAGACATTCATGTACATGAAATCAATAAGATAAATGTTCTCGTCTTGAGCATTTATGCTTTGATAAATAGATAAAAAAAATAAATTTTTTTGAAAACATATATAAAATTTTTAAAATTGTTTTTTAAAATAATACATATGTATGTATAATTACAAAATATATGTATGTAATTTGCAGTTCGACTAGGTTATTTCTTCGGTTTTTTTGAACAAATCTAAACCCAAATCAAACATTATTACTTTTCAAAAAACTAAAAAATCGAAGTAAAACCAACCCAGATAAAATCAATTTATTTAATCAATTTGATTTGATTTTTTGGTTTGGATCAATGTTTATCCAAATCGTGAACACCCTGAGCCTCTAATAAGTGAAAAATGATTTGATATTGCCATTGATAAAAATAGATATATATAGTATTTAAGTGGAGAAAAATTAAGCAATAAAAATTTTAACATGTCTCAAAATAATCACACATACAATATTGATATCACAAGTATTCTACTTGATGGGAATGTCCATATAACTCGTGATGAATGTTTGATTATTCTAAATCGAGATTGCGATTTTTATGTTATTGAACAATCAACATTCTTTCTTTAATTCAATTTATATTATGTGCGATGAGTCCATCACATAAACAAAGCCTTGCCCTTCTTCCATCAACAAATCCTTAAACTTTTATAATTTCGTACTCTCCTCAAATTTTTAGTCTTTATTTTTAAATTTTCCTTTCGACGAAATCTAAATCTTATTATTTTTATTTTCCGAATCAAATCCTTATCTCATTGGAAAAAAGTGAATTAGCCGGTTAGTAATATACTTTTTACGAAATTTATGATCCATTAAGCACATATACATAGACAAATAACAACAACATACCCAGTGGAATCTCACAACAATTGTACAATGTAGAAATCGAAGACTCATCAAGAAGGTGAGAGTTCAGTTAGTTAACCAACTGAGATACTAAATTAGTGAACAATTGAAGACTATTGAAGTGAACACATACACATAGACAAATTAGTCAAACAACATTATAACTACTAATAAAAATGCACTATTATGAATGGACGATCGAGTTTCAAATCATAAATCATTAAATTTTTGTGAATCGACTCCCCCGCAAACCCACGTCCCCTGCCCCCCAAAAAAAAGGAGGAGAAAACCAAATAAGGACATGTGTCTCAAGTATTAGTATATACAACCCTAGTGTTGTTTGTTCTAGATGAAAAAAAGAGAGTGACACTTGAAGTACTGTTTTTGCTCATCTTCAACATAAACTTTCAGTGATTGAGCTTCATCCCTTTTGCTGTGAAGAAAAATGGAAACCAAGCCAACAGAAATCAGCATTTCCAAGATGTTTGGAGGCTACAACAAGAGATACAAACACTATAGCCCAACTCTTGGATGTTCAATGAATTTCCACATCTTTTTTCCTCCTTCTCCTTCCCCTTCTCACAAATTCCCTGTAAGTTACATCTTTTCAAGAACCCATTTCTGGGTTTTGCTTAAATTACCCATTAATTAATTAGTGATCCTCTAGGTTTTATGGGTTTTGTTCATTTTTTTCAGAACCCCTTTCAGAATTTTCCTTAATATATCCATTAATTAATTAGTTATCTTCTAGGTTTTATGGGGTTTGTTCATTTTTTCAGGAACCCATTTCAGAATTTTGCTTAATCTACCCATCAATTAATTGGTTATCCTCAAGGTTTTATGGGGTTCAAGCACCAATTTTTAATGTCTTTTGTTGGGTTCGTGTTTTTGATTTCTTTGTTGATTTGTTGGTCTAGTGAGCTTATGTGGATGATATCTTCTTGTAACTCTATCAAGTTAATCTTTTTTTTTTTTTATGTGTTCTTAATCCCATTTGTGGAATGAAATTAACTCAAAGTCTCGAACAGGTGTAACTGATATTGAGGAATTTGTTTATATGATCCCCATCAGCCTGAATTGAGGCATAATTAATTGATTGTTGACAGATTTTATGTGATCTTAAGCTAGTCACTTGGATGAATTTGAATTTGATTTTTTTTAAGCAGAGGGTCTATTGGAAACAACCTCTCTACCTTCACAAAGTAAGGGTAAGGTTGCGTAAGCTCCACACTCCTTCGACTCCACTTATAGGATTACACTGGGTATGTTGTTGTTGGTTAGGAGAGTACTTGTGATTATTTTTATGCAGTGTTGGGTAAATTTTGATGGACTTGTTTTGTAATGGTATGTGAGTAATGATATTGGTTAGCTGTGAGAATCACTAATGTTGCAAGGGCTGCACCAATATTTAGGTGCTTTATTGGCTCTCCGGCTTAACATGCACGGACGAGAACTTTATAGCTAAATCTGGTGCCCAACGTGCTGCTTCGAGTGAGGGCGTGGCACTGATTGCTCCAGATACATCTCCAAGTAAGTATTTTCATGTTTTATGTTTTCTTTAAATGCTGTGTGGCTGTATTTGAAATGTCATTCGTAAGATGCGGTTGGGCCCAAGCGGTGGTATTGTTGAGTATACACCATGTAGTCATATGTGCTGAACTTTTAGTGCCCTGACCAGCAGTCTATGTAATGCAATTGCAGAGTGACTAATGTCGTCCTATTGCAATTGAATCTTGTTAGCTGACCAGAAAAATCTTGAGTTAGCTGATGAGGCTGCAAGCTCTCATATATATATGTGTGTGTGTGAGAGAGAGAGACTGAAAGTTAGCATACTATTGGATGAATTTTCTTTAATCAAGCTATTATTGCTTTTAGTTCCTTTTTAACACGGCTATGAACCTGACTGAACATTGCCTGTCTTATTAAAGGAGGTCTAAATGTTGAAGGAGAATCAGACAGCTGGGATTTTGGTGTAGGTACGTCAAATACTATAATGCCTCTTTGATGATGATTGATCAGGGAAGTATGTACTTATGCAGAGTTACATGTGAACGACTATGTGGGAGTTTGAGCTTTATGTCAGCATGTCTGCCCTACACGTTTTCCCCTGATGAGTCAGTGCTGGAGATGGTTGTAAGTTGCTGCCATCTATGAGAGCTCTGCTAATGTGATTATATGCTTCCAAATGCTGTTTCTTCCCCTCCTTATGCGAAGTTAAAGAAAGAAAGAAGAGAAATACTATTAGAAACTTACAATAAAGGTTCATCTCAGCAGCAACAGTCTTTGGCCCATGCTTTCTAGGTTTTGATGCCCAGCATCTCTCTTTTTGCCCCTTTTTTCAAGTTCAAGCGATGTAGGTCTCATGAATTGATTTCTTTATTGGATCAAGTCATGATCTATCATCAGTATCAATAACAACATACCCATAGTAATCTCAGACCTCATCCTAACTCGTAGATATAGAGGGGAAACCATCATCATTATAAGGAATAAATTATATGTCACCAAGCTTTCCAATGGACTCAACAAATTCCAGGCCTTCTAACGGAGTATGCCATCTAATTCAGGAATATCAACATGTACTGTACACATGAAAAGTAATCAATTCATTATTCGGATTTCATGACTCTGAAAATGTCTAAATGAAAAACATTAGTCATGGCGAGCATGATGAATATTGATCATCTGGCCATTTCTGATTGACACACCAAATTTTCAGGCCAAAGGGAGTCTCTGAACAAAATTCAGGAAAATCAACATGTACTAATACACAGAAAAAATAACCAAATTAATGAATTCAGGATTTTTCTTTTTGAGAAGGCAACATTTTTATGTATTAAACACAAAATGGTACATGGGCTGTTCTAAGACCTTATATACTAGTTAGCAAAAGTAAGAAAACTGATCTACCTTTCTAACAAGAACCTAATGTGTCTAGGATAGATATTTTGTATCTTCAGGTTAGATTTGGTTGCACCAAAAAAAGAAAAGTATTAGTACATTTGAGTTTGATATTATCTACTGTATTGCTACTGTTCTCAAAACACCTTTAACCCTTTCTGTCCAAATTGTCTACCAAATGCATGTAACATCCTCCATCTGCTTCTATCCTTGGCTCTAGCTCCAGCTACTTCCTTACTGAAAAGGGCCTCGGTAATATTTCTAGGCATTGTCCACGCGATGCCCCTGAGATTATTGAAAATCTTCCATAACTGATCAAATATATTATTGTGCTAGAATAGATGTCCCACTCCGTTTTACATAATAACATTTTGAGCATAGGATCTACTTCCTCTTGGTTTTCCAGGTATGTTTCCTGGGCTAATTACTTGAGGTTGAGGTTGATTCATTTTCAGTGAGGCTGCATTAAAACTGAATTTTCCACTTCTATATCCCTGCCATTCAGTTTGTCATCTCCATCCTGGATTCCTGTGAAGTTCTCCAGGTGCTTGTAGATATCAATCATTCTATTCATTTCCCAGTCATTCAGGTCTCTCTTCAGTATCAATTCCCAACCTTCAGGAGACCACTTACAGCTATAGATCTCTGTTGATTTTGAGCTAGAGCAAATATATCAGAAACTAAATCTTTCAAAACTCAATTCCCCAGCCAATTATCACTCCAGAATGATGTCCTGCTACCATTTTGTACTCTTATGTAGACTTGATTCTTCAGAGCAGGCCATATTCTTTGCTTTCACTTCACTTTGAACTTCCTCATTCCACCACCATTACCCTCGGCATCTACCAAAGTTACCCTTCGATACTTGTAGCACCTCTAGCTACTTCCCTAGTGCAACTAGTTGCCTTATGCCCTTATCCCACATGCTTTCCGCATCCCTGCTACTCCTCCAAGCCCCCATTGCTGTCAACTTATCTCCAATTACACAAGAGAGGGCAGCTGTCAAACCACCCCATTTAATCCTAGGCCGGTCATACACCTTCGTCTTTGTCCTCCCTTGCTTGATCTCCAAGTCTATCACTGAGTAATAAGATTCTCTCACTTAGGATAACTTTGCAATCTTTACAAAGGCCTCTATCATCTTTCCTCATAAGCAAGTAAGCTATTTGAGTTTTTGCCACCGCACTATGGAAGGTAATTAAGTGATCATCCTTCTTTTGAAAGCACGAGTTTGCTATCACCAACTCAAAAGCTCCAGCGAATTCCAAGAGTGAGGTTCCACCACTGTTTCTAACTCCAAAACCAATGCCGCCATGCACACCATCACAACCATTAGAAGTTGCCCCAGTATAGCCCTGAAATCACCGCTAATGCAAAGCTTCTTGGTGATCGGAATACCTCTGAAAACTGCATCCAACGCCTCCCAAAAAACACTTCTTGGCCTCTTCATTAAGCCTGAATGCAGCACATACACACTAACCATGAGATGAGCCCAGTGCATTGGACCGATGGATAAGAGAACTAAGCTGGCCAATGTTCAAGGTAGCCCTTCAACGACTAGCTTGATTGTCAATAACCCATCCTTAACCCTCCGGACATCTACCACTTGCTCTCTTAGGTCTCCATCTACTAGAGTTCCTACACGCATTCTTGTTTTCCGGACTTCCTGAGTACCAAAGTTTGAAACTGTCCATGTCCCAAGCCTTAGAACCTCCCCATCTGGTCTCCTGAATGCAGGCTATTTAATTTTCCTCTTCTGAAGGATCTTTACTGACTCAATGGACTTTTCGGTCAAAGTCCCTATGTTCCAAGACAGTATCAGCCTAGCAGCTCACTTAACCCCATAACCACCCTTGCCTCTCGCCTCCGACCCAATCGAGAACAAGACCCTAGCCGACCATCTCTTACCATGGCCACTAGGCTATACGGAATCTCCTAAAATAAGAAAGCAATCAATAAATTGGCACCTTGATCAAGAATTTGAAAAATCAAGGTCAAATTCTACAATGTATCACACAGATCTTCTAATAGAGTACTCCAAGAAACAAATACTATCACTGACTGAACAGTTCTAAGCAAGTCAAATCTAGTGACAGTAAATACCCATGAGAAATTGGCTAGAATTTTACTCAATTAGATTACTAATCACCAATAAGAAGTAATTGATGTGATAATTTTTAACACATAGTGATTAATTCACTGAAATTCAATGTAATTTACTACTACAATATCTAATAAAACCGCATTTAAATTTTTCTTTTGGTAGGTGCTGGTTTCTATCTGAATGCAACACAAGAGAAATGGAAGAACTGGAAAATGTATGACTATGTGGTCAAAGAACTGCCGACACTTCTTCATGAAAACTTTCCAGAACTTGATACATCACGGGCATCCATCTTTGGTCACTCTATGGGTGGGCATGGAGCACTGACAATCTACCTGAAAAACCTGGATAAATATAAGGTATTTCTCTATGAAACTTATATGTCATTCTCTACACAGAATAAAACTTAGCCTACAGCTGACTGATAATATTTGCCTTCGAGTCCGAAGCTTTGAGATATTGAACATTGATGCGCTATCATCTGTTTCAAAGCTTTTTAAGAGCTTTATTTCCATTTGAATCAATGTGAACATTCACAGCATCATTTTGCGTAATCTTGACAGTCAGTATCAGCCTTTGCTCCTATTGCAAATCCCATTAACTGTCCATGGGGCGTGAAGGCTTTCACAAACTACTTGGGTGAAAATAAAGCTGATTGGGAGGTATGGTCTTCAAGTGATTGTGTTGCACAAAAGTAGAAATCCTTTAGGTGTCTTTATCTCTTATTGATATGTTCAAGTTCTGTTTATGCAGGAATATGATGCTACCTGCCTTGTATCAAAATATAACAATGTCTCTGCCACCATTCTTATTGATCAGGTAAAGCTTGATCTCTTGTTTTACCAAAGGAATTTTCTTGAATTTTCCCTTTTGGTGTTATTTTGTTATATTGTCTCTCTTCTACGTATTAAGTTATCAAGGGATATGCAAGGGCAGAGCTAGAGTTTTTGTTACTGCTTCTGCAGAACTCAGTAGCTTTGGACAAATCCTGTATTTGTGATAAGAATCCACTTAATATGTATAGATGGTTTATCTAGAACAATAAGTTGCCTTCCTAGAATCCAGAATCCAGAATCCAAAACCCAGAAACTCAAAATCTTGGATCAGCCTCATGAGCTTTCTGCTTGGTTGTCATAGGCTTTAATGAGTGCAACATTGCCTGAGAATAGCATTCTTCTCTGTTATTATTTTTGTAAGTCACAGTTTCACAGTTATATATATCAAGGAAGAAAGTTCTTCCATGTCTGTGTAGCTTCCGTTAATAATCATCTTTACCTATCAACTGGATGAAGAGAGCTGGCTGTTTCTGTTTCATTTGTAGCTCATTATTGTTATTACAGAAACAGCTATGGCAGGCACAGTTGGACAATTTGAGAGCTTACACTTGTCCGTGGACGACTCTTGACAATCTTGTATTAACAGTGGACGTTCACTTAAACAGTTATAGATGACAATTCTCTGGTGCTTTGAGGCTTCTAAGAGTATCCTCTGATCGAGGCAACTTAGGCTTTATTGTTAAGGAGATATGTCCTGACCCCTTTAACACAAAAATGACCGTCTTATGTTAGAAGAGACTAATATCTTGCCCTCCCATTGGCATGAGGCGTGTCACTTTTTAATTCAGATTGCTTTACTTGCAACTGAAAAAGAATCCAGTGTTATACATGTTGTAATTGTATTCTCTTTGAAACACATGACCTATAAATTCCCATGAACATACAAGATGGAACTACAAAGAATGTAGGTGATATAAATTATCCATTGTATCCATTGTGCAACACATACTTAGTCACTTGTGGGATCACATTGGATATGTTGTTGCTGGAAACTTGTCAAGAGGTAGTGTGTCTACTAGCGAACTTAAACTTCAGCTGCCCGCAACAAGAAAAAAGCAGTAACGGTGATATCCTTCAATTCGTAATCTACTTTGTGCTTGCAGATATAGAATACAATAGCTTGTTGTGTCATGTGTCCATATATTACCTTTGAAGGTATGACCTTAATATATTTCTCAATTTATTTGAGCTTTTGATTGTATTATTGTGTAGGGGGAGGACGACAAATTCTATAAAGAACAACTGCTCCCACAGAAGTTTGAAGAGGCATGTAAAAAGGTTAATGCTCCTCTACTTGTGCGTCTGCAACCCGGTTATGACCACTCTTACTTTTTCATTGCCACCTTCATTGATGATCACATTAGTCATCATGCCCAAGCCCTTAAGCTTTGATTAGGTTAAGCTTCCATTTCTGTTGAAGCTTTTCTGGAGTTGTATCGACGGACAACTTAAGCAAGTTAGTGGTGCTCTTTTGGTTTGGCAGACAATATGTTAAGAGGTACTTCAAATAAAAGTGTGTTTCCTATCACAGTATCTTTGCCTTGTTACTCCTGTTTGCCTTTGGGGCTTCTTGCTATGCTATTTATGTAAATCCATTTTGATCAGTACTAGTATATATAAATAGAAAGATTCTATATATATGAATAGGAAAATATATCCATCCATCCTATTCGATTTAAATTTTATTATCTAAAAAAGAATCGGTTGAATATAAAGTACAAAATTTATTTCGATCCTATTGTAGTTTTCGATCACTGTGTGGCATGATGGCTAAACTATTTATAATGGATGAGCTAATGCACAGAGAAGAAGCTTAGATAATCATGTTTTTCTTGTTACAATAAAGCTAGATCATCAATAACATTTTGAGGAAGCAACAATCATAGTGACTTATCGTCACGATACGAGAAATTAAGATACTTTAAATTTAAATATTTATCCATGAATTTTTTGATAGTATGATTTTTGATCAATTTTGTTCTTACGTAATGATCTGAAAAAAATTGCTATAGCTTTGACTTGATTCACAATATCTTTTTAGCATTTATAGTCTACTAAGTAGTAATCAAGCGATTTGTTTTATTCTTTTGTGTGTTATTCCATGATTTTTTTAGCTGGTATGATTTTTGATCAATTTTCTATGGAACTTTTATAGTTATTGCGGAAGAACCCTGATCTGCATGGTGTTTTTCTACATTCAAGGGTCAATCAATAGGATTTGACGATTTTTTAAATTTTTTTTTAATGAGTGTTTACCTATAGATTTTTGGTGGTATGAGTTTTGACTAATGTTTTGGTGGAACCTTCATAGGAACATTCGTAATGATCTAGGAAGAATTCCAATGATCCATGTTTTTTGTCAATTAGGGGCCACTCAACAAGAATTAGGTGATTTTCTCCGTTTTTCATGTGTGTTAGCCTATGAAATTTTTTGGTAGTATGACTTCTGGTAAATTTTTTCATGAACCTCTACAAGCTGTCTGCAATGACCTGATGAAGAATTCTAATAGACCGGCCTGATTAGCGACATTTTTTTTAGCATTTAGGGCCACCCAACGGGAATTACGTGATTTTTTTTTTCATTTTTCGTATTCGTCCATGATTTATTTATTTTTGATTTGTCTTTTGATAATTTTTGGGAAAATTTTTATAGAACTGTTCGTAATAATATGGGGAAGAATTTTAATAGTCTCGGCTTGATTTCTATCACATTTTTAAAAATATTTAGGGACAACTCAATAGATATCATGTCTTTCTTTGTTATTCCTTTGTGTTAGGCCATGAATTTTTTCCTGGTATCTCTTCGAGTCAGTTTTTCACAAAACTTTTATAAAATCATCTATAATAATCTAGAGAAGAATTCTAATAGCCCAAGTCTGATCTATGCTGCGTTTTTAGCATTTAGATACCATTTAATGGTAATTAGATATATATTTTTTTCATTTTCATGTGTGTTAGCCCATGAAATATTTGATGGTATGACTTATGACAATTTTTCTGCAAAACTTTTATAGAACCATTCTTAGTGACTTGAGAAAGAATTACAATATCTCCAACTTGACCTGCGGAGATTTTTTAGCATTTAGAGGTCACTAAAAAAGAATTAGAAATTTTCTTCATTTTTCATGTATGTTAGCTCATGAATATTTTTGGTGGTGTGGCTTGGCTTTCAATCTTTTTTTCTACGAAACATTTACAGAACCATCCATAAAAATCTAGAAAAGAAGTTCAATAGCTTCGACCTATTTCGCGTTGTATTTTTAATATTTAGGAGCAACTCAATAGGAATTAGACAAGTTTTTTCATTTTTCCGTATATAGCCCATGGATTTTTTTTATGACATGACTTCTGGTTAATTTTTTAGTGAAACATTTACAAAACTATCCATAATAACATGGAGAAGAATCCAGTAGCCCTGGCCTAATCCATGTTGCAGTTTTAGCATTTAGGGCAATTCAACATGAATTATGTGATTTATTTCGTTTTTCATGTGTGTTAGCTCATGAATTTTTTGGTGGTATGACTTTTGAATAATTTTTCTGCATAACCTTTATAGAATCATCTGTAATGATCCCAGATGGGTTCTAATAGCCCCTCCTGAGTTGTGGTGCATTTTTTAGCATTTAGAGGTTACTCAACAAGAACTAGGTTATTTTCTTCATTTTTCATGTGTTAGCCGATGAAGTATTTAGTGGTATGACTTTTGGTTAACTTTTCTTTGAAAACTCTATGAAATGTATGTAATGACTCGGGGAAGACTTCCAATAGTCTCGGCCTGATCCGCAATGCTTTGTTTTTTTTTCTTTTTTATATTTATGAGTTATTCAACAGGAATTAAGCACATTTCTCTATTTTTTTTTATGTGTGTTAGCCCATGAACTTTTTAATGGTATGACTTTCAAGCAACTTTTTCAATCAAGTTTTATCGATTATGATTGACAATTTTTTTTTCTCGGACCATCCTTGTTGACCCACCGGACGATGCATAATAGCATTTTATGGGTTGAGGAACAGAAAATAAACGATTTTGACAGTTTTTTCAAAAATATTTTATGGGTGTTAGCCCACGAAATCTGGGGTTGTCAGGGACTCAGGCCTATTCTTTCTGAAAAATTAATGAGTGGGTCCGTAACAAGCACACCAAAAGTCTCAGTAGGTCTGATGACGCCGGACAACGCCTGGTAGCATTCTATGTCCTAAGGAACATGAAATAGGTGATTTTGGTAGTTTTTCATGGATGTTAGCCCACAGAATCTGGGGCTACCGAGGGTTCGAGCCCAAATTTTTCAAAATATTATACGAGTGGATCCATAATGAGTCTGTCAAATCCTTAGTAGGCCTAGCGGTGTCGGAAGACGCCTGGTAGTATTTTATGGGCCAAGTAACAAGAAACAAGTGATTTCAAAAACTTTTCATAGGTGTTATCCCACGGAATCTGGGGCTGTGGCCCAATTTTCCCCAAAAATAATACAAGTGGGTCCATAACGAGCTCGTCAAGAGTCCCAGTAGGCCCAGTAGCGCCGGATGATGCCTGATAGCATTTTATGGGCCAAAAAATAAGAAATGTACGAGTTCGACAATTTTTCGTGGGTGTTAGCCCGCAGAATTTGGGGCTGCCGGGGGCTCTACCTCAATTTTCTCGAAAACATATACGAGTGGGCTCGTAACGAGCCTGCCAAGAGTTCTAATAGGCTTGGCGGTGCCGGATGATGCCTGGTAGCACTTTATGGACCATGGAACAGGAAACTGACGATTTTAGCATTTTTCCGTGGGTGTTAGCCCACGAAATCTGGGGTTGCCGGGGGGCTCAGGCCCAATTTTTCCAAAAAATTATACGTCTGTAATAAGCCCGCCAAGAGTACCAATAGGGGCTAAGCACCGCTGGACGACATCTGCTTTTATTTTATGGTCCAAGTAATAGGAAACAAACGATTTTAATAGTTTTTCGTGGGTGTTAGCCTACGGAACTGGCGCTGCCGGGGGCCCCGGCACAACTTTCCCAAAATATAATACGAGTGGATCTGTAATGAGCTTGACGAGTCTATCCGTAACGAGTTTGACAAGAGTCCCAGGTGGCCGGCGATGCCTGAGGTCGCCTGGTAGAGTTTTATGGGCTAAGAAATAGAAAACAAGCGATTTGGGTAGTTTTTCGTGGGTGTTAGCCTACGAAATTTGGTTTCGGGGGCTTCGACCCAATAAATATCATCAAAGTGGGTCTGTAATGATCCCGGTAAGAGTCCCAGGTGGTACGGTGGTGTCGAAGATGCCTAGTAGGATTTTATGGAGCAAAGAAAAGGAAATAGGCGATTTGGAAAGTTTTCATGGGTGTTAGCCTATAGAATATGGCGCTGCCGGGGGCTTCGACACAAAATTCTCGAAAAATCATACAAGTGGGTCCATAACGAGCTTGGCAAGAGTCCCAAGTGGCCAGGCTGTGCCAGAGGACGCCTTGTAGTATTCTATGGGACAAGGAATAGGAAACATGCGATTTAGGCAGTTTTTCATGGGTGTTAGCCCACGGAATCTGGCGCTTGCGGGGACTCCGACGCAACTTTCTCGAATGTTCATACGAATGGGTCCGTAACGAGCCCGGAAAGAGTCTCAAGTGGCCCGGCAGCGCTGGAGGACGTCCGGTAGGATTTTGTGGGCCAAGAAACAGGAAAAAGGCAATTTGGGCAGTTTTTCATAGGTGTTAGCTCATAGAATCTGGCGCAACCAGGGGCTTCGGTGCAACATTCCTGAAAGATCACATAAGTGGGTCCATAAAGAGCCTGGAAAAAGTTTCAGATGGCCCGACGACGCTGAAGGACGCCCGGTAGGATTTTATAGGCCAAGGAACAAGAAACAGGCGATTTGGATAATTTGTCGTAGGTGTTAGCCCACGAAATCTGGTGCTATCGGGGGCTCCAACACAACTTTCCAAAGATATTATACTAATGGGTCCGTATCGAGCCCGAAAAGATTTCCATGTATCCCAGGGGCGCCGGAGGTGCCTGGTAGGATTTTATTAGAGAAAGAACATAAAACAGGTGATTTAGACAATTTTTCGTAGGTGTTAGACCACAGAATTTTGCGCGGCCGAGGCTCCAATGTAACTTTATCAAAAAATCATACGAGTGAGTCCGTTACAAGCCTGTCAAGAGTCCCAAGTGGCTCGGAGGCGCCAAAGGACGCCCAATAGGAATTTATGGGCCAAGGAACAGGAAATAGGTGATTTGGGCAGTTTTTCGTGGGTGTTAGCCCATGAAATCTGGCGCTGCCATGGGCTTCGATGCAACTTTCCTGAAAAATCATATGAATGGGTCCATAATGAGCTCGATAAGAGTTTCAGGTGGCCCAGATGAGCCGGAGGATGACCGGTAAGATTTTATGGGCTAAGGAACTAGAAACTGGCGATTTGGGCAATTTTTCATGGGTGTTAGCCCACGAAATTTAGCGTTGCCGGGGCCTCTGATGCAATTTTCCGAAAGATCAAACGAGTCGGTCCGTAACAAGCTTGGTAAGAGTCTTATAGGGTGGGGCGGCGCCGAAGGACGCCCGGTAGGATTTTATGGGCCAATCAAATGGAAACAAGCGATTTGGCAGATTTTCATGGGTGTTAGTCTACAGAATCAAGCGCTACTAGGGGCTTCGACGTAACTTTTCTGAAAAATCATTAAAAAAGTGGGTCCATAACTGGCCCGACAAGAGTCTTAGGTGGCTTGGCAACTCCGGAGGATACCCGATAGGATTTTACGGGCTAAGGAACAGGAAATAAGCGATTTGGACAATATTTTATGGATGTTAGCCTACGGAATATGGGGCTGCCAGGGGCTCCGTTGAAACTTTTTCAAAAATTCATACGAGTGGGTCTATAACGAGCACGACAAGAGTCCTAGGTGACCCGGTGGCGCCGAACGATGCCCAGTAAAATTTTATGGGCCAAAGAATAAGAAATAGGCAATTTTGGGTAGTTTTTCGTGGGTGTTAGCCCACGAAATCTAGCATTGTCGGGGGCTCCGTCACAACTTTCTCAAAAAATCATATGAGTGGGTCTATAATGAGCCCGACAAGAATTCCTGGTGGCCCGATAAAGCCGGAGGACGCCTGGTAGGGTTTTATTAGCCAGGGAAGACGAAACATGTGATTTGAGCAATTTTTCATGGGTGTTAGCCCACGGAGTCTGGCGTTGTCGGGTGCTCCAGTGCTATTTTACCAAAAAAATCATACGTGTGGGTCCGTAACAAACTCGGCAAGAGCACCAAGTGGCTCGGCGACACTGGAGAACGTACGGTAGGATTTTATGGGCCAGGGAATATGATACAGGTGATTTGGACAATTTTTCATGGGTCTTAGCCTAAGGAATCTGGTGTTGCCAGGGGCACCGATAGTACTTTCTCAAAAAATAATACGATTGCGTCCATAACTAGCCCAACAAGAATCCTAGGTAGCTTGGTGGCATCGAAGGACTCCCGGTAGAATTTTTTGGGCCAAGGAACAGCAAACAAGTGATTTGACCAATTTTTCGTGGGTATTAGCCCACGGAATCTGGCTGCCAGGGGCTCGACGCAACTTTCTCAAAAAATCATACGAGTGGGTACGTAACTTGCCCGACAAGAGTCCCAGGTAGGTCGGTGGCGCCAAAGGACGCTCAGTAGGATTTTATTGGCCAAGGAACGAGAAACATAGGATTTGGTCAATTTTTCTTAGGTGTTAGCCTATGGAATTTGGCGCTGGCGGTGGCTCTAGCGCAACTTTACAAAAAGATTGTACGAATTGGTCTTTAACGAGCCTGACAAGGGCCCCAGGTGGCCCGGCGGCATCGGAAGACACGTGGTAGGATTTTATGGGCCAGTGAATAGGAAACAAACAATTTGGGCTATTTTTTGTGGGAGTTAGTGCATGAAATCTGAACAAGAAATAGGTGATTTGGATAATTTTTCGTGGGGGTTAGCCCACAGAATCTGACGCTGCCAAGGGCTCTGATGCAATTTTTTCAAAAACAAATACAAATGGGTTTATAACGAGCTCAACAAGAATTCCACGTGGCCCGACAACACCGGAGGATGCTCGGTAGGATTTTATTGGCAAAGGAAGGAGAAACAAGCGATTTGGACAGTATTTCGTGGGTGTTAGCCCATGGAATCTGGCATTGCTGGGGGCTCTAGTGCAACTTTCTCAAAAAAATCATACAAGTGGGTCCGTAATGAGTAAAACATGAGTCCAGGTGGCCAGCAGCATCGGAGAACGTTCGATAGGATTTTATAGGCCAAGGAATAGAAAATAAACGATTTAGGCAGTTTTTCGTGGACGTTAGCCCACAGAATCTGGCGCTGCCAGGGGCTCCAATGCAACTTTTTCAAAAAATCATACGAGTGGGTCCGTAATAAGCTCGACAAAAGTCCTGGCTCGCCCGGGCAACGTCGGAGGATGACCAGTGAAATTTTTTGGGCGAAAGAATAGGAAATAGGCAATTTGGGCAGTTTTTCGTGGATGTTAGCCCATGAAATCTGGCGCTGTTAGGGGCTTCGACGCAACTTTCTCGAAAAATCAAACAAGCGGGGCCATAATCTGACAAAAGTCTCAAGTGGCCCATTGGTATCGGAGGAAGGTCGGTAGGATTTTATGGGTCAAAGAACAATAAACATGTGAATTGGGCAGTTTTTCATAGGTGTTAGCCTACAGAATCAGGAGTTGCCGGGGGCTCCGACACAACTTTCTCGAAAAATCATACGAGCGAATCCGTAACAAGCCCGACAAGAGTTCTAGGTGGCAGTCGGAGCCGGAGGACGCCCTGTAGGATTTTATGGGCCAAGGATTAAGAAACAAGCAATTTGGACAGTTCTTCGTGGGTGTTAGCCTACATAAT
>JAPFFP010000080.1:6255490-6271680 GCA_026153255.1 Solanum medicagineum
CCCTGTAGGATTTTATGGGCCAAGGATTAAGAAACAAGCAATTTGGACAGTTCTTCGTGGGTGTTAGCCTACATAATTTAGCGCTTCCGCGGGCTCCGACGCAACTTTCTTGAAAAAACATTTGAGGGGGTCTGACTGAGCTCGGCAAGAAACCCGGGTGGCCCCGTGGTGCCGGAGGACGCTTGGTAGGATTTTATAGGCCAAGGAACAGAAAACAGGTGATTTGGTCAGTTTTGTGGGTGTTAACCCATGGAATCTGGCACTGCCGGAGGCTCCGACGCAACTTTCTCAAAAAATCATACGAGTAGGTCTGTCAACAAGCTCGGGAAGAGTCACAAGTGGCCCGAATGCACCGGAAGACGTCACGTAGGATTTTATAAGCCAAAGAATAGTAAATAGGCGATTTGGGCAGTTTTTCATGGGTGTTAGTCTATGGAATCTGGCACTGCTGGGGGACTCCAACGTAACTTTCGAAAAAATCATACGAGTAAGTCTGTAACGAGCTTGGCAAGAGTGTTAGATGGCCCGACTACGCCGAAGGATGCCCGATAAGATTTTATGCGTCAAGGAACAGGAAGCAGACGATTTGAGCAGTTTTTCGTGGGTGTTAGCCCACATAATCTGGCTCATCCAGGGGCTCCGGCGTAACTTTCCCGAAAAATCATATAAGTGGGTCCATATCGAGTCCGACAAAAGTCTTAGATGGCTAGGCGACGTCGAAGGACGCTCGGTAGGATTTTATGAGCCAAGAAACAGAAAACAAATAATTTGGATAGTTTTTCGGTGGTGTTAGCCCACAGAATCTGAGTGCTATCAGGTGCTCCACCGAAGCTTTCCCAAAAAATATACAAGTAGGTTCGTGATGAACTCGGCAAGGCTCGGCAGCGTCGGACGACGCTTGGTAGCATTTTATGGGCCATGGAATAGGAAACAAACAATTTTGATAGTTTTTTGTGGGTGTTAGTCCTCGAAATCTTGGGTTGTTAGGGGTTCAGGCCTAATTTTCTCGAAATATTATACGAGTGGGTCCATAATGAGCCCACCAAGAGTTCCAGTAGGCCCGACGGTGCCGGACGACGCCTGATAGCTTTTTATGGGCCAAGGAACATGAAACATACGGTTTTGGTAGTTTTTCATGGGTGTTAGCCCACAGAATCTGGGGTTGCCGGGGGCTCGGGGCCAATTTTCTTAAAATATTATACAAGTGGGTCCGTAATGAGCCCTCCAAGAGTGCCAGTAGGCCCGACTATGCCGGATGACGCCTTGAAGCATTTTACGGTCCAAGGAACAGGAAACTGGCGATTCTGACAGTTTTCGTGGGTGTTAGCCCACGAAATCGGGGGCTGTGGGGGGCTCGTGCCCAATTTTCCCGAAAATTATACGAGTGGGTTTGTAACGTGCCCGCCAAGAGTCCCAGCAGGCTTGGCGTTGCCGGACTAAGCCTGGTAGCATTTTTTGGTCTAAGGAACAGGAAACATGCGATTTCAGCAATTTTTCGTGGGTGTTAGCTCATGAAATCTGGGGTTGCTAGAGGCTGGGACTCAATTTTTCCAAAAAATTATACGAGTGGGTTCGTAACGAGCACACCAATCACAAAAGAGAAGTTCAAGATTTATTGAGTTTTTGTCGGTGTTAGTCTATGAAATTTTTGAAATATGATAGACTCCCTATGTTTGACCTAAAAAATTTTGTAGGATCACCTATTCTGACCTGGTAAACCATCTCATAACCTCTATGATCCAGTCACTTTTTTTCAGATTTCATAACTATGGAATGATTAAACCAATGAGGTTCATCGTGATTAAATGGTCACTATTGGTCACCGGGACATTTACGATGAATACACCAAATTTCAAATCAAACAGTCCATAAATAATATTCAGGAAAATCAACATGTATTAATACACAGTAGAAGCAATTAAATTGATGAATTCGAATTTCATCTGAGACCTCAAATTTGAATTCCAAAAAAGAAATCCTCTTTGGTGGGAGCATTGGAACTCCCATAGATGTTCAAATCAGCCAAACTAGTGAGTTCCGAACACCAAATGATTCAGATAAAAAAAAGTAAAAAAGTATAAGTAGATGGCGCAATAAAAGAAATCCACATGTGACTAAAGCATTGGCCAGATAATCCAAATTTTTTTCTTTTGATGGCTCTATAAAATCATCCCCTTGTGATTATATATTGTCAACAAAACTCTCCACCAGGAGAAAATTTCATTAACTTCTACTAACCAAAAAGTACAAAAGCAATGCCTACTGTACATCACTATATTTCAAGTATAGCAGCTAAGAAGTCTCGTGCCTTGGAGTCCTATGAATACTCTGTACAACTAATATACAGTTCTGCACTTCCTTCTCATTCTGCTATCGCGTTCTACTGGAAAGTAACTGGCATCTGCTTCTAAGTCTGTAGTTGATCCACCCCAACAGGAGAAAGATCAGTAGCTCAATAAAAGAAGTAATATTTCACTTGTCCTGTTATTAGCCAGCAAACGGACTGTTATGTCTCAATGCCTCTTCCTCAGCTCCTGCTCTCCCACCACCAGAGCTGATATCTGACGAAAGATGGTTGTGGTTCCCCTCTCGGTTTGTAGGAGTGGTGGCAGTAAATGCTGGTTCAAGGTTCTCGTTTACGCTCTTAGTTGGCCTCTTCAATCTTTTTGGCCTTTGTTGTTGCATGTCAATGTTTTGTGGAAAGCCATTTATATCATCTTCCAACAGTGAGTTGGGCGATGCAGATTGAATTTTCTGATTCTTTTGAGGCCTTGACCTTGGGATTTGCTTGTCTGTAGAACCTTTCCTCTGTACACAGAAGATTATGAATCAAGTCAACACATGAATACCCATCGAAATTTTATACTACACAGTTGACTTGTTCGTTGTGCAATAAGAAGTAGCTAAAGGAGTAATAATTTCAAATTAAGTATACATTTCTAGTGGCGATATTTGTTATCGAAGCTGACATGGAATTTCTTCTCTATAGTGTTATCTACTTTGGCTTATCCAACACAAACTTGGTCACATCATGCAGATGAACGTAATTTAAAGTTGTCAAACTGTCTAACGCAGAAAGAGTGACTAGACAACCTAAAAATATGAATGCAGATGAACGTAATTTAAAGTTGTCAAACTGTCTAACGCAGAAAGAGTGACTAGACAACCTAAAAATATGAAAAGGACAAAACTAAAAACAATATTTGAATCTGAGAAGAAAGTTGGAAAATGATCACCTTTTTATTACTTGATTTTGCTTTCTCCGGTTCAAGAGCGTCAACAGATTCACCATTTATAAGATCTTCTAATGACGCATCACCATCCGCACCAATACGTATGCCTTTTGTGCCACCTTTCCTCTTTTGTCTTTCTTTAGCCTGCTAATGAACCAACACCATATTGCTGGATTAGCAACAAGAAATAAGCTAAATAATGGAAGGGGGAAAACTAAAAGTAAGAGAGCTAATTCTCTTGAGGAGATTCCGAACACTATTCTTATATCCCACCTGAAGAGGAATTTCCTTAAGTTTCTGCTCCAACTGTGCATCATCGATCAACAAAGAAACAACATCTTCTGGAGCCAAAAGGTCACCCTGGACATGTCCACCAGTCATCACAAGCTGCTGCACGGTGTTTTTCT
This sequence comes from Solanum medicagineum, assembly GCA_026153255.1. NCBI lineage: Eukaryota > Viridiplantae > Streptophyta > Magnoliopsida > Solanales > Solanaceae > Solanum > Solanum medicagineum. The sequence continues at coordinate 6,259,131 of JAPFFP010000080.1, forward strand.
GACTGGCTCTCTGCAGAATTTTCTCTTCAACTGTCTCTTTACAGATTAAACGATAAACAGTAACCTGCCAGTGAAATAATACCTCTTTACATGGAGGGAAAAAATGATCACAAAGGAAGAAAATTCATTTGCAAATTATGCTATTATCCAGTTCACCAGAAGAATGTAGTACAGTGAACTAAAAAAAAGTAGGAAAAGGAATTTCATGGAACAAGGTATAAGAAACATAATGGGCATGAAAAAACACCTTTTTAGACAAAGATAGGTGGTTTTTTTTGTTTCTCATTTTAATGTCTGACTAAAGAAATATTAGTACATCCACTGCCAGATTTTCTGCATTAACCAACTGATTAGCTAACTTGCTTCTCTTAGATGCAAGCAAGTTCTCAATCGTCCTTTTTCTCCCCCTTTTTTGGATGAGTTCTTAGTCATCGTTTCTGATTTCTTTCAAAAACAGCATTGTCCAGGAAAAGATGACATAATATCATTATCTTTAGAAACAGAGTTACGTGATCAAAAAGGAAAATGTAGAAGTTGAAGACCTACATCCTTAGTTTGACCCAGCCTATGAGCTCTATCCATTGCCTGTAAATCTAAAGTTGGATTCCAGTCACTCTCATAGAAGATGACAGTATCAGCAGCTGTCAAGTTGATACCAAGCCCCCCTGCTCTTGTACTCAGCAAGAACACAAAGATGTCGTTCCTATGAGGCAATCAACATGAGTCAGTACAAATATAGCATAAACGGATTACAAGTCCCTTTGAACTCAAAACATACCGATGCTGGAAATCTTTGACCATGTCTCGTCGATCCATTATAGTGGAAGATCCATCAAGCCTCAAGTACCTATATTTCCTGTAGTGCATGTAATCCTGCAAAGCAAGAGAAAATATTAGCAATTTCACAAGTGCAAAGTTCCTTTACCCTTTCAATTTTACACTGTTGCCAATGAAAACTTTCTTAGTCATGGGATTATGTTGCAGTAGAAAACATATTCGGGTCTTTGCAAGCTGAACTGATTATAAGATGAATGTAGCAAATAGGGAAACCAGAGAGAATCTCAACAATAGCTTCACATAGTATCTGTTGTTTCATGCTCAACTGCATAAAATACAAATAGTTTTGCATCTGGTCTCTCTGTTTAGAAGTACTAGTTTATTTTCGGTATTTTATTATTCTACTGTTCCCATATTATTATTAGTATTATTATTTCTATTACTACTTGTAGTCTTCTATCACCTGTATTTTCTTACATTCCTGCTATTGCTTAAGTCTTCATAAATGTAGTGTTTTTGCTTTCTTTGAACCGAGGGTCTTCTGTAAATAACCTCTCTACCTGACAAGGTAGAGGTAAATTATACGTATATCTACAATCCTAGACTCCACTTGTGGGACTATACTGGGTATGTTGTTGTTCATACACTATAAAGCATAGTCCTTGTTGTAGACCCTCATATAGTTTGCTCAAGAAACCACTCCATGATTCAAAGTAACCTAAGTTTGGTTGGACTTCAAAAGAAATGATACCCAAAATTCATGATTCATGAATGGCCGGTCTAAGTATTACTTATCAAAAGTTCTTCCTAGATGAGCTGCAAACCTCTTCCAAACATTGACAGTTGAAGAGAAACTGTACTCGAGAACAAAAACACGCAACAAGGTACTACATGACAAACATATAGCAGTATATATGTTTGTCATATAAGCAATGACCCTTCCGGGTGGCCCAGTGGTTTGGGCTTGGGACTTTCATGTTGGAGGTCTCAAGTTTGAAACCCCTTGCCAGCGAAAGCAAGGGGTTTGCCTTTTGGTTCAAGCTCCTGGTGCGGGTAACTTCTCCTGCGTGGTTTGCAAGCTATTGCATAGAAACGGGGGTTTTACCCTGTGCACATCCAAATGGTAGAGGCTGCGGGTTTCCCTTGTCATCAGAAAAAGAAAAACAAAAAAAAGAGACAAACATATAGCAGTGCTTAATTTAGCAATCAATCATTAGTTTTTGATCAATTTAATCAGAAGCTTCATAAAAAAGTTTTTATATGCAAGCTGCATTTTGCATCTATACCAGCCTGGCTAGTGAACCAAAAGCATTAAGCAACCATCACCACCCAGAGAATTTTGATCAGATACCAGGCAACTTATTTCCCCTCAGAAGAGTCTCTCTCTTCTCAACTCGCAAGAGCTAAAACCGTAAACATAAGAGTTTCATACAGGCAATCTGCCGCTGCTGCTATTATCATATCATCACGAAAATACAAATCAAAACCACCAATGAGCAGCAGAAAGATTAAATACCTCAAGAATATCCAACATTTTTGTCATTTGTGCAAAGATAAGAACACGGTGATTCTCTGCCCGCAAACGCTTTAACAATATGTCAAGTGTTTGAAGCTTCCCTGAGTCCTGTCATTACATAGGAAATTTAAATTTAGATACTGTATGTGCTTAAAGACACATTGTATTGTATATAAAAGAGAAAGGAAATACAAGGAATGGATAAAAGGAAAAGATAACATGCCGTGAGCATCTTGGCAGGGTCAAATGGTTGCATGGGTGGACATGACCCAAAAATTTGATATGTAAGCTGAAGCGCAGGTTGTGTGACGGGTAATTCAGAGTCTAACTCTTGTATTAAATGGTGTGCGGCACCTGGCTTTCTAGGACCATTAAATTCCGATGTGCGTGCAAACCCAACCAACAACCTTTTAATCCATGGATGGTGTAGTTCCTCAACCAATTTGTAAGCAAAATTTCTATCTGAGCAATGAGCATTTATCTGCAAGATACATCTGGTAGTTACTAACCCATTGCATACACATGGAAAGCAATAAGAGCAAACAATATAATATCACTTACAGGAGGTGCTCTTGTTCGAGGAATAAAGGAGTATATCGAATGCAGGAGATTAACATCAGATAAAAGCCTATCCTGATGTTCCATGGCCAAAGCCTCAAATGGTGCATCAGCAGGCCCTGTTGCAAGTCTTGTTTTCAATAAATTTGCTTCTGACTTTGATGGAAGCAATAACATTCGTGTCACTGCTCTTACTTTGTCCCTTCCAAGATGACTAAAATAGAGATCATCATCCTCTGACTCCATTAGGTCCAAAAATTCATCCACAAATTGTTGGTTGGCTCTCACAATTGAGAATAACAATTTCTCCAATAAAGAACCAGTTGCCAAAAATGCAACCTCAACGGGTGACATATCAACTAAACGAGTAAAACCAAATGTTCCGCTCCGTATATAGCCAACATCTGAATCGTGCATTTCTTGGAGTATTGAACGGTGAATATTCTCTGGAGAATATATATTAAAGTACTTCTCAAATAATTCTCTACTTACACCATGCCCCTTAGTAGAGTGAAGCATACTCGATCCATTAGCTCCCCGGTAAACCAGCTTTGGTATCTGAATGGGATTTAATACAAAAGAGTAAGTTCAACAAGCATGAAATTTCCTGATCACTAAGGAGTCCCACTAAGCCGACATTTCACTGTTGTCACATATATACATTTAGGAATATCGCAAGAATCATCTTTCTGAAGTGGCCCCAGTTGATCGAATCATACAATACTTGTATGTATGTGGGTGTGTGTATATATATAAAAATAAAACTAGGCATAGACAAAGTGATGTGACACTGCTCTATGGCCTTGATTCATATTTATCGCTTTTTTGGGGTTTTTTTTAAAAAATTGGTTTAAAAAATGGTTCTCCTACTATTTTGCAAGTATCTTTGTAATTACATTAAAGATATCGATAATTAATGACATTTACCAGTCCACTAAGAAACTAGAAGAAGATGATGCATTGAATCAGGCTTTTCTTTGTACACACCTAAGCAACAATAGCTCCATTAAGAAGCATAAAAAGTTCCAAACAGTACCTGGTATGTAACAGGACTTCGACCACCAGAAAAGAATACATCCTCAAGTTCCCCAAAGGGAGCAGGAAGAAGTGAGTATGGAACATCTCCAAAATAGAAGTAAGAACTTCCTTCATTTCTCTCAAACAGCTCCGGATGGTTGCAAACCTGGCAACCAACAAAAGAAATAGAAACTCTCAGAGAAAAAATCAGATAGAAGAGTGGTATGGCAGGTCCACCAAAAAAATATCAGCTGATGCAACATGAAAGAGCAGTACAGAACGAGAGATCAATCACCTTCCTTAGCTGGATAACAATATTCATTAGGTTCAGGATTTTCTTCTCATTAAGATGCCCACGGCTGCTATCAATCAACTCAGCAAGGGATATCTTATTTTTTATTGCTTGATAAAATGCCTGCTGACGAGAACTCAACTTACAGTGCACTGTGATTTCAGTTTTCCCAGTCAACTCAGAAACCACATCCTTTTTAACCCGCCGCAGCATGAAAGGTTTCAAAATGGCATGCTGTTTGGAAGATTCAGAAAGAGAAATTCATCAAGATGAAAACACTAGTTAACTAAGAAGGCGTGCTAATAATATCAAGATTAACAGAGAGAAGAAAGATAGAGAACTAATACAGGGTTTGATGATTAACAATCCAAACAATTCCAGACAAGATTGATATTCATAAATAACTATAACAGGGATATTTCTAACTAAATGCTAGAGTGAATGTTCCAACACCAGAAACATGCAATAACATATGCTAATACAATCAGGAGTAGAACACTTTAGGTGCTTACTCAATTATGGAGTGGTCTTGATAAGTAAATAATATAAAAGATGACAACATGCCATATTACATGCCTACTTTTGTTAAGTCAAAGTGACCGGAAATATTCCTCAGAAATATATTGAGTCACTGTAGGCCATAAACCAGCTGTATATTGAATTGTTAACAATCAAACTACAAAACAAAGCCCCCTTACCAGTCGGCTGAGCTGGTGCTCGTTTAATGACCCACCATGCTCCGCGTGGTTTTCAATTCTGATCATAGAGCACAAAGAACCATCACAAAGTGCAAAACTGATACATTAAAGCAAGAACACCTTACACTGAAACATACATACCCTTTTGAAAACCATTCATTAAATTGTTCGTGGCTGTCAAATAATGTAGGCATTATAAAGTGGAGGAGTGCCCACAGCTCAGCCATGTTATTTTGAACTGGAGTACCAGTCAGAAGTAAACGGTTTCGACAATTGAAACTCAGCAATGTCTTCCATCTTATACTGTCAATCAGAATACAACAGGATACAATGAGAGAGAAGTTATGATTAACAACTTGTTTGCTTATTTATTTATTAATTATGGAGGTGCAACATACATGATGTACAGATTTAAATAAATAAATGTGCCAGTGTTTTAAATTGCGACAGTGGAAAATGTAAGTTGATGTTCTTGTCACCATTTGCCTCCCCTGTTAAATCTTACTAAATGCCTCTTCAACACGACTAATCAGTAAAGGAATATCTGAAAACAGCTAACATCTATAGCCGATATTGTAGATGGAAAACTAAAAATAGTTCATGTATCCACGAGCATGGAAAGCAATTGAAACCCATCTATTCAGAACCAAAATCAGTTTAAAAGGAAAATAAGGTTTCTAAAAATAGAAAAGGAAAAGACGAAAGATAAAGAACCTCAAGTGAAAATATTACTTATGGTCTAGTGCAGTAGCCGACAGTGTGTGCATATCTGCTTTAGTATTCTTTGCATAGTAATGATTACACACTCAAGGTTCAACTCAGATCTTAATAAAAGTTGATCAACTTATAACCTGTGCAGGATATGCTCATCATGAATATGGACACTGAATTAAAGAATCAAATCCTGAAACTACAAACTGTAATATATGATTTCCTCAGCACGAACACCAAAACTCCATATACTACAAAAAGAACTGTTACTTCGCAAGTTTTTACAGCCAGCTTTGAGCTAAGACAAGTAGATTGCAGATGATTGAATTTGAAGGTAGAATCCCACCATGTTTAACTTTACAAGGAAATCAACTATATGATTGTTGTTGTTCCCAGCTATGTTGCTCAGACTCTTAGAAAAATATTGCCAGGTGTAGTTGGATCTTCCAAAGGCTGTGCAATTCTTTTGGAGGAACCGATATGTGCACGGCAATTTTTTGGAGAGCCCGAGCAATATAGGTTCCAGTAGCTAGTGTGCTTTACTGTTTGTTTTACATGAAAGAAGTAAATAAGTTTGATGGCAACCAGAAAGCAAGGATCCCAGTACACAACTAGGAACTGCTTAGCAGCTTTGGCTTCGAAAAAATTCCAAGATAATGATAACACTTATTAATGAGGTTAACTCAATCAGTAGGACAGTTTTCAAGGCTAGATGATCAGACCTGTTTGAGCTTTTGATTGCCTGAGCTTCATCCAGCACCATGTATTGCCATTTAACACGTCTAAAGTATTTCTCGTCCGAGACTAGTAGTTGATAACTCGTAATGAGAATGTGGAATCCCGCATCCCTGAAATCAAAGTTTGATTCCATCACTGAACTTAGACCGGACGAATCACAATGTTCAACTCATGGATTTTATCTATTTATTAAATCCATGGATAATTAAGCAAGAGAGGAACAAAATGCTAACAACCTTCGCTGCCAAGAAATGCCTTCTATAATTCAGATATAATTGTCAACTTCATCACCAACTGCATTGGGTAGTCTAATACCCAGATATGATTCATTTCCCTAAACCTCCATTGGATTTTCACATGACAATCTCAAGCATCCCCACGTGAGCAGCTACTCATTATTTGGACGGGCAACTTAGTAAAGTAAAAAAATTGATAACTCAAAGAATTAGCTTTGTGACATTTAAGTGATCACTCCCGTCCTTCCCTCCCTTTCTTTACTGTACTTGTACATACTGTTATATTCCTAGGTACCCCAATCAAAACACCAGTTTGGAACCTATGTTTAGCTTTGCTACATCAAGCAGATCAGTTTTAAGAAGCCTTTTTCATCAATATTATTCATCAAACTAATAAGTGCCTTACCAAGCAAGAATGTTAATGCACAAGAAAAGAATAGCAGATCCATGATCAATGAGGGGGACATTGAAAGAACCAATAAGTGTAGGTCCATTACTCTTGCAATATGTATAAGACAGTAAAAGCCAAATGAAATTACCGTCGATAAAGACGTTTTGGGTTAATATTCTTTCGAAGCACCACTCTTTCTTGTAACCCTCCCCAATATGGAAGAGTTTTTAGATCAGGGCAGAAACGACCAATTTCATCAGCCCAGTTGTTCAAGACTGACGCGGGAGCAACAACTAAAAAGGGACCCCATATATTCTTGTCCTGCAGAGATCAATGAAGCCAAGTTATTAGATACTCTACCATACAGTTCTTGATTTTGTAATTACTACAAGAAAGAGATAAATAAAACATGAAAGATCGCTTACTTCTGCCAAATGAGCCAAGAAAGCCATGGCCTGGATTGTTTTCCCAAGACCCATCTCATCAGCAAGAATGCCATTTAAACCCTGATAGATAAAGTTGAATGTTATAAGTCGGTCAAGAAAAATCTCCAGAGAGGTTGAGCAAAAAGTGACAAACTTTCAGAAATAACAACTTACCTGCTCGTAACAATTAACAAGCCATTGGAGGCCTTTCAACTGATAATCTTTAAGAGTGCCCTTGAATAGTTCTGGTGTTTGTACCGTTGAAGCCACAGGCATGGTTGACCTAAAGGTGCACCAAAATCGCAAGTAAGTACAACCCAGAGAGTGGAGCAACAAAAGTTGTGACACCAAAATCTCCCAGCAAAAGAACAAAAGTGATATTACAAAAGAACTCAAAAACTCACGGATGCAATAAGTCTATGTCAGCAGCTGCAGCATCTTGCTGGGAGGGTTCAGTTTCAGCAGCTTGACGCAGCTTCAGACATTCACTATCAAATGCACTTGTCATCATTTTCTGCTTTGAAACTGCATCCTGTGCAGCTTTCAGAGCCTCTTTCCTCAGTTCAGCCTCTTCAGGATCCTCTTCCTCTCCAGGTCTAGCTTCAGTAGAACTCAACAACATTTCTGGGTCATTTATCGTTTCATCACCTAAAGTCACAGCCTCAGAGGGTAGAGTTGATTTATTTTGCATGAAATGGCTGTAAAGTTCTGTTTGTGATAGAAGAAAGTTGAGCCTTTGTTGTTGTCTTTTTGCTTCACGAAGTTCTTGTTCACGCTTCAGAGCTTCTGCTGCTTCTTTTTCCTCCCTTTTCCTTATTTCTGCCTGCAATATAATAAATTTCACATTTTAGGAAGTCCTCTAGTCAAACAGTGAACAGCAGAAACTCATGAAGAACTATGTGTATTTAGCATATTCAATCTTCTGGAGGAAACACGACAACATACATTATCTTTACGAGTCATTTTCTTTAGGCATAGTACATAATCATGTCGTTTATATTAGCCTCAGCTGGCATCCACGCCCTCTAACTTTGGGTGTGCCCAAATAGGGCACTTAAAGTTGTCTAAAGTTGAAAAGACACATATCCTAGTGGCTTGTGGCATACACAAATTATTAGTGTATCTCATGCAAATTGCCACGTAGGACGCGTGAGTCTACTGGTTCACCTTTATACAAATTTAACTGCCTACTTGTGCAGACCTAAAGTTTTAGAGCATAGATATCAGTTGAGGCCAATTTAAATGACACTTTTATGTATTAGGCCTTTTCTTTAATAAGGTAAAGAATATATTAAATGGTGCCATCAGGGTATACAAAAAAAGGAACAAAATCAGCATAGAACACAAAGCAGCCTACTACAATCTTCTTCCTCACATTTCCAAGAAGTCCATATACTGGAAAACTATATTTATGAGTCCTGATAGACATATATTCTCTTATATCAGAAGTGTATCAATACTCCAAGTTTTAGTAGTGAAACCAACATATAACCCAAAATATTGGCTGCAACGGAACTCTTACAGCAACAAATATCATATAAAGTACAGGTTAAGATGCACATACAATGCAGTAAGTCTTAAAACCATCAAAACATAGAGCTATATTTGGTTATTTAAGGATGCAGGTAACACGGCTGACTCTTCCTTTCCTCCCTCCTCTCCGGCTGCTCAGGTTGCTCTTGAATAGCAACTTCTCATACATACTGTAATAGCAAAAGGTTCAAATGAAATAATATAAAAAGGTAGAATTTAAGTACCATCTCCTTGTCAACTCTCTTCCAAAACACAAGCATGTCCCTAGCAAGTTTCCTTGTACGAAGTGCTGCACCTCTCATCACCTTAAGTGATCTGCTAACTTTCATTTTCACCTGGAAAAAAGGAACCAACCCACAACTCAATTAAGATTTTAAATGACATATAGCGGTGGTAACTTGCAGAGTCACATGAAAAATCACACAAAAATTTGTTCATACAAGATCCAGTATTGAATAGAAAAAAACTATCAACATAAAAAAAAAAAAGCTTCTGTCGCACTTACCTCTCTCTGACAAGTTTCTGCAATACGCTTGGCATCAGTCAATTGCCTCCTGTGGAAATTGATGAATGTCTTATGATGTTTGGGGATTTCTTTCCTGACAAGGTTTATCCAATATTTTCCAATCTTCTCCATTTCTTCCTTCTCAATCGCAGAAGGATCTTTCTTCAACTTTGGCTTTTTAGGAAGACTACGTTCAATAATCTGCAGCTCCAAGTGACCATTCAGACATAAGCAACAGGACTAAATGCCCATATAACTATGAGATAAACACAAAAGAGAATTACTGACCTCATAGGTGTCTCCTTTCTCTAACACTTTCACATAATAAACCTGTAAGACACCACCTTCTGACAATATAGAACGTCGTATACCACCTGCAGCCCCCTCAGGGATGGAAGAAGCCTCTAATGCAGCTTCACTGACTAGCAGACTGAATCTCTGACCGGCACTATTAGCCGGCTGGGCTCGCAATCGTGCCTGAAGAGATTCAAATTGTGACTTGGGATCACCCATTCCTGCTTGATGTTTGGGCCCAAATTTCGTATCAGAAGCCATCATTGCAGCCAAAGTCTCCAAATCAAGTGTACCCTTGAGGTAAATTTCATTAACTTGAATATCTGACATGGTTGGCAAGTTCAATGATGTTGCCAGCTTTTCATAGGGTGGAGGGATCTTGTATGTGATGTCCTCCCCAAGATCCAAGAAAGCAGGTTCATAAATAGTTCTGTAAAACTTCCAAATGTTAGGCAACACGGTCCAACTTTTTTTTTTCGGGGGGGAGGGGGGGGGGTTGTTTATTAACAATCCAAAACAACTTGGGTAAATATCTCATTATTTATTTGAAAAGATTAAGTGAAAGCAGAGAGGCAAACCTATCACCACCATACTGAGTGCTATTGTTAAAAAATTCTGATGTAGAGGCAAGTCTGAGCGCTCCTCCTCTATGATCATTTGTTGACTTCTGGTCCCTTGAACCTCCACCACCTTTCATCACAGGCACCCCATTATGAGTAGCTGCAGGGCTTGCTGAGGAATTAGTAAGGCGCCTCTTATACTTTTGAACGTGTTCTCCCAGCATTGTTCTATACTTTTCCTCAGAAATATAGGTACTATAAGCTCTGTCCCTGTCCCCATCCTCATCACTACTATATGAAGTCCGCCTTTTTCTCCTCAACTCCCTACCAGACATTGAACCATTACTCTGGTTTCCGGTCGCTCCACCTACAAACCAACATAAGATGCGGCTGATTATTACAACACTGCATTAGCTTACCTTTTCATTGCTTCGTTTAAGTAAAATTTCCACTGTAATAGGAGAAAGAGTGTGCATTTCCTCATTAAAGGATTTTCATTCTTTTGAACTAATATTAGTAGTAATAAATACTTTTTACTCATCACCCAAATAAAAAAAAATCAATAGAAAGGGAGCAAAAGCAAAGTCAAGAAAGAATGTGCCTACCTGGGCTACCTCTGTTCTCGTCCTGACTGCTATTACCATGATAATCAAAATCATCATCAAGTTGGGGCAGCTGGAAGTTAATCAAAGACTATCCCCCCCCCCGCCCGCCCCAAAAAAAAGAAAAAAGAAAATCAGAAGGGATCAAAAGCCACATTTCAATTAAAATTCACAAGTTCCACAACACCCAATTGAAATTCCACGAAAACCCAGCTCAAATAATAAAAAATCTCTAGAAACAAGCAAAATAAATGAACTTTCTCGATGAATACACCCCTAAAATGTCCTTACAGCAACACTAATTTGCCAGAATTTTTAATAAAGCGAGACACCATTTTGAGAACCGAACTGAAATTTCAAGAGAAACACAGTTCAGAATATAATAAAAATCACCCCAAAGTTGCAAAAAGTTAACATATTCTCGAAGCCATCAAATCCTTAACCGATAAAATTATAACCCACAATAAATCAAAAACCACTCCAAGCATGAAAAAGACATAAATTTTCTCCATGAATTAACTTGTCAAATTCCCAACCCACAAAATTATCCTCAACACTAACACTAACCCCCCCCCCCCCATCCAAAAAAAACAAGATTTTAGTATGACCAGACACCATTTTGAGACTTGAGAGTTGAGCACAACCCCCAATAAATCAAAAATCAACCCAAACATGCAAAAAGATTAACCCTTTTTTAACCCATCAAATCCCTAACCGACAAAATTATCTTAACACTAACTATAAAGACTTAAATATCAATACACCCTTTTGAAAGTTAAGCACAAAACACAATAAATCAAAAATCACTTTCAAACATGCAAAAAAAGAAAAAAGAAATACTTTCTCAATGCATTAAGCCATCAAATCCCTAACCCACAAAATTATCCTCAACACTCATAACCACAAAGATTTTAGTATCACCAGACACCCTGAGCACAACACACAATAAACATGCAAAAAGTTAAGACTTTCTCGATGAATTAACCCATCAAATCCCTAACCACCAAAATTACCCTTACAGTAACACTAACTATAAAGATTTTAATATCACAAGACACCCTTTCGAGAGTTAAGCACAACCCAGAATAAATCAAAAATCACTCCAAACATGCAAAAAAACCGTAAACTTTCTCGATGAATTAACCCACAAATTATCCTCAACACTAACACTAACCAAACAAAAAATAACACAAGATTTAGTATAACCAGACGCCCTTTTGGGAGCTAAGCACAACCCACCATAAATCAAAAATCACTCTATACATGCAAAACAACATAAACTTTCTCGATGAATAAAACCACAAAATTATCATCAACACTAACCAAACAAAAAATAACACAAGATTTTCGTATCACCAGACACCCTTTTGAGAGCTAAGCACAACCCACCATAAATCAAAAATCACTCCAAACATGCAAAAAACAATAAACTTTCTCGATCAACTAACCCAGAAAATCATCCTAAACACTAACACTAACCAAACAAAAAATAACACAAGATTTTAGTATCACCAGACACCCTTTTGAGTGCTAAGCACAACCCACCATAAATCAAAAATCACTCCAACCATGCAAAAAAACATAAACTTTCTCGATCAACTAACCCAGAAGATCATCCTCAACACTAACACTAACCAAACAAAAAATAACACAAGATTTTAGTATCACCAGACACCCTTCTGAGAGCTAAGCACAAC
>JAPFFP010000080.1:6295114-6315199 GCA_026153255.1 Solanum medicagineum
AGTCATTTTGCTTTATTCCATCATACTCCCAAGGCCAAAAAATAGTCAATCTTTGGCTCCAGGGGAATGTTGGATAATAGAAAGAATTACTATTCTCAAAAAAAAAAAAAAGGCTTAACAGTAAGAATCAAATTACAGTTACGGAAGTTCTTCATAGATGAATGAGTAGAGTAATTAGATGTGAAGAATTTATGCCAAGATTAAGGCTGCATAGACAAGTAGTAATCCACAATAATAACAACAACATATGCAGTCTAATCCCATAAAAAGATATATTCAAAATCAACATATCCAGTCTAATCCCATAGAAAAGATATAGTCAACATCATTTTGAATTAGTAAAAATCGGAAAGATTGACCATTCAAAGAAATAGGTAAGCACTAGGACTGGTGGGAGCATCAACTCCATGGTAAAAGCAAAAATTGTTCACCTGTGCTTTTTGCAAGCCTTCTGCTGCTTCAATACTAATTCTCCTATCCAGGCACAAATTAATTCTTGATTCCAAGCAATTGTTGTAATGCTTAATTGCTTCTTCGACCTCACCAAGAACGAGATAACAACTGGCATGCAAAGATTGTCAAGATATATAAGTTTGTGGACAAATAACCCACTCATGAAGGAAAAGATGACAGTCTTATAAAAGAACACACTGCATTGGGTTCAACACTCAACTGATTTCTGTCTAAAATAAGGCAATTGAATCAGATGATGATAATAAGACACCTAATGATATCAATAAGCCTCAATTTCTATTTTTCTCCATACTACAAAAATTTCCACTTGATTAAATCCAGCACCTTTGTCGGAGCTAATATCATGTTGGAGTATATGGCCATCTCATATAAAAGCTTGAGTTGCAAGAGAGAGTACAATTTTATTTATCCAATTATGTCTTCAACATTTTCTGTTGGTGTCTTTTTAATGAAAAGGTAGTTACAGTCAGTGTTAGATATGTAATATTCATGATATAAACATCACATGCCACATGTAGAAACCTTACTTTGCTGCTCTTAGTTTTACTTTAAGAAAATGAGGATCTAAGGCAGCTGCAGATGCACAATCACTGATGGCTTCCCTCATCCTTCTAAGTGACATTCGTGTGGCAGCTCGGTTGCTGTAGCATAACAAAAGAGGCTCCAGGCAAGAGCCTGAAGTTTCTGCAGCAGAGACCAATTGGATACCCTTAGTGTACAAGTCCTCAGCTTGCGAAAGATTTCCAGCCTTATATGCTTGATTTCCCCTGATTCAGACAACATCAATGTAAATATGAAGGACAAGTTCATAATGCTAAATGCCAGAATGTGATAGTTCCAGAAAAAGCCAGAACACAACCATCATGATGAAACCATTGCAACAAAAGTAAAAACCAAAAGCTCAAAGGAAATCATGACAATGCATAGCAATTTCACCAAAGAGTAGCTCATAGATATTAGCACCTGATCCGCCACTTGTCACAGGCTTCACTGTCAGTGAGCCCCAGCATTTCATGGTCTTTGTCCACTTTAGACACGTGTATTCCTTGATTTCTCGTATGAGATGGGATGTCTGCTGAACATTTGCTAACAAAGGAAAAATGTTGAACTGCATCAGTGGAAAACTCAACTTTTCTGTGATTCAAGTTGTTTGAACCACTATCAACTTTCAATTTGTATTTTTTCCTATATTGACGCCTTATGGATGATAACCCATCTTGAGCAGAAGGCGAAGTATAGGAACTAAAATATCTGCGAGTATCAGAGTCCTTTCCAGAATCAGTCCCAGAAAATTTATCATTTCCTTCTCCACATTTCTTGTGAGAGTCATTGAAGACAGGTGTGTCTTTGTTAGCAACCACATCCTCCTTGGTTTCAGTTGCCCCAGTAGAGTTATCAGCAGGAGTAGAAAAATTTGTATCCTGATATGGTGAAAAATCCATAGGTGAACAACATCCAGGAGACTGATCATTGTGTGTGGAACTGTTTCCATTAGAATGATCAGTCTGCCTAGCTAACCTCTGCACCAAGGTTTCTTGCCTCGTTGACTTCTTCTTTTTCACTTTTTTGTCCCGCAATCTGCTACTTTTTCCACCACGCAACTTTTCATTCATTCCGGAAAATAAATTAGCAGTAAAAGAAAATGATTTACTTGAATTGGATGCAGTAAAACCAGAAAAGGACTTCCCAGGTATAAATGATGTGCTTGGAAAGTTGAATTCCTCTTTCTTCTCATCTTGATGGACAGAAGGTGCTTCCTGGGAATCAACTTTGTGCTGAAAACCAAAACTCTCTGGTGTAAATAATGGAAAGGGCATCTTATCCCTCTCCATGTCACTATTTAGACAATTCTGCGGCAATTCATTTGAGACACCAAACTCATTGTTAAAATTTATTGGCTGATTTTCTTTCCCAGAGATTCTAGCTGAGAAGCTAAATGAATTTATTTGCTCACTGGAAAGACCAAATTTAGAATTTGTATCTACTGTTTCTCCAGGCATCCTTTTGTCCTTACTCCCCTTCAGTGAACTAGCAAAATTTTCAACAATTTCAGATGTACAAGCTTTCTTGGCATTTGATTCTCCATCAATTGTATCAGCTGTATCAAAACCAGAGCTACTAACAGGATCTTTTAAATTTACATCCTTGGAAAGATCACAAGAATTACAAACACCATTTTCGGTTGAAACATTTGAAGTACTCAAGTTAACTCCAAACACAAATACATTCTGGATGTTGACACGTGACCTTTCATTCAAACCACTGGTCTTCTCAGCACCATTAACCAGCGCTGGCTGGCCAATGTTCAATGAATTCATCTCATCAGAGAGTTTATAAATCGGGTTTTTTGGTAAGTTAGTGTCTACAATGTTCCTACTAGTAGAATCGAACTTAAGCTTCCCATCAGAATCTGAGTCACTTTTTTGGGCCTTCCGACAACCACAGTGATTTGGGATCTTTTCCCTACTAAAATTCTCATCTTCACCAACTTTTCCATCCTCATTCACTTTGTTCTCCACTTTGATACCACAACCAAAAACACATGTGCCATTCAGGTTTGGACCCTGATGCTGTGGCCCCCTGTATGCTTCATCTTTATTACACACTCCATTTCCTAAGTCAAAGTTAGGTTTACTAGCACCAAACACATAGTTAGCATTCAATTTATCTGATTGCAATGTACTTCCATTGGTAACTTTTTCAAAGTACAAACTACAAGACTGCTCATTTTTATGAGATTCACTTGAGAAATTATTGACCTCATCACCTTGTGGTTGTCCTACATTGCCCCTAGACTTCCTCTGTCCAAAGTCCAGTTTCAACTTTGAATTACCATTGATCTCACTACATTCAGGCTCCTTGTAAGACACCTTCGGATAGGACACCGAGCTCTTCTTACTTGTTTGATCACCATTCTTGCTCTTCAAGTTAAGCTTAGTGCTACTGACATTATTAGCTCCAAAAACAAAACGCAAATTCTCCAAACCAGATAAATTCTTACTAGCTTCAAAAACGAAACGCTCATTACCATCTTCTCCAGTTCTACAGCCTCCTATTCCCTCCACATTCTCAAAAGATGCTCCATTTTTTTTGCTCAGCACTTCCCCTGAATTCACAGAAACACCACCTACACTCTCCAAATTCGTATTCAAAGTAGAATCACTCTTACCAGCACAAAAACCAAAGCCCACATTGTCACTTCTCCCCAAGCTACCAAAACTGGGAAACCCATTTACAATACCAGTACTACTAACCTTGGGAACCGGGTCGACCCGATTAAAACTCGATTCCCTCGAGTCGACAGTATGAGGACCCGATTGCTTCCTCATTTTCACGAGCCTCGGTTTCCGCCTTGGTCGAACCGGAAACTCCGAACCCCGTTTGGAAACCGCCGCTGCCGACGACGAGGACATCGAGCCGGAGCAATCAAATCCTGCATCGAGCTTACAACTACTTGAAGAGTTGGAATCAGCGTTAGGTTTAGATGATTGAACAGATGAACTGAACGATGATCGGAAATCTGTGACGGTGGCCGACGACGACATAATCCGATGAGATAATGGGGTTATCGGAAAAAATCCCAAATTCGGGGATTTAGGGGGATTTAGGTTAAAATTTGAAATTTTGCTGTGGATTCGAAGGTTTTATGCATGAGTAGTTGGATGGGATTTTGACATTATTACTTGCTTTATAACACCATTTTACATAAATCAAAATTCTTTAATATTTACATGGTAAGAGAAAAATTTTTAATATTGAAGAATACTTTTAATTATGGTAATCCACTTAATAATTAGAATTATTGTAATTATTACACCGTCCTAATAATTATTGTGGCTTGTTTGTTATGAAAAAGTGACGTAACTAAATAAACATATGATATGTATTTACATTATATAACTTTAGTTTAAAAAAATTATAATTTATAGCTATTGTTAGGGTTTGTAACTATTTTCTCTCTCTTCTCTTCCTCTCCCTCTGCAATTTCTTGCCTTATAAACAATTATATATGTATACTAGCTGCATATATATATTTATTTTGACAGATATACATAGTCAATTCGATAAATATACATATACAATTCGTTTGTCTCCTCTCTTTCCCAATTTCGCATGCCATATATACAAATACATATTTTATATTAGTTACGCATATGCGATAATTTTACAGATATACAAATACAATTTAACAAAAATACATAGGCAATTCGCCTCTCTCGATCTCATTCGTCTATTTCCTTCCCTCCACATCATACAGTTGAGATTATGCCGTGTAATTATGTAAATATAGTTATTTGACTATATTAAGTTTCAAGCTTAGTCTATTTATGAAAATTCCCTTTTGTTTATCATGAAACAATTATAATGTAATTGTAAGTGTGATGTTTGATTGCACAAGTGTAATTATAAGATTTGTTAATTATAATGTAATTACAAGTGGTCATAAATTAAGTTTTGTTAATTGTACCAAAAAATTAATCTTGTGACCATAAACATTCAACGTGGATGAAGTAAATAAGTTCTTAGAATTAAAATTTTATTAAAAGAACATGGATCATTCTTTTTTAAGTAGACTACATAAGAAAGAATGTCATTCTTTTCTAAACGGATGAAGTAAATAAGTTATTTATATTTTCTATATAAAATGAAAATTTTCTCTTCGTTTATTTTTATATGTCTACTATATAAAAACTAGATGTTCAATAATGCTAGTTCAATTTAGAAAATCAATGAATTATTTGCTCTGTTCTGTCTATTTTACTCGTACTATTAGATATTAGTCTATCTCTACTTGTCTAGTATACTTTTTCTATCTATTTTTACTTGTCCACTATTCACTTGGCGCAGTGATTAAGTAGTAAATGATGGGGACAATTTTATCAAATCACCTTTTGAATATAATAAATATAATGTCTTGAAAAATGAAATAGAGAAATAATTATAGTTAATAATAAGGGCAAATTAGTAATTAATGTAAAATTATCTCTTGATTTCATAAAGTGAACAAGTATTGTTGGACATGCCAAAATAGCATAGAGGAAACAAGTAAAGATGGAGCAAATATTATTTTGAGATATTCAATAATATTAGTTTAATTTATACAATAAATGAATAATTTTATTTATTTTAGCCTTATTATATATTTTTTAATATTTAAATGACTCATATTAAACAAGGGTGAATATAAAATTATCTCTATCATTTACTGCTTCTCCATTTATGCCCCAAATCAATAGTAAAAAACTATTATCTTCTATTTAATAGTACTCACTGTATCTCATATTAATTGAATTTGTGAATCAATGCACACATATTAAGAAAAATATTCTAAGACAAAATTTTAACCATATTTTCCACCATTATCGTTTATGGGTCATAAATATATAGTATAATTTATCTCCTTAAAAATATAAAATTTCACTAAATAAAAGGATAAATATAAAAAAAAATTTAAATATTCATCTTGAATTTTAAATAATTTATTTATTTTAAACCTTAAAAAAATATAAAAAATTCAGTTAACTTGGGACGGATAACGTTACATTGGAGGATGAATAAAACACCAAAAACACTTGGGCCAATGAAATGTGCACAAATCAAGATTGGGCCATTAGGCTCTTTGCCATCAATTTTTCCTAGTATTCCAATTCACAAGGTGCAAGCATTGCAAAACGACAAAGATACGTGTTCTCTCTTCCTCTACTACACGTAAACAAAAATCACTCTCCCAAAAAATTCAAGAATCCCATAATAGACTGAGGCAGAATTGCAGAACAGTTGATATTGCAGACGCCCTTTTGCTTATTCTCTTCATCTTGGTCTGTCTACTAACCCCTTTTAATCTCTAGTTTGGAGGATACATTGAAGTCTGTGTTTTATTAATTAACAGGTGCATAAACATGTCCAAGATTGGATTTTTTTAAAGAAAGTTTGGTTCTTTTTTTTAGTGCTTGCTGCTTATTTTTGAGTGTTTCTCAATGGATAACTTGTTTTCTTGTGATGGTTTTAGCTAGTATTACATGATGTTTCATTTGCTTCAGTTATTGAATTGTTTTGTTTTTGCTATGGTTTTTTTCTCTATTGTTTTCAGCATGGTTTCTTTGTGATATTGTGTTTGGTTTATATACTTGCCTTTTGATATACTTTACTTGAGTCGAGGGTCTATTGGAAACAACCTGTCTACCTTCGCAAGGTAGGGGTGCAGTTCGAATTTTGATTCACATAATTGGAAACAACCATTAGGCTCACGATGAAACCTAGAAATTGATCCCTGATTTTCACTGATTCAAGGTTGTGTACACACTACGCTCTCCATACCTCACTTATGAGATTGCACGGAGTATGATTGTTGTTGTTGGTTCTAGCTAAGTTTTCACCTTCGCTTGCTAGAAAAGGGATTAAGATTAATTCTTGTAAAAATTGCTTATCATATGCCTTTTATCTCTGGGGTGGAGGAGGGATGAAGAAGAAGTTAGAGCTTCGAAATCACTGAACGTATTTTGGAAGATTCATAATAAAAGTGCAGTCTTTGAATATGTAATATATATGTATGTGTGGCTCTTTCTAGATGGATGTATGTTTATCAATGCAAGAGGGTTAAGAATAAAGTCAAGACTGAAGTCAATGGTAGGCGGTTTATGGTTGAGGCACAGGAGCACCAACTTTAAGATTCTTTGTTTGATTCCTAGCTAGTGGCGGAAGCTGAATTTCACCAAGGGGTTCAAGTTCAACATGCACATGTATACATAGTGCTTTACTGAACCTTATATGAACCCATTTCGTCCATCTAGCTCCGCCCCTGGTCTAGCTACAACACTAAGTATGATCCCATCTGCTCTCGACCTGGTGTGCAGGTTTACCTGGCTGCACAGCAGTTAGTGCTAACACCACTAATCATTCCCCCCAATACATTAATAAAAAGACAAAAAGAGACGTATAAGGATATATTGACACAAGATTTTCTTAGAGAGCATTATAAAGTATAGGAATTGTTCTAGTTGGTACAAGCATGTTCTTGTTGAAAGGATTGGAGTGAAAATCAATATTTCACCGCCTTCAGAGGTGGAGTTAGGATTTGAAGCTTATATGCTCGATGCTAAAGTTATTGGGTTTTAAATTAACAATATGTACATATTCTATGAAATTTTAATATAAATACTCAATGTGAACCAAAACTGCTGGATTGGGCTGAATCTGTTACCGAAACTCTTGCTCCGCTTCTGCTTGTCTTCTTGTGTCTGTTAGTGACCGATGCTACATGATTATAGAGTTAAAGGTAACTAGTTCAAGAAATGGTTGAAATTTGTATTGATAGATTGCATGTTAGGTTTTCCATTTGTCTTGTTTGAGATTGGAGAGAAAATAAGCATGAGTAATGGTATGCAGTAACGGCAATCATTTGGTTTCGAAACTTGAGTCTTGATCTGACAAATACTGAGAAGTGCATTGCATCTTCTCTTCCTCATTTGCTTGGCTTTTTAGTGTAGTCTTATTTTGTAGTGTATGTTCACAGTTTCTTGTCCTTGGACAATAATACATGCTGCTGCCATTACAGGGTTTTGAAAGTTCTCTCCTGGGGTTGTGAGCTGGTGAAGATACTTGTTAGTGGAAATCTTAACCTGTGAAGATACTTGCTAGCGAAAATCTTAACTTCTGTTTTAATTTAGGCAGAATGGAGCACAATACTCTTGGAGCTTCACAAGGTACTTCGGCTTGTTATTAGGTCTCCATTGCTGCCCATCGCATACACCTGGTCTTCTAACAATATTTCTTTTTGTACTAAGGACGATTAATTTATGCATAGGGTTTATTGCCTTTTATATTTCCAACAGATCATAGAATTGTATGCGTCTTTTGGTTTCTGCAAGAGGTTTTAATTCGGGGTTTACATAAAGGCATATCATTGAAGAAGCTAACCAAACAGTTTGAGAACTTAATATTCATCAGAAAAATAGCTTAAAAATGTTGGTTAGCAAAAGTAATAAGGTGGGAACGGATGTGGTGGATTGTATTTGTTGGAGCCCAAAAAATTGGATAGGCAATCTGAAAATGAAACTCGAACATTCCTTAAGGTTGACGGGCTGTGTGGAATTTAAGGTACAGGACTTGCTAAAAGTGAAGTGTACCAGTTTTCTAGAGCAGGGGATATCCTCAAAACACAGGAAGACATTTCGATAGCTTGCAAAATTTCCTTACTCTCTGAGAATGAGGTGCATTACTGTAAATTTAAGGGTAAAAGGGTGTTGCAAAACATGCTGGCGTTGCCGCATCGGGATGATAATCCATAAGATTAAACCTTTGTCCTACTAATAGTATGAGTCGTCCCGTCTATACTTGTGTTTTTATTAACCAAGAACACACGCACTTTCTTGGTACTAAAAAAAGGTAAAATCCTCTTCATAGCGGGAGATGATGTATCTACTTGGTTAGGAAATTAACAAGATGTTCTCTTTAGCAAGAGTAAATAATGCCATGCAAAAATTAATAACTCCCCTCTTTCCCAAGAGAAATAATATACTCATTTCTCACTTTCTTGATCGGTCAAATTCTTGTCCTTAGTTAAAATGTTAATCAAGGCACAACATTGTAAGGGAGAAGAGAGATCCTGCTTGGTCTTTTGGAAATTCTTATCCCTAACTCCGTATTCGACTCTTAAGTTACTTGAAATTTCATTACTCTTTAAGTTCTGGAACATATTATCCCAACGAGATGTCTTTGTCGTTTCATTTTCTGGTGGTTAGTATTAATATATACTGAACTTGACCCACTAGTGATATCTTGATAAAAAAATTAATTTGAGAAGTTCTCCTGTTAGTATTAGGATAAAATTTTCTCTGAAGGACAAAGTGGGGCGTCTCAAGGCTGTACCAATTGCGAAGTATATGCGTTAGCTACTGAAGCCAAGAGAGCAAAATGGGCTACCTAATTGGATCTATTTTAGAGCTTTCTGTAAAGAAGATATAAAAGCTTGGTAAATGCAATAAATTTTGTTCAAGCATTTGTAATTTTTTGTTGACTGGATAATCCTTGATTTGTCATGTACTTAAAGATAGCAATTTCTTCTTGATAGAAGGTTAAGGTCAATACCGAAAATCAGAAGAGGAGAGACAGCGAGGTGTGTGTGTGTGGAATAAACTAGTTCCTTGTACTGGGCTTAACAACATTTCTAGATGCCAACTTGAAGATAGTATGTCTTATATTAAAAACAGAACCTTGAAGGTATAAGGATTTTGTGCATCCAAAATGTAGTGTTTCTTTTTGGCGAAGGAAGGAACAATAAACATGGGATCATTCTCTTTTGTCGAAGAAAGAGCTCTAATGCACTCTCTCCCAGGGTAGTTATCAAAACTTCTGTAAACTGTCTCCTGGGGTAGTTATCAAAACTTCTGTGTATCACCTTTCCATGAATTTTCTCGTCGATATAATGTATTTGAGGTTTTCTCAAGTTTCGCAATTGTCCGATTAGATGATAATAAATTGTGTCTGATCTTAATCAATTCCCAATGTTGCCAAAAAAAAAAAGATGTCTTTCCCTTGACACGACATATCTTTAGCTGCAGCTAAGAGTGAAGGCATTGAGTCCTATAGAAAAATGCAACAGGCTTCTGGGGAGGAGACATCTGAAGTGAATCAAGGTCAAGGTGGTAAAAACGTCGCAGCTGATGTGGCCCCAGAACATGAGAAATCTCATGGAGACGTAAACATGGAGGCGGATATCACTGTGGATGATGTAATAAGAGCCGGAGGTCTAGGAGCAAGAGATGATTTAAATAGTGTTCTTCCTGTGGCATCTGATACCACTGACTTCGAAGCTTCTATTCGTGATGCTTGGGACTATGAAGGGCAACGTGAAAGCATTGCTCGACCAGGCCTTGGCTGGACAGAACCTGCAAAGAAATAGATCTATCCATGGTAAAAGTTATGGTGGACTTCCAAGGTGTTCTCCAGTTTTACTGGCACTCTTAGACTCTCAGTTCTGCTCCTGTTGATTGAACGTTTGCTTATGTGTCTTATGGTTCTTCAAGAAATAAATCCTATCCCCCTGTATGCAACTAACTATAAGCTTGATGGATCTTTTTAGCAACGCGCTTACTTGTCAATCTATTGTTTCTCCTTTGTGCACTTATGCACTTTCCAGTTTAATGTATCTTGTTGTGTTGGAAATTGGAAATCCATTATGCAAAACGAAAATGTCTGTGAGTGGAATCTTACTGAATCTTTACTAAAATTCCCTAAGCACAAGCATTGGAGTCGCTGCCAGTTTTCAGGTACTCAATGTACAAAGATAGTTCTTTCTGAAAAAGAATGCTACAATGCTTCAACTTTGTTACATGTGTACATTGTGGAGCATTATAACCATGGATCTATGTAAAGAACTCTATATAGCTAGTTATTTTATTGGAAGAAGTCATTGTTGTTGAAGGAGTGATGCTCTTTCAAAAATTCTGTGTCCAGGAGCTAGGATAGCCAAAGGGTCATAATTGAACTTCCTCCTAGCAAATGTTTCCCATCGAGGGCCAAAGTGAAGTTTCCAGTCTTCCTGTGTTGTGTAATGTGGCAAATACTGTTTCATTCCGATATGTGCTTTTTTGCAAAAGTTCAGTATCTTCTTATTCTTATTTAGAATATGTTCTAGTCCATCCTTTCCTGTTGAAGATGGCATAGCAGAAGATAGAAATGCTATTAAATACATGACATCTTCTTCAGGTGTAACCATTGACGTTCCTTTTATCCACCTGCCACACAAAAATGATCATTGATCATGTTAGGAAGATGCATGCATCCTGTAAGAAGATTATTTTACCGATGATGATTCTCGTACTTTGATTTGTTGACTGGGTAGATGAGTATAGGACCATGGCTAGTGTCAGTAAGAATCTTCCCAAAAACTTCTTGTGCAAAGTCATGAATCCTGCTCCTTGGAATTAAAAGGTTCAGCCATGGATGAGGGACATCCCATAACCCCTTTTCTTGTAGTTTCATCTCGGATACGTGGACTCTGTCGAGGAACTCCACGTAGGAGACTTCTGATTGAAACAGCGTGGATTCGATATAATTTAACTTAGATAAGAGGACATCAATTTTCTGTAGTATTAAGAAAACAACAGACAAGATGTCGACATGTTTAGGTGGACATTGTGCAAAGTTGTCAAAAGCTATAAACTTAATTAACTTGACTTTAGAAAATATCTTACCTGATCAGTGTGTGTTGTCTCTTCTGGATTGAAGTATTTGGCAACTTCTAGGCAGTAGAGAACTTTTCCTTCAGAACTGAACTTTCTGGCTAGAAGTGGATCTTTAGGATTGAAAGTAGACCTCCAATTATTCAGCAATCCTGTTTTATTGATAATGACAAATCCTTCTACATAGTCAAAAGAATCCTTGGATGATATCAACTGTTCTTGATCATTGGAAAATGTTGAGAAATCAGAATACAGCACCCTGATCCACTTTACCTGTTAACAATTCGATTTTAGTTGAAACTATTGACTTGTTCCCTTTTCCCCCTTAAATCTTGTTACAATTTACGTTGCTCGGACTCTTCAAAAGTGTCATCGGATTCGTCAAAAGTAGTGAGAATCCGACACGGCATGTGAAGGTGAAGAGTCCGAGCAACTTAGGTTACAATTGGTGTTAACTTATTTGATATTTTGGAGTTGGAAAAATTACCTTTTTAGGTGCTGGTTGAAGAGCAATCCTAGCCCTTGTGATGATACCAAACTGGCCTAGTCCTCCTAGTACACCATAGAACAGGTCAGCATTCTGCTCTTCTGAACAAGTAACCACCTCTCCTTTACCTGTGAAAAGAAAATGTTAATCTCCAATAATCTCAGCCGAGACAAAAGACGCTAGGTGATCTCTTTTCATCTGACCGAGCCTTGATATACAAAATTAATTGATACTTGTTGGTGGGAGGTGACAGGTATCCATGAAATTAGGTGAGGTGCGTGAAAGCTGGTCTGAACACTACAGTTATTTTAAAAGAAAAACGTAACGATCCAAACTCCCAGAAATGGAGGGAAGTGATTTTTCCAACAGTTATAGTCAAACATCTAAAAGTTAGACAAAAAAGGTTGATGACTTGTTGTAATAGAATTGGCTTCTGCTGCTGACTTTGTTGAGTCTAAGTCCACAATGTATGCACTTCTTTACTGAGTAATTATATTATAACTTCTAGGTGCTGATTGTTACTCTATTAGATAAAATAGAAAAATGGGCGGCATTTGACCATGAAAATTGTAAGTATTTGAAAGAAAGAAGTTTTTGTTTTCGAAGTGAAAAATGATATCAATTTCAGGGCGGAATGCCCCGTGAACTCTTGCTGATATTATGAAGCTGGCGGAGTAATAGGCTTGTTGTGCATGAACATACCAGTGACAACTTCAAGTTGGTAGACATTATTGATCTGAGGTCCATGTTTGAATGCTTGGCCGCTGATGCCGGCATTCGATAAAGTACCTCCAACTGTAAGGTGAAGATAATCAGTCCATGATTTTGGTGTTAATCCAAGTTTAAGACTTTCATGCAGGATGTTTATCCAAAGTTCTCCAGCAGAGACATCAACAACAGGCAATTCCCCTGCATGTTCGAAACGCATCGCTGGTGCTCGAAGCGATTCCATGCTGATCACTACTCCCTGGTAAGCTTGCGCTTGTCCTTCTAAAGAGTGACCATGTCCTCTAGCAACAACAGTTATATCTGTTGTTGTTCCCATGTCAAAAATATGTTTTACAGTAGATGATATGTCTGAAACCGATTTCGGGTACAGAACAGCTGATGGTAGGAAATGATATCTGTTGCCAAAATCCTTGGCCATGTGATTCATATTCTTGAAACTAAAGTACCCTTCAATCTTTAACTGTTTCAATGATGACTGAATATCTGAGAAACTTGAAGGGGTGGCAAGAAGTTGGTCACAACAGAGTTTACTTTTGTTGATTGAACACAGGCCTAATATGAATATAACAAGCCTTAGAAGCATATTATTATGTTTAAACAAGAAATGAGTTGGTGGTGACTTCATTCTTTCTTTAAAAAGTGGTTGTTGACACAAACTTTCTTGAAACTTTGCCTTTCTTTGAGTGAAAATAGAGGGTGTAGAATCAAGAATGGCCTCAAGAAAATTAAGGTTGGTCAAGAGAATATATAAAGGGAAGATTTTTGGAATGTCACTATCAATAGACACTAATTAAGTGGTCTATTGGACTGCATGTGAGGACTATATAACTTGAAAGTGGATGTTAATTTATGGTAAATATTGAAAATTTTGGTTTTGGATTTAACATGTTTTAGTTTGAAGTGGAAAATTTTTCTGGTCACTAGGTACTTCATATGTCAATTTTTAACGAGTCTCAATTGCTATTTTGAGAAAATTTTATCTGGAGAATTTAATACTCTACACCAACTATTTATTCAAATTGTTCACATTTGGTGAAACAATGTCACCAAATTTCTTTATTTAAAGCATTCTATATGATATATATTACTTTTTATATATTTGCAACCTTTTCGGTGTATCCTAATCTTAGTTTGAATTTTGAGTCTATTCTTTTACTATTTATTGTTTTAATACACAAACAAACATTCATTCTTGGTCTTAGCTGACAAGTAAGCACTTTAACTCTAATATATAGATTTAAGCACCTCAACTCGTCTTCGTCACTATTTACAAAATGATCATCTAGTTACTCTAAATTACAATTTGCGTCGCGGTAGCCTTGGGTGTCTAAAAGCAGGGCGGATCTACGTGACCGGTTTCGGGTGCTCGAGCAACCATTGGCCCCGAATTTTTTTTATGTATCTACATAGAAAATATGCAAATATTGTATGAATATAAAGATAAAGCACTCGGTGAACAAGAATTCTATAGGTTCTTTGTTTTTTATTGCCATTCTAAGGCTCAAAGCAAGCTCTCAGATGAGGGATTGAATCCCACTAGCAGCACCAACTTTTTTACTTGAGCATCCATAGTCTTTATATCTTGGATCCGCCACTGTACAAGACACAGTGAGGACGAGTTGGAGTTTTTAGTTGTAAGTCGAGATGAAGTTGAGGTGTCTAGATGTGCACTCTCAAAGTTGAAGTGCTTATTTGCTACCTGACGTTAAGTTTGAGTGTTGGTTATAATTCTTTTTGTGTTTTGATTATCGTATTATTTTGTTGTTTTGTAATGCGTTAAGTATTATGTCTTGGTTTCTTCAGTCCTGATTACAGTGGTAGAGCCAGGTATGGGGGTTCAAAATCTGTAAAAGTAGTCACACAAACTAGTCGAAGGAGGTTCGACATTTACGATATACATATAAAAAATTATTTTAATTAATTTATATATAACTCGTATAATTTTTCGTCAAAGGGGTTTATAGCTCCGACCCTGCCCTAATGATTTCTTGAATAGGAAAGAACTCTTTTACCTTTCAATTTTAGAAATTAAGTTTGCGTACATACTATCCTATTTTTTTTATAATCCTACTTGCGAGATTATACTGTGTATGTTGTAATAGTATTCATTGAATTCTAATATGAAAGTCATATATTATGGCTACACATAAATTTTCCTCAATTAATAGTGGAGGCCCTTTAAACTTATTCACTAGGTCCACAAATTTTATCTTCCACAATGGGGGGTAAGAGGGAGGCTTTCAGAGGATATTCACTTCACGTGGGAGTGAATGCATGTGGGTTTTTCTGTCTACAAGATCACTTTCCAACTTGGACATGACATACATATATATATATATATATACACTGACAGCGTAAAGAATTGTCACGTTATTCTTATGTTTTAATCTATTATAGTAAATAATTTATATTTATCATACTTCTCAAAAAATGTTATCGAATGTTCATCAGATTATTAAGAAATTGTACGTATTTGGAGGATTTGATATGAGTAACACACTTTTTCTTTTACTAACAGTCGCCTATTGTTGTCTTGTCGTTATCTTTTAAACGGTCGTGTGTGGTTTTGATGGATAAAAGTATCTTTTTTATAATGATCATTCTATATAACAATTAATATTTCATTATAACAAACAATTTTTTTCTTGAATTTGATTGTCATGTTATGTTATATTATAAGTATAATACATGAACAAGCCTCGGTAAACAAAAGCTTTCTTAGCAATGCCAATGCTAGCCTTAAACCACTCGGCCATCTCTCCTACATAGTGATTATGACTTAAAAAGCGAGTAAATAGTGAGTTAATGATAAACAATTATTGATTGGATAAGTACACTCAATCCATTTTAACTAGTAAAATCGAAAATTTTGCATTCCTTTTTTTTTTTTTGGGAATATCGTCCTTTCTTGGATTAGTACCGAGATGCATATATCGAAAGCTCAGTATGAAATTCAAATCTCAAATCAGATGGCAAGTAAGCACTTCAACTTTGAAAGTATTCATTTAGATGCCTCATCTTGGTTTCATTTGATAACTAAACACTCTAACTCATCCTTACTGTGTCTTCTGTCTTGTGGACAGTTGACACTGACATGACACATAAATTCTAGAGGGGTTTAGAAGATTATTTTGTAAATCGGCATGTTTAATTGTCAGTTGAGGTAAAGTCAACATATCTATTTAAGTATTATGTTTTCTATAAATATCGTAGAATATTCGAACGAACAACATTGTTATAAAGAGGTTTTAATTGGTTAAATTCTTGTCAACCTCTACATAGGATCTATTAGTAGTGTCAGGTGTCTGTTTGATGGATTTTAGTTCTTGATGGAGATGGTTGGGAGAAGCCAAGGGGAGGCCCCTACTAAGTTACTTCTTGTTAGGCCTTCTAAGTATGGCCTGAGTTGAAAAAAGGGACTTATCAAGACTCAGTGGTGGTCCTTAGTTTGTCACTTTAGAAAATTTGGTACATATAATAAATAACATTCTTTTTTTGTGATGAAATATATGATGGGATGAATTTTCATGTGAGAGAAAACAGATATTTAGAATTAAAACAATAATAATAATGTATTCAGTGCAATCTCATAAGTTCAATCATATCGTATTATGATCAGGAGAGATAGTTTAGATACAACTCAATAGATATCTGAAGTTAAAAGATTATTTGAATCAGTTATTTTTTGAAAGTCATGAGGGGAAAATACTTGATGGATTAGGGGAGTGTATAGATACTAGTTTAAATACAACTCAGTAGATATCTGAAGTTAAAAGATTATTTGAATCGGTTATTTTTTTTGAAAATCATGAGGGGAAGATACTTGATGGATTAGGGGAGTGTATAGATACCATGTTTGGTTAACCAATTTTAAAAATATTTTTTTTCACTGAGAAATAAGTTCTTTCAATCCTAGATTCAACTACGGAAGCAATTTCATTGGCTTCCGCTCTTATGATATCTCTAAAATCGTAATCACATTAAAGTCATCCAATGTAAAGATGATTTTCAACCCTAGATTCAGCTACGGAAGTAATTTCATTGACTTCCGCTCTTATGTGTATCTTTAAAATCCCAATCATAATAAATCACAATTCACTTAATCATCAGAAAATCTCGAGCACGCGATTTTTTTTTTTTTTTAAATCCTTGGAAATTTATAGGCCACATAAACAAATTGCTAGACACAAAAGAGTTTATAGTGCTCATGAAAATTACACTCTACAAGTATGAATAAACAAGATCAATGCCCCTACCTAAAAAGAAAGAAAAAGGTTCTTTTTTTTTTGGTTGGTGGGGGGTGGGGGGGGGAGGAGGGGACATTATACTATATAGTGATTATTATAGCCAACTAAGATAAATTTTTTTTAAGAAAAACTTTTTTGTTGCTAGACATTGTAATGCACTTTTTGATGTTGATCCTCTAATTGCTTGAGTACAAGAAGACAAAAATGACAAAAAAAGATTATGTTAATCATAACATTCACATTAATTTATAACATGTACAAATTTGTTACTTGATTATAGTCTAATGATGTTGTAAAATACTTAAGCAACTAAGGGATTTTGTAATTATGAGCCTACCTACATCATGTTATAAAACGAAGGGAGAATATATAAACATGACCCTGAACTTGGCATAACTTTTTAAGTTGGAACTTAAACTTTCATAGTGCACAAATATGACCCTCAACTCGGCAATTCCTGAACAAGTAGGCACAGACCAATCGCTGACGTGGCACATTAAGGATAGTCCTTTTGAGTGTGTACATATATCATTTCAATTTTTGTCAAATTAGTCTGTTATTAATTTTTTTAGATTTGGTAAAACAAAACATAGCTGCATGATGGAAGACCTTTAAGTATTATCAAATTATCGACATCATATACTTTATTGAAATAAATTTTGCAAAAAAAACAATAAGTCTTAATTAGTTTTTAGTAGTAATTTGAAGAAACTTCTTTTTTTTTTTAAACACATTTAGAGGACAAAATCTTGAAATTGTATGAGGTTATTATTATGTCTCTTGCTGAAAGGAAAGGATCATAATTATAGTGTTGGGAATATTTTTTTATTTTACACAGTAGAGAAAGGTCAATGAACCCTTTAGTTAAATCAGGGTCGTAGTGAGATGAATAAGATTGATTTTTATGTTTTTGTTAGAGATTTTGGTTTTGCATATTGAATATGAAAAAGACATGTATAATACATGTATAAATTTAAATTTAAATTTGAACTCAGCTGATAAATAATTAAGTACTCCAACTTTGATGTTCACATTTAGACATTTTAATTTGGTCTTATAACACCTAAATACTCCGATTTGCTCCTATTATGTCTCATGGACACCAAACACTAACGTGACACCTAAATTCTAGAGGTGTTTAATTGGTAATAAAATCAGTTGTTGCTGAAACTTTTTTTTTTGATTCCTTTTTCTATAATTAGAGTTCGGAGAAGGAAGAAATAAGAGGGCCCTATGGAGAATATGATCATAAATCTCATTTTGTAAGTTGAAGTGTTCAATTGACACTAAGGAGACGAGTTCAGATGTCTAGATGTACATACTCAAAATTGAAGTATTTACTTGTCTGTTTTCAAGTTATGCCTATGAAAAAACAGCTCTAACAATGAGCACTTCTCCTCTAATTTATCTGGAACTTTCATACGAATACTGAACACCAAGCAGAAAATCGAAAACATTTTATGATCAATTGTTATGTTGTCACAATGAGTCACAAAGCAAAAACAATTCATATGTGACAACCAAAAAGGGTTTGTAAAAGCTAAAGATGGTCTAGCAAAATAGATATTGTCTATGAAGGACTAGATCCCAGCATGACTCTTTCTGCAAATGATTTTGTGACCAACCATTGTGTGTTTTTTATTTGTTATGGAATTAAAGTCATTGATAAGAAGTCATGTGCAGCTTTTTTCTCTTAAAATTTCATAATTTTTTCTTTCAAGGTACTTTACTTGTTCATTTATTATTGGTAGATGAGGAAAAGATTCAAATTAAAAATTTATTTTATCTAATCTACCATTCAAATTTACCTTGTCATGTCCATACAACATCGTGGTGTTAGTAAATTATCTCGTATTTATTCCTATGAAATAAGTTGTGTAAGTTTTGACGTAAAAGTATTTACCACTTTTTATATGTGCCTAATTTCTTGGTGAGTCGAAATTTATTCATCAACTTTTAATCGCATATGAGTTAAACGTTTGTTAGAGATCAAGGGTAAAATCAAGATTCTTTTCAATTTGAACCAGGGAATGATATTAGAGAGGAAGTTTAATGAAGGATAAAATTGCTTATATCAAACAAGACATAGGCAAAATTGACACGTATCTAAATTAGTCTAGCCAAATTGAATAAAAGGTTCAAATTAAAAATTTATTTATCTACCTTCCAAATTTACCTTTGTAACACTCGATAAAAGGACTAAAGTATACTTAGAATTGACCTTGCACGTAACGTGTCTTCCCTTACTCTGTTTGCAAATCCGAGACTAGATTTGCGATCAGTGTGAAAAATTGAGTGGAAAAATGGTCTCGACTCGATTTTAATGCAACCGAGTCAAAAAGTTCCAAAATAGTGGGCTTTCCGCCCTCCTTCTGCAATGCGAATTTTCACTTGTTTTTTTCGTGATTTCGACATAAATTGAAAATTTGCAAAAATGAGGAAATTAACGCACCTATACAAATTTCTACTGATTTTTCTTTTTATGTGGGAAAAGGGTACAAAATTTCTGCTTTATCCATATAATGTTGTGTTGTTAGTAACTTATCTTATTTTTATGAAATAAGTTGTGTTAGTTTTGATGTATAAGTATTTACCCTATACGTATCTAATTTCTTCGCGAGTCAAAATTTACTTATCAACGTTTGATCGCCTATGAGTTAGATATTCGTTAGAGATCAAGGGTAAAATCAAGATTGCATTCAAATTTAAGCCGAGGGGATGAAATTAGACTGGAAGTTTAATGAATGATAAAATTGTTCAATTTCAAATAAAATATAAACGGAATTGACATATATTGACACGTATCTGAATTAGTCTAGCACAATTGCAATCATATGACAAAAAGAAGAACTTTTTGAAAATTCATTAACTCTTCCATAAAAGTACTTCTTGTTGTCCACATATTTTGGTAGATGAGAAGGTACAAAAATACTTATGCACCTTGCCATTAATGCCAATGTCCATA
>JAPFFP010000080.1:6320018-6339104 GCA_026153255.1 Solanum medicagineum
ATTCGAAAAGAAATGCAAGTACTAAATGATATTGTCTCTAGAATAGAACAAAATCATAAAATAGGAGTAGGGAGTCATCTGGGACGACAACAGCCAAAATACTCATTTAAATATTTTAAGAAAAATGTTGTAGGAATTCAAGAGCACTAATTCTTAAAATGAGCTAGCGGGTCGTTACATAAACATAAGGGTTAGGCTGCGTACATACGACCCTCCCTTACCCTGCAATGAGCGAGAGTCTTTTGAGACACTGGAGTATGTTGCTTTGATGATGATAGAAGTGTGAACTTTTTTGGGAAAAAAGACGTCGAAGGAGGAATTGACACATTGTATGAGTTAGTTTTAATTTCAAGCAGAAAAACAAAACATGTAAAGTTATATATACATTTTTTGATTGACTATTGGAGATGAAGGAACATCGAATGAGGAAGAGACACATCATACAAATTAATTTAATTTCATGTTTTAAGAAAATAAAATTATTTAATAACTTTTTCTGATTGGTTATTGGGGAGGAGAGACAAGAATTATGTATAATAATTTTTTGATTGGCTAGTAAAGGTAAAAAAATAATAAATGAGAATATCATATAAAATAAAATAAAACAGATAAATAATTTCTAAGGCACTAATTAAATGAGATACTAGGGTCATGTCACTAGGAGAGTAATCATATTGTACTTTTTAATTTTATTTTCTTTCAAATAAAAGTAAAATATAAAGTAAATAAATAAATAAATATCACAAGATTCTTTTAAGGTGAAAAAAAGTAAGAAGTTCAATGAAAAGATAGGGGTCAAAAAAGTTTCATGGAACCCTAGCCAAAAAATTATATAGGAAACAAGTCCTATTTTATCCTTATCTTGTTCCCCATATTATTTACATTCTATTCTAGTCTTGTCTATTTGTTCCTTTTATTATTATTTTATTAATTTAATTTAATTTAATTTAATTTCTAAAGGTGACCTAAGATCTTTCTATCCAAGTATTGATGGTGTCAACGTTTTGTGCTTCAATTTTTATTTTTTTTTCTTTTAGATAATTTGAATTATTTATAATTTGATATCAGATCACAATTCGTCTTTGTAAAACCTAAAAATCACTAATTGACTTCTGCTTAGAAGTTTCAACCTTAAATTATGAGATTTCATGATTGATGCTTATGATGTGCATTCGAATCACTGATTTTTCTTATTAGTGTGAGTGAGTTGTCAAGATGATAAGTATTGAGGTAATTATTTAGAGAGATTTAATTCGATATATATATGCTTGGACATACATGAATTATTCTTATTAATAAAGGTGCAATAAAAATATTTTTGACTTTTATAAAACATCATAATTTATAAAAGAGATATTTTGGACTTTCCAAAATGTCACATAGTTTCATCATTAGTACCAATTATATTTATAAATGAGTAGCATTTTTGGACCAAAATCAAAGAATCTCACTTGTCTATTTAGGATTTAAGCATTTGAATTAGGAGCACTTATTTTGGTCGATATTTATTTTGAAGCTCCTTCCATTATTTTTCAATTATTCCCTTTTGAAATTTGTTAGATCAATACATACATAATGCATTTAATTAATTGATTGTGGAATAATTGATGAGGTGACATAAAATAGCATGATTAATAGACGAATTTAGAAATTTTGCTAAGAATATTTAAAGGTATATATATATATATTGAAGGTATTCAATTAAAGAGGTTTAATTTTAATTTTTTTTGTCAATTTTTTTTTTATTTTCTAATTTCATAATTAAAATTTCTAACTCTGCGATTATGATCAGGAGGAGAATAAAG
Organism: Solanum medicagineum; assembly: GCA_026153255.1. Lineage (NCBI taxonomy): Eukaryota > Viridiplantae > Streptophyta > Magnoliopsida > Solanales > Solanaceae > Solanum > Solanum medicagineum. Next base: position 6,321,824 of record JAPFFP010000080.1, read on the forward strand.
TTGTGAACTAAGAAACTAAAAATGGTGTGCATTATCATTGGATTTAGTTTAATACTAATGGAGGTCATTGTCATATTTTAGGTTCATGTAATCTGAAATTCTTGGACAATATAGCTATATATATCCTCCACCAATTTTAAAAATGTATAAAGAATAAAATTCTTAACATCCATGATTTAGTAAATTATAAGGGAAGTCTTGATGATAAGGGATTACAGGTTCGAGTTACTAAAACAATCTTTTATAAAATAAGTGTAAAACTTTATATAATAAATTTTTATTATCTAATCTTTTTTCAGATATCACATATAACGAGAGCTTAACATATCGAATTGGCTGTTGACGGAGGATGGTAATTGTGATTATAATGAGAGAAAATTTTTGTATGCACTTGCATTTTACTTAATATTTCTTTGACTTCATCAAGACAAAAAGTATTGCCACAAATTATCTACAAACAATATTGCTTAATGTTATAATAATTAGCCTATAGTTGAAGACTTTTGAAATAAAAAAGATTTGAAATTGATGCTAAAATGTTGTTTGATGCACCAAGGTTTAAGGAACAACTAGATCATATTATTGTACGAAATTTTATTTTATATTTTTATCATTCGGTATTAAATTATTTACTATTATATCAATACTTCTATTGATATACTAAAAATATAAGACAGATTAGAAAGCAGTCACTATGTGTGAGGTCCAGAAAAAGCTGAATAACATACGTTGAATAATTGATCATAATCTCATCATATCCTTTTGTGAGAGACTATTTTTTTTTTTAAAAAAATCTTGAATTCGTATTTTCCTAATCACATGTATGCCAATTAATGGTCCAATTCATATAACAAAAAAAACCTAGGTAGCGGTCAAAATCCAAATTAAATGAGAATAAAATATACTATATATCTTGATTAATATATGAAAATGACCTTCAAATATTTATCACACATATTTTCCATGCGTTTCTAACTTTTGAACCCATCCTTGAAAACAAATTAAGCTAAACAAAGTAAAGATAAAAAAATCACAATAATTACTCGTCTATCTTTTAACTAAAGGTCTCGAGTTTGACTCTTAATTATTGAATCGTCTTCGATCACTTAGACTTTCTGATATAAATTTAAATTAATTGGACTCCAAGCAAATATCAAACATCAGAAAAAATCAATTGAAAAATAAAAAAAAGAATAATTTATTTATATTAGCAATTTTAAAAGGAAAAAAAAAGTCTATCTTAATTAGATGGAGACAAATCTAGAAAAAAGAAAAGAAGAAAGAAGATATGTTTCAACTCAAGATATGGAGAAAATAATGAAATCACTTTTTTGGTTTATGAATGATAGCCACTTTTTATCTTCACATAACTATACTTTTATTACCAAAAATTTATATATATATATGAACAATTTATTTTTGTTGTATCTAAGCTAAATCCTTACATATGTTTTTTTTTACCTTTACTAGCCAATCAAAAAAAAATTATTGTACATAATTTTATTTCTTTTTTAGAATATGAAATTAAAATTGACTTATATTATTTTATATGTTTTTTTTTTCTAGTACATGAAATTATATTAATTCATATGATGTTTTGCTTTCTCATTCTTTGTCTGTCCACCATTGATAACCAACCAAAAAAGTTATTGTACTTTTTTTTTTACATGAAACTAAAGTTAATTTGTATAATGTGACGCTTTCCCATTTATTGTCTCTCCCTCATAAAAAAAGATATTGTACATAATTTTATTTTCTTATATTAAAGTAAAATTTAACTTGTGCCATGTATCGCTTCCCTATTTGATGTTTCTTCACCTCCAACAACCAATCAAAAAAATTTTATAACTTTATTTGTTTTCTTTTTGTATTTGAAATTAAAATTAACTCGTATGATGTGTCGCGTCCTCATTCGGTGTTTCTCTTTTCCATGAGCCAATAAAAAAGTTATATCAATTTTATATGCTTTATTTTCTCCGTGAAAATAACATTAACTCATATTATGTGTTGTTAATTCAACAACCTTTTTCATTGCTTTTCGAAATGAAACTCTATTCTTTAATTGTCTAGCTATAAATTCTGCAAGAACATTAGGGTTTTCGTAAGGTTTTTCAATTCTTGTGACAGCAATATTCAGTTTTCGATTTACACAATTAAATTCTTTGTGTAAGGTCATTTGTAATTCTTCGATTCCGCACGATAGCTTCTTTATGATCTAACATTCTTGCCAATACATTATCTTCATTTTGCTCCCGAGTGTAATCTCTAATGAAAAATATAGCTCCATGAGCATTCATTCATTGTCTCCACCACTAATAACCAATCAAAAATATTATTGTACATAATCCTACTCTTTTTTTTTTTTAAATGAAATTAAAATTAATTGTATAATATGTCGTTTTCCCATTTCTTGTCTCTCCTCCCCAACAACCAATTAGAAAAAAAGTTATTGTACATAATTCTACTTTTTTTTAAAATATGAAATTATTAAAATTAATTCATATAATGTGTCGCTTCCTCATTCGATGTTTCTCCACCTCTAAGAGTCAATCAAATAAGGTATATAACCTTATGTGGTTTTTTTTTTTGGCTTGAAATTAAAACTAACTCATACGATGTGTTGTTTGCCCCTTCGGTGTCTCTTTTTCCCAAGAGTTAATAAACAAAATGTTGCACAACAATAATAATAACATACCCAGTGAAATCTCATAAGTGGGATCTGGGGAGGGTAGAATGTACGTAGACCTTACTATTACCTCATAGAAGTAGAGGGGTTGTTTCCTGGGAACCCTCATCTAAAAACCCGTAAGCAGAAAGAACTAGATATGACAAAAAGGAAAGGGAAGGGAACAGAAAGAGTGACAAATAATGAATAGCACATGACAGTGTGTCAATATGATAAAACTAACACATATACGACAGATAATGAGAACACATGATAAAAGAACACGTCCTCCACCTAACCCTACTATACCCCAAGGCCATACATCCACCTAACCCTACCAATTAGCTTGCTACTCTAATTCGCGACCTCCACTTCTTTTTATCTAAGGTCATGTCCTCAGTGAGATCAAGTTCCGCCATATCATGTCTGATCACCTCCCCCCAATACTTCTTCGGTCTACCTCTACCCCTCTGTGTAGCTCCCAAAACCAACCTCTCGCACCTCCTAACAGGAGCATCAGTACTACTTCTCTGCACATGTCCAAACCATCGCAGTCTCGCTTCCCTCATCTTTTCGGCCATCGGGGCCACCTCTAGTTTCTCCCGAATGGTCTCATTCCTAACCTTGTCACTCCTGGTGTGACCACACATCCATCTCAGCATCCTCATCTCTGCGACATACATCTTCTGAACATGTGTAATTTTAATTGGCTATCACTCCACCCCATACAACAACGATGATCTAACCACCACTCTATAAAACTTCTCTAGAGGCAAGCCTCCATTTAGTCCATGCTGCCCCAGTACGATGTGAGACATCATCATCGATATCGCCACTACTCTGGATGATGGACCCCAGATACTTAAAGTTTTCCCTCTTGGGAATAGATTGAGTGGCAAGCCTCACATCAAAGTTTGTTTCATCTCTCTCAACACTGAATTTGCATTCCAAGTATTCAGTTTTGGTCCGGCTCAATTTGAATCCTTTGGACTCCAAGGCGTGTCTCGAGGCCTCCAACCTATCATTAACTTTAGTCCGAGTCTCATCAATCAGTACTATGTCATTTGCAAATAGCATACACCATGGTACATCCTCTTGGATAGATCGCGTCAGTTCATCCATCACCAAGGCAAACAAGAAAGGGCTCAACATAGATCCTTGATGGAGTCCCATCTCTATAGGAAAATACTCTAAGTCTCCTCCCACCGTTCTTACCTGAGTTTTAGCTCCATCATACATGTCCTTAATCGTCCTGATATATGCCACTAGGACACCTTTCACCTCTAGACACCTCAATAATACATCCCTTGGGACTATTCTATAAAAAAAAGTTACACAATTCTATAAATTTTATTTTTTAAAAATAAATTAAGCTAAACAAAATAAAGATAAAAAATCACAATAATTACTCGTCTATCTTTTAACTAAAGGTCTCGAGTTTGACTCTTAATTATTGAATCGTCTTCGATCACTTGGACTATCTAGTAAAATTTAAATTAATTGGACTCCAAGCAAATATCAAACATCAGAAAAAATCAATTGAAAAATAGAAAAGAATAGTTTATTTATATTAGCAATTTTAAAAGGAAAAAAAAATCTATTTTAATTATATGGAGACAAATCTAGAAAAAAGAAAAGAAGACAGAAGATATGTTTCGACTCAAGATATGGAGAAAATGATGAAATCACTTCTTTTGGTTTATGAATGATAGCCACTTTTTATCTTCACATAACTATACTTTACATTCTTTTTGGGTAAATAAAATAATTTCATTACCAAAATTTTATATATATATGAACAATTTATTTTTGTTGTATCTAAGCTAAATCTTGAGATTACATCACTTGTAAGAGTAATATTGAATGAATAATCTTATACAGATCATAATATTTCTGAAAAAATAATTAGGTGGAAAATAAAATTTATCCTGGAGAAGCCAAAACTAGTTTCAATATGAGCATTGCCTCTTTTTTTTTTTGGTTGTAAGTTCTAACTTTAGCCTAATTTAGTCAAAAAGGTTTGTAAATAATAACATAAAATAATTCAATTATAAAGATATTTAAAATGACATCTAGATTATTCTTTTTCTTTTTTTGTTATTTATAAATCATGCTCAATATCAATATGCATTGAAAGTGAACTTTTAAACATCGTAGTGAAGTGATATAAGTCTCATCGTCTTTAATCAGAGGTTTACGTTTTTAAATCGTAGATATCGAGTCACCTTTGATATGGAATGCTTTATCCTGAGATTTTTTATCACAAATTTAAATTACTCGAATCTTAAAATGAATATCAAATAACAAAAGGGCGAGGTCCACACGAGGAAAACCTTACGACGAATACCTAAGCACCCAGAAACGAGAAAGGGTATAGTAATCAACGAAATGCTTCAAAGAGTAATAAAAAATTCAAAAATTAAATACATGAATTATTTTTTTTTAAAAAAAGTTATATTTGAAAGCAACAAAAAGAAATGGAGACAACAAAGCAAGTTAGAATTCCACAAAGTCCTAAGAAAATGGCTTTTTAAGGCCACGCTTGGGGAGAAATTTTGAGGTTTTTGTGGAGACTTTTTGTATCAATAGCCATCTCCACTATCATTTTTGTTAAAAAGTAGGATTGTGAATTTTAAAATTTTTGATATTAAACTCACATATAAATATGGGGTTGAATATAATATTCATTGAACTTTTAGTGAGATTTCATGTATAACTATATTTTGTGTTTTAAAAAATATTGGACTCAAATGAACCTGTCGTCGGAAATAAAGCTAAAATTTTAAGTTTATAGATTCTAAATTATAAAAAAAAAAAATAGTGATAATATTGGACTCTTTAGTAAATTATTTGTACATATTAAATGAATTTTTTCAACATTATATGAAGTCTACTACATCACCATTAAATCATGTCTCTATTCTTGATTTACTATTCCTTTTTCTTGAGAAAAGGTGAATTTTTCTATCAAAATTAGTCGAAAATTGGTTCGTCTAAAATATTTTTGAAGTACGAGATTTCTGATGGCACTTTGACGGAAATGTCCATCGAAAACTCACATTATTTTAATAGTACTTGTATCAATCATGACAAGACTCGTAATTCCATAAGAGGTTATTTGTCTCATACGATCTGACACAAACACATGATTCATAATTTCATAATAAATTATTTATCTCGTACGATCTGACAACGAATATGTAAAGATAACACGTGAATCATGTTAGGTGGGGAATATTCTCCTCTTAGAAATCTTTGAAACTTCACCAAATTATTATGAGAAAAGAATTTTTGGGAATAGACTTTCTAGAGATTTTTTTGTTAGAGGATAAGTCATTTTCCAAAATCTACATTGTTCAAAATATATAGCATGTGCTACCTATTTGTTATTTAATGGCTAAGATAGCCTAGTTGAAAATGTCTATACTTATAAGGAAAAAAAATAACAATTTTGAAAAAAACTCAATATGTTGTTGAATACTTGTAGTTGAAAATGATGTTCATAAATTTTGGGCATTCTTCTATAATGGCTCCTAGAGATTATTCGCTCATCTTCAACCAGAAGTTACGAGTTTGAACTCTATGAATAGAAAAATCTTTAATATGTAATGCTTTCACCTTTAACGACGAGGCGCGATACATGTGATTTGTTTATCTTTAACAAGAGGTTAAAAGTTTAAATCTTGCGAGTGGGAAAACCCTTGATGTGTAATGCTTCCTCCTTTGACTGTGAAGCATGACAAATCTAATCCGTTCATCTTCAACTAGAGGTCATGAAGTTTCAACCCTACAAATAGGAAAATCATTGACATGTATATATGTACTTTTTAACTGCGAGATGCGATAATTGTGATCCATTCATATTCAGCTATAGATCACAAGTTTAAGCCCTGCATATGGGAAAATTCTTGATATGTAATGCATCCCCCTTTAACTATGAGACATGATAAATGGGTTCCGTTTATTCTCAACTTGAGGTCACGTTTGAACACTACGAATGTGAAAATATACAGTCACTAAGTGGAGAACATGACAACACTCCCTAAAAGTACACCATAGGCATCTCCAAAATATTTTGAAATAACAAGATTCTGACTATAACTCCAAATCCACCATCCAAACACAACACCCCCCAACCCCCACCCCCAACCCAACCAAAGGGTATGATGGGAAAGTAGATTCTTCAACTCATACTTTGTATATGGATAAACTTCTGGTAGAGAGAGCTAACCTATTCAATGAGCCTTAAGTGCTCCAAATCCGAATCAGTCGAGACTCAAATATAGGTATCAGACATCAGTTGGAACAACAACAACAATCCCAGTGAAATTCCAGAAGTGGGATCTGATGAGGGTAGAATGTACGCAGACCTTACCACTACCTTATAGAGATAGAGAAGTTGTCTCCAGAAGACCGTCAACTCAAACATATCAGCCCCAAAAGCAGGAAAATATTAAATATAGAATAACGACTAGAAGGAAAAACAATTGATAGTATTTAATACATTAAAAGTAGCAAAATAAGTGACGGACAATAACAACACAGTATATCAAAACGCGACTAGTCCTGCTAATCTACCACAAGACAACTTGAAAGTCAAAAAAAAAGAAAGAAAGAAAGAAAAACACAACTATGAAAGAAGAAGGAATTAGACAAAGAAGAATGGATCATATTAAAAGTTGAGGAGGAAAATAGTTGGTTGCAATTAATTAGTGCTCTTTGTAGGCCAAGTAATTGAGTTAGTTAAAGACTACTAATATACTAATCCTGCATGGGCAAGTGTCTCAATAATAAGTAACCTATTTTCTTGGACTTATATAAAGCTTGACATGTTGCCACGTGGATGTAAATGCACCTTGATGGAATTTTGACAATAATCCCATCCTAACGAAAAGGAGCCCCACAGCTTTGGTCCGGGATGTGTAAGTTAGGTGCATGTCATTTGTGTTGCGAGAACTCATACAAATGCTGATATGTGTGTATCGCGTGTGTAAAAATAGTGCATTTTTGAAATATCTGGCACGGAAACCGCAACACATTTAGTGTATCTTGTTTTGTATAACAATGCAGAAGAATGAATACCATCTTCAATTAACAGATAATTTGGATAGTGTAACAGATATAACACTTGTCCATATAGATCCTTCTTTACATATTTGCATCAAAGATTTTAATCATCATATTTTCTTGATGATGGTGGAGTCTGAATTAACTTGTGCGCACCTCGGCTATTCTACCTCCCACCAATACAGGTGCTGGGCAACTCCGTCTGTCAAAGCTTAGGCATATGGGAATAAATCACCTGATCTTTTTTGCCTCCGCTAGGATTTGAACCTGACACCTAAAACTTTAATCATTATTTCATCTAATGAAAGCATTAGCTTGTTAGGCAACAACATGTCTACAAGTAATCAAAAAACTAAACCAGTAAACCAAATTTAACAGTGATGAGGAAAAGAAGTAAAGGCTCTATTTCCTCTCCTTTCCTTTGTCAATTATCAGTATGGTAAGATGCAGTTGAGAGATACTAATAGTTCAATGTCTTCCCTCCATTGCATCAGGACAACGATAAGAACAAGTTGAGCACAAAACGCTTCAAACATCACCATCGAGATTAGTCTAACCTGGTTCTACTTATAAAACAAGAAAAGGCAGGCAGATTAGTGATGTTCTTCTGGTAGCTACTGTGCTTCTTTATACGAGGAAGAGACGAGGCAATCCTGGACTTATATGCAGGCTAGAGATTGAGAAAGCATACGACCATATCTGTTGGAACGACTTTATCAATCTACTGAATCAAATGCTTATATTATGTTTCTTCTGTTAGATTCTGCAGTTATTAAATGGAGAACCTGAATATCGGTTCTCTTCCCAAAGGAGACTGGAGTAATGGGATTGACTCATTCTTCCTCCGTTTATTTCTGAGGAAGTAACGGATGAACACTCTGAAGAGACGGAGCACCTTTTCCTACCTACAATAGAACATCAGAGTTATAAACTCTCTTCGTAGACGTAATACACAGGGTGATGCTCAGAACTATAAAATGAACTGCTTGCAAGTTGGTCGTAAGGTAATCTAACAAGTCACAAGGATCAGAATGAATTTAGACCAACATTCCTGCAGCATTTCATCGGTCTTATGGAAAGAGAGGAATCAAAGATGATTTGAAGGGATAGCTGTACCTCTCCACTTCCATGGTGTCGGCTCAAAAATGGTATGAAGTTGGGATACTGTTAGATTTCTTGCATTCTTTGCAGAAATAGTTCGATACCTCTTGTACTTATCCAGCACTTATTGCTAATCTTCTATCAACAAAGAGACTTGCACACACTTGTCAGGAAAACAACAGTAATCAGTAACCTCAAAGAACCTCAAGCATGCCGCCTCCAATACCCCCGACAAATGAAAAGGTGCTCCCGACAGATTCAGGGCAACAGCTGACTTTTCTCAGCAGCAAAAGTTTAAAAGTTACAAAGATAATTGACCTCTAGGACAACGAACTGTAAAACAGCATTAAGAACAAGAACAGCTAAAACGCCATTGAGCATATTTTAGTGATTACAATGAACCATACATAATTTACATGAAAAATTGAAAACTTAACTCCACCAGAAAGTTTCTACGTTACAATCTCCTACATAGTCATGATGAAGCACAATCCAAACTCCCTCATCATTTTCAATATAAAATTGAACAAAATTAATGGATCTTCTTACTGGCAAACCAAACCAACTGTGCACAGTGATTGAAAATTCCGAGTAATTCTAGGAGTTAAATCTGACCTTTCTAGATTCTTGTCAAGACGTCTTAGCAGTAGATTACCTTCATCTTCTTGGGTGGTAGATTCCCTCCAGAAAATATCACGTAAGAGTAGAAGCAAAACATTGCAGCACTGTCATTTCAGACAGCAGAATTCAGATAATGATACACCTTACAATGAGTTTTCAGGAAGAAATGCTAGAAAAAAAGAGATTGCAATACCTCACGGCAGCATAAAGGCCAGTGGGAAATACTTTCCTTGACTGCAAAAAAACTACATTTATCAATTTGAAAATGCAAGCCACTGAATAATCTAATTGAAGACTTTTCGAATACAAGGAACTACAGAGAGAAAGTCTGCATGTTTTTCCATAGGAGGACTGCAGCAAGCACTGCAGGGACAATAGCAGGGAAGTCATTAATAATTGGAGAGACAGTATATATTGAATATCCATTAGGCGGGATGAACCAGCTAAAGACAACATTGAAGTATTTGGTATATGAAGCCACAATCTGATATATTACATCAAAATGGAAGATGGTCTTTGTATGAGTCCTGTTTCCTATTGTACCAGCTCGATGCGTTTTCAATAAAATCTTACATTTTTTTTAAAGAAATAGCAGATGGGAAAACATACATTACTTCTTTCCCCTCTATTTCCTTTTCAAAGCAAGAATTGTTTCAGCATAAAAGATGTTTCCAATAGATGTTTCCTTGGACTTAACATACTATACCAGGTAGTTGAGGGCAGGAAGTTTGAAAATCGAGAGATAGAAATAAAAATTATTCATTTAAAGTTGTATGGTTTGAGACGAGGGTTCCCACGAAACAACTCTCTACTTCTATGAGATAGTGGTAAGGTCTGCATAGATTCTACCCTCCCCAGACCCCACTTGTGGGATTCCACTGGTATGTTGTTGTTGTTGTTAAAGTTGTCTGGTTCATTTCAAACAATTATAGAATCAGATTTTATTAAAGTTCCGTATCCAAGTGTTTTTAAGCATATTTGGTTATCTGATTGATAAAAATATCTACCAACCAAATAATATACACATACAATCTGTCTTTCCTGTCCCCGACTTCCCATAAATGATTGTTCAACAGAGAAAATGAGTTACTGCTCAAAGAAAAAAATGTTGTAATGCAGTGGTGAGACTATTCCATTCTTAAGACACTGGACATCGGATGAGGAAAAAAAGGCACATATAAAATCAGAAGTTTCAATTATTTTATCTTCTGTTATTATCAAATAGAATGAAATTGATTTGCATCCTGCAATAGGAATAAAAAAATGACGTATTTACAAATATAATGATATGAGATAGTAATATTTATATAATTATTTATAGTTGTATGCTCAATGATATGAGTTATACACATAATAATTTTATTTACTTAATTTAATATTTTTTTATTAATTGACGTGGTACATGTGCAAAACACGTACATTAAATTTAATTTTAAATATTAAAAAGTTCAATCAATGTTTTCTTCTTGTATATAATTAGAAAAGTCAAGATTAACTAAAAATAAGTATGATATATAAACTGAATCAAGAAGAAGGATATGGTGAAACAAATGAAATTCCATCATCTTTAATAAATGATTTAAATTCGAATTGCAAGAATCGAAAAACTCTCAGTGTAAGCCTTCCCTCTTTAGTGAGCCCTATACAACACAAATCATAATTAGTCATATCGTGGTATTAAATTACAAATATACAAAATAAAGTGTTTGTTTGGCCAAGAATTTTTTTTAATTATGTTTAGCCGTGGATAATTTTCATGTTTTGCGAAATCTTATATCAACATTTGAACAATGGTCGTGGCTGGACATACTTTTGGTTATTTCCTATTTGGCAGTCATGCTAATTCTGAAAATAATGCATGCCAAACTTGATCCATTTCCACCGTTGATGTAATAGAAGCTCTTAATGCAATATTTGGTGGTGATAACGACCTCCCCGGAATTGTGATCAATTCTTCAGGTTTCTACATAGATATGTGTCATCAGCTTATGGTTTTCTAAATTCATCTTTTCCAACCTTTCAGAGGTGAGATGTATTTGGTTGTGATACTGTAAATTAATGGGATTTATATTTTTCTTCATATTTGCCTAATTAATTTGATGACTTTTAGGTTAAATATTACTCGTTCCCTTTCATTTTATTTGTCAAATTTTTCATCAATTCCAAACAATATCTTCTCTATATCTAAAAATATTAAACCATAAAAAATTACAGGACTAATATTTTAGGAGCACAAAGTCTACTTCTAACTTTGGTAATTTCAAGGTACCTGCTGTGCGAACCCGTATTGTAGATAAAGTTTTAAATATTGTATCAATAATTTTAAACAATGTGATTGAGATATAAAATTAAATAAAATATGTAATTAACTCATGAAAATAATGAATATAAAGCATGATGATCTTTAACAAAATGTCGATTAATCTTCTTTTATCCTTTCAATATATATTACGGATCCACATTCACTTTTAATTTTCTTTTATTTCCTAAATCATTATTCAATCACTCATTCCTATCTTTGTATTGATTTTTTTTGAGCTACAACCATCTAATTTCTGAGTATAGTTTAAAATCTTCCCAAAAATTGGTGAAGAAAAAAATATATTGTTCGAAATATAATATGCAAATTATTATAGTTATTCATACAAATATAATTCAAAAGTAAAAAGCTCTGCGAGATAGAAATTCACGTTTATTAAATAAACAAGTAGAATATTATTTCCTTGATAATATCCAGACACTTCCTCAATAGTTCTTTATTGGTGTGATCAAAAGTATTTAAAAGAATACCCTACTTCCATCTCCTCTCTCTCATGTGCTTGTTATATTACTAAGTACAAATTTTTAAAAAGCAACATAAAGTTTTTAACCTAAAAAATAAGAAAAACATAATTACTCAGCATTGCACTAATAACTACAACAACAACAACAACATTACCCCAATGCCTCAAAGGCTTCCGCCCATTGCGGGGTAAGGGGGGTTGAATGTACGCAGCCTGACCCCCATATTTAATAACATAGCGCGACTGTTTCCGGATGACCCATGATGAGCGTCAAAAGTTGCATTGACTAACTGCTACTTCACAATTGAAAGAAGCGCAGACAGTTTAAAGAGTCATTTTGCTTTATCCCATCATACCTCAAAGCCAAAAAATAGTGAATCTTTGGCTCCATACAAGATTGATGGAAATCAGTATTACACTAATAACTAAGGGGCAAAAATAAATGTAATGGATAAAGTTTTGTCATTCATATCTTTTTACTCAGAGAACTTGGCCCTTTGGCCACATTGTTTACCATGGATGAAGTTATGGGGTTCATCATTTTTTATCTAACCCACTTAGGCGGTCTATCACTCTTAGACTCAAATCTTTTATTTTTCTCTCGATTCAGTTCAACACTTAGTCAATATCTATGAAATTAAAATAATACTAACACGTACAGCAACAAACTCTGACTTTATATTAAACTAATGCAATAAAAATAACACACAACTCAAGCCTCACAAAAATTCGACGAAAGTCAATTTTGTCTAAGACTAGTCTGCCTATGCCAATGAATAAGGCAACAACACCTACCCACATATCAAACACATGTCTAATTAATTCAATTGACATCCCTAACGGATTGGCCAATTCGAATTTCAAATAAATAAGTCTTACCTACGGTGCTTACAAAGCCATAATGACTAAAAACTATCAAAACCATCCAACTACCCATGCATATGCGAGACACACATAGGTAATCTTTAAATCTGGCGCCCAAATTCACATCTGACCACCCTAGCTTCATGCGTGTCCACGTGCTTGTACAACTTGCTGGTCTTGCCCTACATAGCCTTCCACTGTGTGATCCAGTTTCTTAAGTCATTGCCCTTGTCTAGAACTAAGCTCTCAAACTTGTTTGCCCATGATCATGTCACGATACAACCTCGTTTTATCTTAGCTTTTCCCAACTCTCTTCATGGCTTAGTCACACCTTGCTGTGATGCCCTAGCCACCCCAATGATAAGGTCTACCTTTAATTGAACGTAATCTTGACCGAAGCCTTTAAACCTAGAATAGGTCCATCATGTAAATTCCTAGGCATGTCCGAGCCACTCAAATGATCAAACTAAGGGCCAATCAAATTTTACCCACCAGATGAGATCATTGACCTCGATGAGGTAGAACTCAAGTATACCTTGATCTCATCCTCTAATTGTGAGAATGTTGATTCTTCTGTCAAAGTTGCTTCACACATTGGTTTTCCTTTTCATTAAACCAGAAACTATGTTCGTCGACTCTTCTTTGCTTTGACCTAAATCATGTGATCAAAAATCTTCTCAAGCTATGCCTAAAAAATGTTCCTGCAGAACAAGATGAACATATCTAGTTGTTGACCTTGTAGGATCCCCAATGTCCTTATAAAAGGGCTTTAGAAAGCTCACGTAAAATCTAAGACGAATCTTTAGTCATTCGAATAGGTTTAACTAGTACGTGACTTCACCTACTTTTCTTTAACTTTAAAAGATCTATCATAATTTATAATCAGTCTATAATGAATCATCTTGCAACTAATTTTCTTCCAAATCTGAATTAGAAACACTTTATCTCCAACCTGAGAGTAAAGGAAGTCCAGCTGCACCGAAAGCAATTAACTTACAGGAAAACAACAAATACCTGCTTGACCCAGTATGAATGGCAAGCTAGATTTCCCTTGTCTCCAGATCCTCAAGCTAATAGTGCTGAAGGCCAGTAAAGCACCTCCAAAAAGAATACCATTACTCAAAGTCGCAGGGTTTGTTGAGAAAATAAAACCAACAATGCCACCAGTGAAAACGAGACCACCTGCGATGAGGATCATTAAATTCCTTACTAATCATAATAATTAAGTAGCGGCAAGAATTATAAACACCACTGCATTAATAAACTATAAGAGAGACCGAAACATAGTAGAAATGTTTCCTGTCATTTGGAACTCCTTATTTATGTTAGTTGACAACTTTCTGAAAAATAAATGGATTCACTTGATTTATGTAACTAGTTCGATTTATCTATCACAAAAGCAGTGAATATAATAGAAAGAGGGAGAGAAGAAACATGCTCGATTGCTGAAGGCATTGTTCATTTTTGATAGAAGCATGGATAGATTCAAAGCTAGTAACAGAGAGATATGGCTCAAGATAATGCTCTTACATAGACACCAGGATGATTAAAAAGTTTCCAGAATCTAATGATATACGGATGTACGAATCTGAGAATCATTGGTTCATAGGTCAAGTTAAGATTTGATAACTTTATATAGCTCAAAGAAAGCCAAGGGACTAAATGTAATTAACAAGGAATGGTTCGACTTTTCCCCCTACCTACATCTATAGGATGCACAAACTCCTAAATAATGAAGCACATTTCTTAGATTCAACGGCGTATCGGGGATTCCACCAGGATATGTCATTCAACGAACTGGTGTTTGCGGTTAAAGGAAAAAATGTGTTAGGGATTTATACTGATGCTCACAACAAAATTAGCAGGTGAAGAAACAAATGTAATGCTTATATTTCTAATGAAAAAAAGGAATTTCACAAGACAATTATTGATCCTTGCCTACATTGACAAAATATTTCCTCCCTTTAGATGAAATAGTCTTAAAAATTTGTATTTCCAACAGAGACTTTTCGGTTTAAGAAAAGGACCAGAGGGTTATTTCATGTTTAGACTTTGTGAAAGGTCATAGGCAGCACTCCTCGATTTTCTGACAAGGAGGTTATATTGCACCAGAAAGGGGATACTCCCCAATATATAAGAAGTATACATGAAGTCGCCTCGGAGCAATGGTAAAGTCATCTCTGTGTGACCTATAGGTCACGGGTTTGAATCTTGGAAGGAACCACTAGTGCTTGCATTAGGGTCATCTGTATGCATCGCGCCTGTTTGGGTGCAGCCCTTTCCCAGACCCTGCTGACGTGGGAGCTTAGTGCATCGGGCTGCTCATTTTTATAACAAGTATACATAGCAAAAGAAAGAGCTGTACAAAATGTTGCTATCGACAAGACGACACATGTTATCTATCCAAGTAGTTATCCTAAGTACTGCAGAAGCAAAAGAAAAACAACAAGACATTTGCACTATTAGATAGTTCCCCCTCAAAAAGCCCTACCATTCCTTTCGACTTGGACGACTAATGTAATAGAAAAGGGCCTGCACTAAGTATATCCCATTCCTTTTTCTTTACCTTAATTGGTAGTTACAGAGTTTAAAGAGGAAAGCAAAACAAACATAAAAGACAAAGATATATCTTTTCAAAGAATCATCAAAACCTCTAGAGTAGAGCTTATGTTTGGATAAGACGTCAACCTAAAAGAGATAATTGATAGACGAGGTTAGGAAATAGTGTTTCTAGTTTACACCATTTCAATTTTAAGCATGGTTCTGAAAAGTGCAACAAGTGAGAATACCTCGCCTGAAAAAAGAAGGGCTGGTGATATCAGGCACTTAAAAAGTACTAGTTTCTCTACATTGAGGATTTACTCAGCAAAGGGAATACCAAAACAGAAATCATGAATTTTGGCTGTCTTTTTTGAATGACGGATGGAGTTTTCTTGCACTGACCCGTTCATTTCTTTTCCTGGACCAGGTTCGTCTGGTTTTAAATTTGAATTCTGGTTTTAAATTTGAATTTGTTGAGCTTCCGTTATGTGATTGTGATGCATCTCTGGTATAACCTGAAGTGGTCCTGTTTTCTAAATTGGATAAATCCGAGCCACGAGCATCATTTCTCGCAACCACTTCCTGAACTCCATGACAAATGAAGATGCATAAGTGCATATACATTCCAGATAGAGTGTCGCTCACTCCACAAACCAAATTTCAGCAACATAATAAAAGTCCAATTCAAGTAGCATTAGAAAACTAAAATCATTATCATTTTGGAAGTGAAATGCCAGATATCAGCCAATAAATCACCAAATTACTTTAAATACACAAAAAAAAGGAAAAAAAATAAGGATGAAAAAATTAAAATTTTGCGCAGTTAAATGATTCGTGAGCAAAAACATCTTCTATTACTAGTAGCTGGTTTGCCGCAAGAGAAATTGAAGTAAGATGATAGAGAAACATCAACTTGGAGTTTAAAATGTGAATCGTTAATGAATTTGATTTCTAAGAAAATGTGAATAATATATAAAATTCTGAAGTACACACAAGTTGGACCGAACACTACCTACTTGGGTCGAGAAAATTGATCTAAATAAAATGGAGTGGATATAGCGGATTCGCACAGCTAATTCCACCTAACTTATAATTGACCCAACTAATTCGGGATGAAGGTATAGCTGATTGACACGATCCCTATATCAAAGTCAAGCTTAATATTACAACAATGTATGCAATATTAATTCAAGTCATATCAATCAAAAGAAAATAGGAGGGATAATTGAAAACAGACAAGTATGTGCTCATATTCTCCAAAAAGGATTACTGTTAAGACTTTAGGACTAAAACCCATTGAAAAACCAGACACAACATTCATTGCAAACCATGAAAAGAACACATATTGACCAAAAAGATCAACTTTTTAACCAAATTAACACAACCCCACATCATCAAATACATTCCTTTTTTAATGGGATTCCTTCAAATTCCTTTTACATCCAAACAAACAAGAATAACCATTCAACCTTCATGGCAAACAATGAAAAGACCACATTTTGACCAAAAAGATTAATTTTTAACCAATTTAACATATCCCCATAGGCCACATAAAAAATTCCCAAAATCCATGTTGATATCTTCCCACTTCCAAGTAGGAATTTTTATGCCATGGGCTAGGCCACCTGACCTTCGATGT
>JAPFFP010000080.1:6342862-6355173 GCA_026153255.1 Solanum medicagineum
GCCGAACCACGTAAATTTTGTGTTTCTTGTGTCATTTGTTATTTCGTTTATCTCCGGGAATTATCTTGGGCACAACATTACCATCTCCAGCAGACGTTGTGTCACTATGCAATCGAAACAACATTCGGAGGATGAGAATATACGAACCTCACCAGCCGACTCTCCAGGCTCTCCGAGGCTCCAACATTGAGGTCACGTTAGGTGTCCCGAACACAGATCTTGAAAACGTCGCTGCTAGCCAAGACAATGCAAATAATTGGATTCAAAACAATGTTAAGAACTATGATAATGTTAAGTTCAGGTATATAGCAGTTGGAAATGAAGTTAGTCCCTTCAATGAAAACTCGAAATATGTACCTATTCTTTTCAATGCCATAAGGAACATTCAGACTGCGATATCTGACGCTGGTCTCGGAAACCAGATCAAAGTTTCCACAGCTATTGAAACTGGACTTACTACAGACACTTCTCCTCCATCAAATGGAAGATTCAAAGATGAAGTTCGACAGTTCATCGAACCTATCATCAACTTCCTTGTGACGAATCGCGCTCCTTTGCTTGTCAACCTTTATCCTTACTTTGCAGTAGACGAAAATCCAGACATTAAACTTGAGTATGCACTTTTTACATCACCTGACGTTGTTGTCATCGATAATGGAAGAGGATACAAGAACCTTTTTGATGCCATATTAGATGCCACATACTCGGCCCTTGAAAAAGCTGGTGGCTCGTCTTTGCAGATAGTTGTATCAGAGAGTGGTTGGCCTTCCGCTGGAAAAGGGCAGTTAACTTCCATTGACAACGCCAGGACTTATAACAATAATTTGATTCAACATGTCAAGGGAGGGAGTCCAAAAAAGCCTTCTGGTCCAATAGAGACCTTCATCTTCGATCTGTTTGACGAAGATCAGAAGACACCTGAAATCGAGAAGCATTTCGGACTATATTCAGCAAACATGCAACCAAAGTACCCAATCAGTTTCAACTAGTTAAAAAAGCAAGACGAGACCATTAAAAGGAATAAAGGACTTCCCTTTGTATGTATGTAGTTCCGAATAACAGTTCCAGCTTCAAGAGAAAGTAGCCTATAGGCATTATGTACTGAAATCATCATATGCTAATAAAGAAAAGTCGTCTCTGTGTTATGAATAGGGAACAATTCTGAGCCACGGAATCAGCCACTGATGCTTGCTTCAGAGTAGGCTGCCTACATCACACCCCCTTGGGTACAACCTGAACATGGGATGTTTCGTGTGTCATCCTGCCTTTTATACACATGATCCTTTTGTTTCGAATTTGGTTGGCTCAAATTCCATTGTTTCAACCAGGAAGGGAAAACTTATAAAGAAACTTAGTAGAATAGAGGAAATACCTTGGCTTGAAAGATGAATCGATAGAAAGAAGGACGTGGCAATGTTAGCAAGCAAGCACCGGAGGAAATTTACATGCAAAATTGAAAGTAGAAATGTTCACAGGAGAAAACCATCACTGCCTCTAACAGACTCAAAACTCTCTGAAGCATACAAAATTCGTTGAAAACAAACAAGAAAGGAGACATTTTAAACTATTTACATGTTTATGTAAAGTCTGTCAAGTATAAAACCAGGAAAAAACAAAAACAAAAACACTTCTTTTCCTCAATCCATTTGTAAGTTACACGAACAGCTCTCCGTTTTGCCTTGCTGGAACTATCGAGCAACTGAGTGAGCAATGCATGATAAGTGTGCTTTCAATCTCGGTAGAAAGCTTTATTTATAGCTGTCTGCTGGGAGATTTCACTCTTTGGTAGTCCTGCTTACTTCACCATTAAATGAAGTCCAAGAAGTATGGTTGAGCGTGTAGGGAGAATGTTGACCAGAATATGTTTCGTGCAACATTAGTCGTTGCTTTGGTGTGCTCGTTGATCTCGTCTTTGCTTTTGCAGATTCTGTAGCAGCCATGTAAGTAGGAAACATGGGAGAACTTGGTAAAGAGCTATCATCACGAATTGATTTCTGTTTCACATGAGAAAATGACCTCCTTGGTAGCGATGACGGAGAATTTAAATCCTCCGTGGCATCCAGTTTACGCGCTTGTCTCATTTGGTTCATGTCAACTAGAGGACTACTTGAGTCTGCAAATGACCTCAATTGCTTAAATAGCTCTTCTTTCCTCTGTGCTTCGATTTCTGCCCATTGATCGAACCTAGAGCTCCTTCGATTTTCCTTAATGATTAATGGTTCTTGCAAGATGTGATCATTTCTCCGCTCCTAATATAGACTATTTTGAGTTATTCAACCATTTAACATGAAGTATTACTCCCCCCGTTTCAATTTGTTTTTCTGGTTTTGACTTGATACGTGGTTTAAGAAAGTAAAGAAGACTTTTGAATCTTATAGTCTTAAACATGTCATGTGGAAAGTTGAAATTATAGAGTTGCCATAAAAGGAAAAAGACATTCTTGATTAAACGGACTAAAAAGGAAAGTGAGACCAAAAAAAAATTTGAAACGGAGGGAGTAGTAGATATCATTAAAAGGGAACTAAGAAATTCTAAATGCAAGTGAAATTACCCGATGTGAAAACGAGTATTTCATCATACGTTCTCTTTTGGCAATGGCTTCTTGTCTTCTTGAAATCAAGGAGTCAATTTCTTCCTTTGAAGCCAAACTGAAATCCCAAGTCCTTTGGCTGTTGCATTTTAGTTGCCGATAAGCAAAACCATGTTCGACAGACTTCATCATTAGAGTAAAACAATTAACAATCAACCGGAGGCTCAAATAATGATAAGTATCATATGATATTAGTTCTCTTACTTTTAGTTCATTAGATTTCACAGTTTCCTTCATGCTATCGCCAAGTTTCTTTTCGATACTCTCGTAGTATTCTTCCACGGTAGGAACTCTGATATGATAAACTCTTGGCTTTGGCATTTGAAAGGGCAACATAAACTTCAATTTGGCAACGAGTCTTCTTCTCGCAAGTTCACCTCGAATCACTGCTTGAAGCTTCACGAGTCCCTTCAGGGCATTTAATGCTTTCCTTGCCTACAGAAAATCCCACAGAACCACATTTAAGTGCATTTCAGAGAGCACACTTTTGTTTACTTAATTATATCTTCAACATGCCCCCTCACATGAAAGCCTAATCGTTTTTCGTCGGAGAAGCACGTGACAATTATTTTTTAAGGTTGTTAACATGTTGAGTTGTGTGACCATGTCATCCAAAATCTTAAGTTGTACAAGAGGAATACTTTTAATTACTCACAAGGTGTGCACGATAAGCGGTTTGGATTCTGACGGCAGCATTTCTCCGTTTCCTCTCGAGCTCATACGGAGCAACAGTCAGGCGGACAACTTCGGCTGCAGCATTGGCAGCAGCTATAGCAGCCTCAGCTGCAGCTGCTGTTGCTAAAGCAACAGCCATAGCATGTTTTTTCTGTTGTTCTGTTGCTTCGGTTAGTGTTTTTTGGGGTGCTTCGATTGCTGGAGGACACTGCTTAAACTTAAACCTTCCCAAAAACCATTTCCATCTCTTTGGTTTCTGGAAAATACAAAAACTCAACATTCATGTTATAAATCATTTAAACTACTTCTCACCAGAAAAGCCACAAAGCATCTCGTGTTCAAGTAAGGTCCCCCAAGGTGGTGTGATATAGGCAATCAACATCCTACCTTAATGTGCAAATATCAATGACTGATTTCATGGTTCGGACTTGTGACCTATATTTTACCATTCATTTTATAAATCGAAGGGACGTTTTAGAGCAATGGTAAAATTGTCTCCGTGTAACCTATAGGACACGGGGTCAAGCTATGGAATCTGCCACTAATGCTTGTGTCTAGGTAGATTTCATAGATCACAGCTATTCCCGGAAACTGCAGGAAAGCGGGATGTTTCACTCTGCCCTTTATTTCATTTTATAAAATCAGATTAACCAATTCTCAACATCAGTGGCTGACTCCACGCTACGAAACCATCCACTAATGCTTGCTTTTAGGATAGACTACATACATCACACCACCTTAGAGCGCGAAACACTCCCTAAATCCTACATGAACATAGGATGCTTCATATGAAATCATATTAACCAATTCTCAATAGAGAAAAAAGGGAAATCAAGATTTCAAGAAACAATAACAACAACAACATATCCAGTGGAATTGCACAAGTGGAGTCTGGGAGGGCAAAATGTATCCAGACCTTACCACTAGTGCTAGTGAGATAGAGAGGTTGTTTTCCGGAAGACCCTCGAAATCAAGATTTCAAGAAATTGAAAAAAAGATTTAACCTTTTCAGCTTTTGGTTTTGCCTCAGGAATGAAAAGTAGTCTTTTCACAAATGTAAACCAGCTTCTTCTCTTTCCCATTTTAAGAATTCAGCAAACTGATTCATCAAAACAACAGGCAACCACCTTATTCTTGATTTAAAAAAAAAAGAAAAAAAATATAATCTTTTTGAGTTGGCAAGTTCTATTTATCAATAAAAACAAAAAATGCCAAGAGGATTTACATTTATAAAAGAAGAAAAAAACAAAGAATAATGAAATAAGACATACACATCTTTTCACATCAGCAATATTGTTCAATTTCCATAAACAAGAAATTCAATTTTTCACTTCTCTTGCATAATCATGAAAAACATGACATACTTGTGAGTTGTGATTAAACGAGGTTTGTGGGGTTGTGGGGGAGTGTTAAAATTCTTTATTTCTTGATCAGAAGTCTTGAAATTCGAGCTTTGAGTATATATGAAGTTGTCTTGTCTCAAAATTCAAGCTTTGAGTATATATGAAGTGGCCTTTGTCTCAAAATTCGAGCTTTAAGTATGTATGAAGTGGCTTTTGTCTCGAAATTCGAGGTTTGAGTATATGAGCGGTTGTCTTTGTTAGAGGGCACTTAGATAAGAATTTTCTGGGCAAATCTGAATTTAGTCGAGTTACAATAAAGGATTTGAAATTTCTAAAGTTAGGAGTATAGGATTTTAGTAATACTGAATTAATAATTTATACATATTAAATGAATTTCTAAAGATAAATACATGATTTACCATAACGTAAATACCAAACACAAGGTGTGGGGAGCAAAAGAAAAAAAGACATTATTCTTGTGATATATCATATATAACAACTTAAATGAAACCATTCATGAGATTAATCAAGAACTTAAAATCTTAATGGATTAATTTTCATAATTTAAAAAAATTAGGATACATACCTTGAGTAGGTGAAAGAAAGATGATTAAAGCACAAAATTTGAAGGACATGTTTGGAAAAATCCAAGTTTGTTTTGAGAAGTGATTCTTGAATTATGATGTTTTTTGTTTTTCCATGTGGCTACATATTTAAGGTACATGTATATATATATATATATCTAATATGTCCTTTACTAATTATGTTTTGAGAAGCATACCATGTGCTGATGGAAAATAAAAAAAGAAAAGGGAAATAAAGAAAAACATTGATTTTTTCAATTATGTAGACTTTTACTCTTGAATTGTGACTTTAGGAAGTCCCTTTAATAAGGGTCCTCTTTTTTCTTTCTTTCTTTCTACCTTGTCTTGACTCCCTTTTTCCCTTTTATTTTGATTCAGTAGTGCATATTCGTATTGAGATTTGATTAAATTTAA
Organism: Solanum medicagineum; assembly: GCA_026153255.1. Lineage (NCBI taxonomy): Eukaryota > Viridiplantae > Streptophyta > Magnoliopsida > Solanales > Solanaceae > Solanum > Solanum medicagineum. The sequence continues at coordinate 6,348,469 of JAPFFP010000080.1, forward strand.
TTTATTTTGTATATAAAGTTTAATAAATGAGAATATATTTTATATCGGAACTTTATATATATATATATATATTTAAGATTTGAATTTAAAAATTTAATTGAAATGAAAGAATCATATTCATCGCACTGTGATCTTGGCTTTTCCTTACTCTCTCTTTGCTTATTCTTTTTCTTAACTACTTACTATAAATGTTTTTTTTTTTGCTATGAAGTTACTTGATTAATTATATGTTTAACTATTTATTTCACCAAAAAGATAATTAGTACAAGTACAAGAACAATTTTATGCATTAAGTTCTTGTTATGCATAGAGTTCGAGGAAAAATCGCATCAGAGATAAAAAGTCATAAAAATCTATTATGCGTAATTTTATCTTGTATTTACAAGAAATTGACTTCATAATTATTAGTCATATGACAACAACTTTACCAATTACTAAAATTCTCTTTCATAATTAGTACAAATAACTATCTTAAACAATATTAATGGTATAAAAAGAATTTACAATATTAGTGCATTTAATTTAATTTATTAATAAATCATAGATTATCCATGTTAATTTGTGTCCATTTTTCAATTCATAAAGTTGTCCAAATAATTTTTATACTTTTTTCCCCCTTTTTGAGGCCCCTTTTAGAAAATGTACCCAATGGGGACTACTCTCTTTTGACACTACTAAATCTTGGCCTTTAATTTTTAGCTTTTTTCTTTTGAGTTGTTGAATGGCCCCAAATTTTGGTAATTCAAAGATAATAATTATAACTTTAATTAATTTATAAATTAAAAATTAAAATTTAATTCTAATTATACAAAGTACTCATAAAGTAGTTAATTTTTTTAATTGAAATCACTAATTTAAAATTTTATTGATACATAGATGATTGAGTATTAAAAATGATTGTTTCCTAATAACTTAACAAAAGAATATATTAGAAGATTCCCATTTGAATAAAGAGTTATATCCTTTAATTTTTTCCAAATTTATGATTGTACATTTTGCTTCATTTATTGCACTTTGCAATTGGATTGAATCATTTCATAATTTTTCATATGAAAAATATATTTTAAAAAATGATCACTCATAATTGCAAAACCCCTTTAAATGGGACTTCTTTCTAATGCTAGTTTTTGAAACACAAGAATTTCCATGGTCAGAAATTGGTAATGTCACCCTATGATTATTAAAAGGAAAAGTTAAGCGGATAAGTAAATGTATACTAGTTAATTAGTTAATATAGCTATAGTTTGAATTAATTATAGCTTGCGATAAATATCTAGCTGTAAATTACAGTTTGAGTTTTGTATAATTAGTGCGATTTATACAAACAATGTGTGCAATTATACAAAAGTTGTGTGTGAATCAAATTGTATAGCGAAATGTACAAACACTGCAAATTGTATAGCGAAATATACAAACGATGTGTACAAATTGTGTAACAAAATATACAAATGCTATACAAAAACTGCGAATTGTTATAACGAATTATACAAACGTACAAAAATGTTGCGTGAATTATACAAATACTTTTATAACTATAGTTACGAAATATAATTACTCAAACTATAGCAATGGAGTATAATTAAGATATTTTTAAATGACTATATGCGAAAATTTAATGACTTTACATTATCTACGAGAAAAGAGAATGAATTTTTGGTTAAAAAATAAATAAAATAATTTTTTAAATTTTTATTCGTAAAATGTAGTGATTAAAAGATATCTAAGCATGGATTTTAGCGCAGAAAGTTATTATATAAAAAAGCAAAATAATTAAGTGAAAGTAGCCATCATTACTATGACTTCTGCTTGTACTTATTAAAATAGGCCCCTCATTAACCTGTCAAAACCAGCAAATATTTTAAAATAATAAAAAAAAAAACTTTTTTCATATCATGCATATTCTAGTTCTTTCCTTTTAAGATTTCGTTCGTGAAAATACATTGAATATATTATGTTATATTGTTGGCATAGTATTCGAATCAATTTGTACGAGTACTAACATATTGCATAGTTGAAGATGTTGGATATATTGTAAGTGTGAAACATGAAACTGTGATCATAGACACGATATGAGGAATGGTTGTTTTGCTTTTTTGGAATGATTTGATGAATCTAGTTGATCATTATGGGATGTCCGAATGCCTGTAGAATGAACATATTCAATTATTTTACAGTATGATAGTTGACGATCTCAGATGATTGTAAAATAATAATGTGTTTGATAGAGAAGACGTCACAATAGGATGAAGATGATAGTTGATATGAAGAATGGTTGTTTTGATCTTTTGGAAGAATTCAATGAATTTAGTTGATCATTATAGAACGTCCGAATGTCTGTAGATTGAACCTATTCAATTTTTTAAAGTATGATGGTTGACGATCTCAGATGATTGTAAGACAATAGCATGTTTGATAGAGATGACATCATATTAGGATGAAGATAATTCTTCTTATATGCTTTCAGATAAATCTCGAATGCGAAAAATGAACACGAAATTACAAACAAAATACAAAGAAAAATATTGTATGATCGTTTACGATCTTAGATGGTTGTAAAACAATAGCATGATTGATAGAGATGACAGGATGAAGATGATACTTCTTATATGCTTTCACATAAATTTCGAGTGTGAAAATGAACACAAAATTACAAAAGAGAATTATTGTATGATGGTTGACAACCTTAGATAATTGTAAGAGAATAGCATGTTTGACAAAGATGCCATCACAATAGGATGAAGATGATACTTCTTATCTGCTTTCACATAAATTTTGAGTGTGAAAAATGAACACGAAATTACAAACAAAATGTGGAAGAAAAATATTTTTATACATGAATCTTTGTGAGTATAGACTCTATATACATACTCTGTTGATTCTTTTCTCTGAGGTTATCCATGGTCCAAGGGTTGAACCAACGTCTTTCTCGAACTTAGGATAATGTAGACCTTTGATCTCCAAGAACGTCGAGCAACATTTCATGTTTATCTCCGGGAAGAACTCCATTGATCACTCCTCTCTTGTTGAAGAACTCAACAGGACTTCACTATGTACATGGCCATCTTCCATGTGAATCCATGACTTCAAAGAAAATGGTTGTTGTGTTATCTCTAGAATCCTAGCTCCCCTTGGCCAGTTTCCATATCCTCCGTAACCCGAGTGTCTAGCATAACATAACCAGAAATTCTTGTATGGACAACACCAGTCTAATCCGTGGTTATGGCCTACAAACACAGCCTGCCATCATCCAAAAGAATATTGATATATCACCAAGACCATCGGCGAAGGCAGAATTTTTACATGATTCATCAATAACAACATATTCAGCGTGATCTCACAAGTAGGGTCAAGAGAGGGTGTATGGGACGTATGATATCCCTACCTTTGTGGAGTAGAGTGACTATTTCCAACAGACCCTCGCTACCTCATAAGAAAAAATCACATAACGATGTTCATCATCTACTATATATAAAAGAAAAAATTGATCTTACACATACAATGTGACTTTCTAGCAAAGGGGATTCAAATGAACTCGTTCTGCTCCTCTAGCTTTGTCATTGACTAAGACTTGTAATTTTTCTAGACAAAACAACAACATTATCTTTTTCATCTCTAAACAACAATTATATCTTTAATAAAGATGTCTCCATGTGACCTGTAGGTCACGGATCGAGCCATGAAATCAGCCACTAATGCTTGCAGAAGGTTAAATACAGAAAATGGAAAAATGAGTTCTGCTGTCATTTACCTTCACAGAAGACCTTCCTTCAAGAAGCTTCATCATCCCCATTTCAGCTTCTTGAGAAGCAACTTTCTCCATGAACATTGAGCCAATACAATTCCTGTGTGCATAAAACCTTGGAGCGACCTTTTTATAAGCTTGGGTTGGTATATGCCAAAAAATTATCTCCGGAACCCTGTTCAACGTCCTTTTACGTTTAATATAACTCCAAATGTGAAAGTACAGTATAAGACATTTTGATTCATTGCATTGAGAAGTATAAACAAAAAGAGCAAATTGAAAGGTGCTCCCTCTACATGCTTTTGAGCCTGCTTTTTGTTCCACTTCCATCGATAACATCCAAGAAAGAACAAGTTATAAGCTACTTACATCAATGCAATGAATTGGATTATTACAGAACTTTGACTTAGTTCAATGTGCACCGTGTATTATGCTTGTGAGGCAAGAAACTCAAGCACGAAGATTAGAGCTTAAAACTCCAACGGTTGATTACCTCGAGTTAGGATTGATCTCTAGAGATGTGCGGTTGAACCATTCCGCTTGAGCATTTGATATAACTTCAGGGTATGAGCCACCACCAGAATCTAAGAAATACATGTATGTTATGACTGACTCAGGGTCATCTATAGATGAAAGTTTAAGGACATAGTTGGAAATGCTAGGCCATAAATCTTTAGGACCGAATTTCGAGTAAGATAATTTATTCATCTCTAGTTCATTTGTCATCAGCTCCAACCGCGTCGTGCCCTTGAAGCTGCAATCTTTGCCTCCTGAAATAGAAACTTTCCTGAATTAAGCAATTTTTTTCAAATTCATATCTTACCAGCAAGAAGCATTAGCATTTCTTTCAGTCAAATCCACTTAGACTGTTCTTTTTGCCAAAAAACATCACAAAATGCTTGATTGGTATATCTAACATAACAAAGAAGTATCAACTATTTTTACAAGGGATCCATCCGACTCATCCAAAAGTTTCTTTTGCATGAAAACTGTCTTTTGCTATAACCTCAAGTTCTAAGAAATACATGTTATGATTGACTCATGGTTATCCCTTAACGACAGTTCAAGAACATAGTCAGAAACACACGGTCACATATTTAGGACCAAATCTTGAGTAAGAAAACGTGTTCATCTCCTGTTTAATATCAGTTCCAAACATTCTCTCCTCAGATGTTCAAACCTTTGCTTCCTAATAATCCTACCAGCTAGTAGCATTAGCAATTCTTTCGCTGAAAATCCACTTGGTTCAGTGCATGTTGAGATTTCAAGGTCACACACTATAAACATTTGAACAAGTTTTGCACATTTGTATTCAGATTTGTCATTTTATACCAAAAACATATCAGCTTACTGAAAGATAATTTCCTCGACTGGTTTAAGTCTAACCCCACTCATCCAAAAGTTCTCTTTGTATAAAACATGTCTCTAGCATAGAAACATAACATTGTAAACTGACCTTTTTAGTGATAAAAAGGTAATTCATAACAAAATCAAGAGATGCAATAAGCCAATAATAAAATTTCAATCTACTTTTGCTAAGTTGGAGAAACCTTAGGATAAAAGGAACATTGAAAATGCATGCCATTTATAAATCGGAAATCAACTGAAATCTCAACAAAGGAAGTATAACTTTACACCTTTTGATTATGCAATATCAGCTTATCTTGGTACCTTCAGACTCATTAGAACAGGAAGCATTTATTGGACAATGAAGAGGAGGAATTCCGGTGGATGAAAACCAATCCATTGGCCATTCAAATGGCATATCTTCATGGTTACCGAACACGCTAGCCCATGGAATTCCCCTGTCTCTGGTCGGAGAGATAGCTTGATACCAGTATAAACTTGCATTTTTTATTGGTATGTTGTTGGCTGTAATGACATCGCCAAGATAAACTACGAAGTCTGCAACAAAATTACTGAATTAGATAAGCATCCGGAGAATATGTTGATTAGTGAAGAACATCTCAACTCCATGTGTTCAACCCAACCCAGGCTATCAGCATAGCATACATCTCTATTACAACAAGAACATAACCACTGAAATCCCACATAGTTGGGTCTAGGGAGGGTAAGAGCGTACGCAAGCCTTACACCTACCTCATGGAGGTAGAGAGTGCTATTATTAAAAGACCCTCGACTCAAGTGAAGCAAATCAAAGTAGTAATGAAAAGGAGAGCGTACATGCAAGGAACAGTTAACATCAGCAAAATAGTGCGATCACCTAAATATAAAAAACAACAGATGGCGACAGATAACAAAAGCAAGCAAGCAACAACATAAACGTTACAAAACTTTCAACAACAATTGCACCTCAGTCTCACGTGTCATACTAAAAAAGTACTCTAAGAATATGACAACAATGCAACACCATTTGGAGATCATCTGAAGTACAACAAAGCTAATATGACAAGAAGTCGTGAAGTATGAGATCAGAAGAAATAGTGTACAGAATAGCGGATAATGTTCACAAACAATGTAAATACGTAAGTGCAAAAGAATATCAACTTTGATATCACATTTATATGTTCAAATTCCATGGCCAGCATAATAATGTATCAACTACATCAGGGGCTTCATTTTTTAGGTACAGAGCACAAATTATTAATGTAAAACACAGCAACATAAAGCCATATAGAGGTAAGTCATAGTAAGACCCCACCATTAAGATTAATTTATTTAACTAATACTAGTAGTCAGTACAATAACATAGTATTAAATAAAACAAATATAAGACAAACAGTTGAAGTAGTATTCTTTTATTCTTTATCGGACGATTACTAATATTTGAGATTGACATATTCAATAAGCTGACTACATAGGTTACTTCAAACTGATTTTATTATTTCATATAATTTACAATATACACGTCCAAAACTTAAAGTCTCCCTCTCACACACAAACATAAGCGTGTTGTTTACCTTCATGTTTGCAATATAAGATTACATGAAAATGATATTAAT
>JAPFFP010000080.1:6355273-6376007 GCA_026153255.1 Solanum medicagineum
TGTCTTTGTAGCATTGCACCTAACATACTTAGTACATTCAAATGTACTAACACATACTCTATGCCTACATGATATTACCATGTAGGGACCGGATCTCATTTTGATAATCCTCCTCCATGTGGCTAGCTTGATATTTTGAAGAAAAGCATTGGTGAGTCCTCAAGTCCAAGGACAATATCTAAGTTGTTCTTGCTATGTTGAGACTTCTTTATGTTGACCACTTGTTATTATGAGGGTGAGCGTGGAAAGTGTCTTGGCGCCCGCTCCATTCCAAGTTAGAGGTGTCATTGGATACTATGATGTATTTATGCTATGAGCTTAACTCGTTATTGCTTATGTGATTATCAAAGGCTTCCCTTAGTCCCGCTTCCCTTCTTATTTTATCTTGAAATGCTTACTTTGCTTCCGCGACCAAGGATGTGTTGAGAGGCTTGTTTGGGGTCCCTTTAGGTTCTTATTCACCGTGTAATGTCTAGGCTTTAGGCTTGGGTAGTGACAATTGGTATTAGAACACTAGGTTGTTAATGTCCTCAAAATTCCATCACATTTTGCTTATCAAAGTCTTATTCATGTTTGTCAAGTGCACCACAACTATGAATGGGAGGCTATGAGGCGATTTAGGAAATATTACACTTTTTCATGATCTATGTTGTGCAGTGGAGCTTAGTCCCCTAAGGCTTATTACTGATCCCTAAACACTATGTTTTAGAATATGTCTCAAGCTATTTAGAATGGTAGACAGGACATTAACCATCTCTCACTTGAGGGTAAACTTCTCAACGGTCACATGTCAAATGCGGAGGTTCGTAATGCTCTATGACTATTGGCCAAGGTTGTAACTGCTCTACTCAAACAACAAGTGGATGCCCTAAAGACTTCAAGGGACAAGAGGCGGGAGAGGAAGGCTAAGAGGGCCCGAGTTGATAGTTACACATCTTCTACTAGTCTACTGGTTCCGAAGTACTAGAAGAAAAGGATCCGTTTTTCCATTTGTCAAGGGTGTGGCAAGAAGCATCAAGAAAAGTGTATGGTGGGCACTAGAGACTGTTTCAAGTGTTGCTATGTTAGGAATAAGATGAGGGATTGCCCGATCGCCTAAAGGGAAGGGAGAAGAAGGGCTCAATTTTAAAGTAGGCTTTCATATGCTATGCCCATTGGAAAGGGTGGGGTAACCCATCCTAGGTGCCTAAAATGTGGGAGAAATCATAGTGGCACATGTTTGAGGAATACAAGTGCATGCTTTGGGTGTGGAAAGATGGACTACAAGGTTGCTAATTATCCATATGCTCAAAGGAAGGGCAAAGGTGTTGGTGTTCAAGCATCTTCTACGTGCAACAATTGTGGAAGGTACCTTCCATGAGATTGTTTGTTCAGTTCGAGTGCATGTTCCGAGTGTGGTGCAAAATATCACAAGACGAGACATTCTCCGTGTCCTATAAGGAATTTTTAGGATGACCATCAACGATCTCAACCATACCACTCTAGGTGTCACTAGACTTGACTTGGCGCTTCACCAGTATGTTAAAGATTTTTTATTATGTTGTGTATACTTTGACAGATTGGGGTGCCACTCTTTCTTTCATTACTCTTTTCTTTGCCAAAAAGCTTCATGTAAATCCCGAATTGCTGTGTGGATCTTATGAAGTGTCTACCCCCATTAGTGAGTCCATTTTGCTAAAAGAGTCTATAAAAATTGCCCCGTGTTCATACTGCATAATGTCTTGCCTTTTGAGTTTGTTGAATTTGATATGGTGGATTTTGACATCCTTCTTGGAATGGATTGGTTACATGCATATTATGTTTCCATTGATTGTAGAACCCGTAAGGTTAAAATCAAATTCCCTAATGAGCCCATCCTTGAGTGTGAAAGTCATGACATGGTGGTCAAGGGTATATTCATTTCTTGTCTTAAAGCCCAATAGTTGATTTATAAGGGTTGCCTTTATCATCTTGTGAGGGTTAGGGATGTTGAGTCCAGAGTCTTTCTATTGAGCCGATTCCGGTGGTGAATGAGTTTCTTTATGTCTTTCCCGATGAGCTTCTCGCTATTTCTCCCGAAAGGGAAATAGACATTGGTATAGACCTTCTTCCCGATACACAACCCATTTCTATTGCCCCTTACTGTATGGCCCTGGCGGAATTGAAGGAGTTGAAGGATCAATTGAGGGATTTGTTGGAGAAGGGTTTCACAAGGCATTCTAAGTTAGCTTGGAGTGCACCGCTATTGTTTGTGAAGAAAATGGATGGTTCCCTTAGAATACGCATTGATTACTGGCAACTTAATAGGGTTACCCTAATAACAAGTACCCTCTACCAAGGATTGATGACCTTCTTGATCAACCACAAGGGGCTAGTCACTTTTCTAAGATTGATCTTCGGTCTAGATACCACCAAGTGAAGGTGAGGGAGTGTGATATTCCCAAGATGTCTTTTCGGATTACGCATGGGCACTTTGAATTTGTGATTATGTCTTTTGGGTTGACTAATGCACCAACTATATTTATGGATCTCATGAATAGGGTCTTCAAAACCTACCTTGATATGTTTTTTGTGGACTTTATTGATGATATATTGATTTATTCCTGGAGTAAGGAAGAGCATGTGAATCACTTGAGGGTATTGCTCAAAATCTTGAGGGATGAGAGGTTGTTTGTTAAACATGAAAAGTGTAAATTTTGGTTAAAAGAGGTATCTTTTCTAGGGCATGTGGTGTCGGGTGATGGCATTAAGGTGGATCCTAAGAAGATGGAGGTGATAAGAAATTGGCTAAGACCCTTGACTCGTCGGATATTATGAGTTTCTTAGGTTTGGCAGGTCACTACTGGAGGTTTATTAATTGGGTTGTCTTCTATTGCTTCCCTGTGACAAAGTTGACCCAAAAGAAGGCAAAATTTGTGGGGACCAATGAATGTGAAAGAGTTTTCAAACATTGAAAAATAAGCTTGTATGTGCTCCTATCTTATCTCTACTGAAAGAGTTTGAAGGGGTTTGTGGTTTATTGTGATGCTTCAACAATTGGTTTGGGGTGTATTTTGCTGCATAATAAAAAGGTGATAGCATATGCCTCTAGGCAACTCATGGTGCATGAGAGAAATTATCCCACCTATGATCTTGAATAAGCGGCCATGGTGTTTGCTTTGAAAATTTGGCGTCTCTTTTTTTATGGGATACATGTTGATATATTTACCGACAACAAGAGTCTCCAATATGTGCTCACACAAAAAAGATCTTAACTTGAGACAAAGAAGGTGGTTGGAGCTCCTTAATGATTCTGACATGAGTGTATATTATCATTCCGGCAATGCTTATATTGTGACCGATGCTCTAAGTAGTTTGTCCATGGGTAGTCTAGCTCATATTGATTATGGTACCAAGGAGGTGGCTAGAGAAGTTCACCGATTGACTAGGTTTGGGGTTAGTTTGGATGAAATTGAAAATGGTGGTATAATGGTTGTTGAGGGTTCTAAATCTTCTTCAATTGAGGAAGTAAAGTCAAAACAAGATCTTGACCTCGCTTTGATAGAGTTGAAGGCCTAGATGAAGTATAGTAAAATGGTGGTTTTCTCCCAAGGGGGAGATGGTGCCCTTGGTGAAATGACCCGAAAAAAGTGCCCGAAAATGTGTCTCGGAAGTGCCCATAATTATAATTTCTTTATATATAAAATTTCGTGCATGATATCACAAATCAGACTTCATATTCTTGATCAGGGCGAAAAATTGAGCGGGGAATAGGTCTAAACTCGATTTTAGAGCAACCATAGAAAAATTTGATATTCCCAAGTTTGTTCAAAACAGTGGTAGTTCACGTTGGCTCTTTGACATGGAAACGTCGCAGAGCAGTGTATTTTGTTGCTAGTTTTCTTATTTCGTCCTAAGGCCTTGGGGTCTTGGGCCTAAGCCTTCCTATGCGTAAAAACATCTATACTTAGACATTTTTCAACTACATATCATACAAGACATTCCCCAAAACCCTTTCTGACACTTATACAAATATTTTACCCAAATTCAGTTGTCCCAATATCATTGTGAAACTCAAGGATTTCAGTCAAGCTTCAGGTTCTCATTAAAATCTTCATCAAGGAAATCTCCAAAGTTGAAGTATGTGGGTTTCAACCATTAGGCCCTTTCACCCGTGGTGCCTAACCTTCCTTTTTACCTAAGATGCAAGTTAGATTATCTATGGATATGTGTTATTATGAATCTTGATTATAAAATATATTGGGGTTTTAATGAAATTTTGTTCAACTATGCATCTTTTGAGCTATGAATCTAAGATTTATTGTGATATTTGATGATTGGTTGTGATGTATATTGGATGAGGGTATTACCAATTGTTAGTGGGTGGTATTAGATTGATTTTTCCCGCATGATTTCACTCTTGAATTGCATGATTTTGTACTAGCATTACATATCCCCTTAGTGTTTGACAAGATGTCCGGTTAAGGATTCTTAAGTTGCTGAAGGTCTATTGCATGACAAATGAGTTAAGTGACTTTATGATGATGAAAGGAATGTATATATGACTTTTTTTCATGAAAAGTATCTATAGTGCTGTAAGTTGACCACTCCTAGTCGAGGAGGTGTTATGCCTCAAGCATGATGATTGGGGGTGGTATGCTCCTCTACCAATTGAGGAGTATATTCCTCAATCACTTTGATAGTGGGTGGTCATGCTCATCTACGAATTGGGGGTTATATTCCTCAATCACTTTAATGGGGGGTGGTAGGGGGTATATTCACGCAATCACTTTGATGGGGGGTGGTCATGCTTATCTACCAATTGAGGAGTAAATTGCTTAATCACTTCCCAAAGGGGTGGTCAAACCATGGATTCCAAGTACTGGTTTGCTTGGTCTATTAAGATGGTCTCTTCGTATATATGTAATGTGTTTCATATAAGCATGTTTTACTTCAAGCATCTTTCATACATGTCATATTGTTATTATGCTACCCATTGCTTATAGATATGCATTTTGATTATGCTGCCTATCTCTTTTTACATTTCATCCTATATACTTAGTACAATTAAATGTACTACCGCATACTCTATGCCTACATGATGTTACCATGTAGGAACTGGAGCTCCACTTGATCATCTCCATTCTCCACGTGGCTAGTACTATCTTTGAAGCAAGTTTGGTGAGTCCTCAACTTCGAGGATGATAGCTATTGATCTTATGTTATGTAGAGACTTTCTTTCTTTACTTGCATGCTTTTGACTATAAGGGTGAGCCTGGAAAGTGTCTTGGCCCTCACTCAGTTCTATGGTTAGAGGTGTTGTTGGACAAGTTATGTAATTATGTCTTGAGCTATGACTTCTCTTGTCTCTTGAATATTTTATCCTATGAATGACTTTCCCCTTAGTCCCTTATCCATATTTTATTCTTTCTTGTTATGTTTTAATTTCTTCCATAATCATGGATGTGTAATGATATGCTAATAGGCTTGTTTGGGGTCCCTTCAGGTTCCCCATTTGTCGTGTCACGTCTAGGCCCTAGGCTTGGGATGTGATAAAGTTGGTATCAGATTACTAGGTTGTTAATAGTCCTCCGCATCCAACACACCACGTCGATTTAAGTCTTATTCATGGTTCTGAAGCGCGCCACGACTATGAGTAAGAGGCTATGGGACGTCTTAGGATATGTTTCCCTTCTTCATGATCTATTTCATGATGTAGAGGTTGGTCCTCTAGGGCTTAATACTAATTCCTAACTGTTACATTTTAGAATGTGTCTCAAGGTATTCAGGATGGCAATATATTGAGTGTGAAGGTTCGCAATGCTCTATGGGTATTTGCCTAGGCCGTGACCGCCTAACTCAACCGATTGGTGGGCACCCTTAAGACTCAAAATGGAAAGAGTGGAGAGGGAAAGGCAAGAGAGCCCGAATTGAAGATACGGTTTCACATCTCAAGCCCAGGGACAATGGTGGAGTGACTCGTCCTAAATGGCCAAGGTGTGGGAGGAAATATGATGACACATGTTTGTGAGACACAGGTGCATGCTATGGGTGTGGCAAGATGGACCACAAGATAGTTGGTTGTCCATATGCTAGAAAAAGGTGTGAGGATGGTCAACTTCAAGAACAAGGTGGTAATGCTGATCAAGAGGCTAAAGGAGGTGATAAGGGGGTGGCAATGCCTAGATGCCAAAAGTGTGGGAAAGGGTATGGTGGCCTATGTTGGAAGAATCCTTGTTTTGGTTGTGGTGGATTTAGGCATAAAGTTAAATATTGTCCTCATGCTCAGCCAAAAGGTAGAGGTGATGGTCCTCAAGGCCAAGGTACGAATGCAGGACAAGGAGGAAGGGAAGGTCATCAAGGTAGTTCCCCAAGGCACAATAAATTGTATGCTCTTCAAGGGACCCAAGGAGGGGATGAAGCGCTTGATGTTGCTACCGGAATGTTGAAGTTTCCTTTGACTTTGATGTGTATGCATTGATGGGTCTCAGACCCACTATCTCTTTCATTATTCCTTTTTTTGCTCGAGGATTTCATGTGTGTCCCGAGTTGTTATGTGAAATTTTGGTATCTACCCCATTAGTGAGTCTATTGTTTCAAGGAAGGTCCATAGAAATTGTTCCGTGGTCATATTACATAGGTCTTGTCTTGTGGCTTTGTTGAATAAGATAGGGTGGATTTCGATCATAATTGAGGTGGATTAGTTGCATGCATTATATTTCTCCATTATTTGTAGGACTAGTAGGGTTAGGTTCCAGTTCCCTAATGAGCATCTTCTTAAGTGAGAAAGTCATGATGCAGTGCTCAAGGGTAGATTCATTTCTTATATTAAATCCCATAAGTTGATTACTAACGAGTATCTCTATAATCTTGTGAGGGTTAGTGATGTTTAGTCCAAAGTCCTTCCTATAGAGTCAGTTTTTTGGTGGTTAATGAGTTCCTTTATGTCTTTCCTAGTGAGCCTCCCTGTGTTTTTGTGAAGAATAAAGATGGTTCCCTTAGAATGTGCATTAATTACTAGAAACTTAATAGGGCCATCATAAAGAATAAGTACCCTCTAACAAGGATTGATGATCTCCTTGACCAACTTCACAGTGCTGAACACTTCTCTAAGATTGACCTTCAGTTCGAGTATCACCAAGTGAGAGTGAGGGAGTGTGACATTCCCAAAATGGCCTTCCGGACTAGGTATGGGCATTATGAGTTTGTGGTGATGTCTTTTGGGTTGAATAATGCACTGACTATCTTCATGGATCTTATGAATACTTTAAACCCTAACTTGATTTATTTGTGGTGGTCCTCATTGATGTTATTTTGATCTATTCCTATAGTGAGAAGGGGAATGTGAGTCACTTGAGGGTAGTGCTACAAAGATTGAGGGAAGAGAAGTTGTATACTAAGTATGGGAATGTGAGTTTTTGCTGAAAGAGGTTGCTTTTCTAAGTCATGCGGTGTCGGAAGATGGTATTAAGGTGGATCCTAAAAAGGACAAAGTGATTAGGAATTGGCCTAGACCTTTGAATCCGCCAGATATTAGAAGTTTCTTGGGCTTAGTGGGTTATTAGTGGAGGTTTGTGAATGGGTTCTCTTCTATTGCTTCTCTTATGAATAAGTTGACCCAAAAGAAGGCTAAATGTTTGTGCAACGATGAGTGTGAGAAGAGTTCCCACACCTTCAAGAATAATCTTCAACCAGATCTTATCTTGTCTCTACCAGAAGGGTTGGAAGGGTTTGTTGTATATTGTGATGCCGCAAGGGTTAGTTTGGGTTGTGTTTTGATGTGAAATTGTAAGGTGATAACCTATGCTTCTAGACAACTTAAGGTGCATGAAAAGAACAATCGTACCCATTATATTGAATTGGCTGTCGTGGTATTTGCTTTGAAGATTTGGCATCACTATTTGTATGTGGTGCGTCTTGATGTGTTTACTGATCATAAGATTCTCCAAAATGTGTTCACTCAAAAAGAACTTAACTTGATACTAAGAAGGTTGTTAGAGCTCCTTAAACATTATGATATGATTGTGCACTATAATCCCGGTAAAGCTAATATTGTGGTTGATGCTTTAAATATGGTGTCTATGGATAACCTAGCTCATGTTGATGATGTGGCAGGGAGGTGGCTAGAGAGGTTCACCGGTTGTCTAGATTGGGGGTTAGGTTGAATGAGGTTTACAATGGTGGTGTAATAGTGGTTGATGGCTCTAAATCTTCATTGTTTGAGAAGGTAAAGGCAAAGCAAGATCTTGACCCTGGCTGGTTAGAGTTGAAGGCCTTGGTGAGAGATGGTAAGGTGGAGGTTTTCTCCCAAGGGGGAGATGGTGCCGTTAGGTACCAAATTAGATTGTGTGTGTATAATTTTGATGACTAAAGAAGGTTGATTTCAGATGAGGCTCCTTATGTTAGACGTTGTAGATCACCGGTTAGGTGGTTTGAAGTGGGAGAGATGGCTTTGTTGGGTCCGGACTTGGTTATGTGGTGGACTTAGAGAACGTAAGGTTGAGGTTGCAAATAGCTCAAAGTAGACAAAATCCCTATGCTAATGTGAGGATAAGGGATCTTGCATTTAAGGTCGATGATTGTGTCTATTTGAAGGTAGCACCCATGAATGGTGTGCTTTGTCTTGGTAAAAAGGATAAATTGAGTCCAAGACTGTCGTTCCTTGTAGGGTGTTGAGGAGGACTGGTAAGGTGGCCTATGAGTTTGATTTGCCTAGTGGAATGGATATGGTTCATCTAGTCTTCCATGTACTTATGTTGAGGAAGTGTGTGAGTGACCCAAAAGCCACTGTACCATTTGATGTCATGGGAGTGGTTGAAGACAATATAACCTATGAAGAGGTTCTGGTAGAAATCTTTGATACACAAGTGAAAAGGTTGAGGAAAAAGGATGTAGCTTCCGTCAAGGCCTTTTGGAGGAATCAACAAGTTGAAAGTTCCACATGGGAAGCTGAAGCAGACATGCAAAAGTGATATCCCTATCTCTTCCATTCTAGGACAGCCTAGGATGCTAATCTAAGTCCCCCTGTATGATTTCAAGTCTTAAGTTTCAGCCCTCATGTCATTTGCACACATTCACGTTTATGTTGACAAGTTCATGGTGATTTTGGCACTTATGTTGAGATTTTTGAAATGATGTTTAAGTGCGTTATTGTATTCTTGTGTGGGCTAAAATTATCTTGCTTACTTCTCTTATATACGCTTCTTTAACATTCAGGGCGAATGTTCCCATGGGGGAGATATTGAAATGACCCCAAAGTAGTGCTCGGAAATGTGCCTCGGAAGTGCCCATAATTGTAATTTTCGCATATCTTAAAATACTTGTGTTATATTGAAAATCCAACTTCATATTCTTGATCAGGCGGTAAAATTGAGTGGGTGATGGGTCTTACCCATATTTTAGAGCAACCATAGCAAAATTTGATTTTCCCAAGTTTGCGCAAAACAGTGGTAGTCCGCGTTGGCTCCATGACATGGAGCCATCGCGGAGCAGTGTATTATGTTGCCAGTTTTCTTGTTTTGGCCTAAGTTCTTAGGGTCTTGGGCCTAAACTTTCCTATGCGTAAAAACACCTATACTTAGTCATTTTCAACTCCATATCATACAAGACATTCCTCAAAAACCTCTCTAACACTTAGACAAATATTTCACCAAAATTCAAGTGTCTTAATCTCATTCCGAATCTCAAGAATTTCATTTATGCTTCAAGTTCTCATTCAAATCTTCATTAAGGAAATCTCCAAAGTTGAGTTATGTGGGTCTCAATCACTAGATCCTTTCACCCATGGTACCTAACTTTCATTTTTACCTAAGATGCATGTTTTCAAGTTAGATTATCTATGGGTAATTCATATTATGAATTTTTTTGATTATATACTATATTGGGGATTTTATGAAATGTTGTTCAACTATGCATGTTTTGAGCTATCAATCTAAAATCTATTGTGAGATTTGATGAGGGGTTGTTATGTATCTTGCATGAGGGTATTACCAAGTGTTGGTGGGTGGTTTTATATCGATTTTACCCACTTGATTTCACTCTTGAATTGCATGATTTTCCCTCTCACACACAAACATAAGCGTGTTGTTTACCTTCATGTTTGCAATATAAGATTACATGAAAATGATATTAATTTCTCACATTGCGCCCAAAGGTAAGTGTAGTAGTCAAGCACAGAACTTTGAAAATCAGGATTCAAATTCCAATAGAGACAAAATAATACTACTAGAATCACATCTTTAGGCTATTTGGTGCTTACATTTGATTATATATATAATACTAAGAGGTGGAGCCAAGATTTTAAGTTTATACACATCAAATGGTTTTTTATCATACAAATAAAGTATTTGCACCGAAGCTATTGGGCTCTACCAAACTTGTAACCATAATGCTTTCAACTAAGCTAATACTAAAAGAAAGTTCTATATTCACAAAAATGAAACTAAACATTATTAAGGTTACCAATGCTTAATATGTTTAGTGGTTGTTTGGTATTAAGTTCGAAAATAAAGTATTACTATGTTTGGTTGATGGTATAATCCTGTATATTCCACCTCATCCTTTGAAAATAAATTAGTCCAGAGGATTATAATTCTGGAATATATAATTTAGTCCGTTTACTAAATGATCCAAAAAAAATTGTGGATAGTATTATCACTTGGATGCCAAAAGTTATAGCGGATAACAAAGGCATAACTTTATTTCTTAACTAAGTCCAAGTCCACGCAAGTACCATATTCAATCATGACTTTGTCCCGAGCCATCCAACCCCCCCATGAGCCGTGCCATAAGCAGGACTCGGGTGATACCTAACAATCGCAACTCTCTGATAGATCAAGTTCTTGCCTATGCCAAAATCATAGCTAATAACAAAGTCGCAATTTTATAAGTCTACTATGCAAGTGCCATGTTGGATTCGTGACTTTGACCCGACCACCCAGCCTACTTATAACCTTGCCATAGGCACGATATTAACATTACCCAATCATTGAAGGTATAATCCTGTATATTCCACCTCATCCTATCAAAATAAATTAGTCTAAAGTATTATCATCTCGAAACGTATAATTTAGTCCGCTCACCAAACGATCCGAAAATAAAAATTGTGGATAATATCATAACCTGGATGTTCTTCATCGAGCACAGTAGACATAACTTTAACGGAATTCACGTCTTGGCGTGGTCCCCAGTCCGTCCATGCGTTTTCTCCGAAATGCAAGTCGGCGAAAAGAGCAATTTTGAACGATGAACCATCCGGCCGTAGGTGTAGAGTACTACTATCTCCCGGCGGCAGCGGCGGCGTTTGGAGGGAGATTTTCCGGCGAATTTCACGTTCAGCAGATGGTGAATTGTGTGAATGGACGGTCAGGATTAATCGGAAAATCAGACAGATTACGAAGACGGTGGACTTCATCACCGGAGGTGTTCAGCAGTTGATTAGTAGTAAAGAGATATAAATTTGAGACGTGATATGTAATTTACTCATGGTGAGGTGGTCAAATGACAAAATTACCCTTCACTAGTTATATCGAGCTCGGGTGCATCTCAATTAATTTTACGAGTGAAATTTTCGTAGAAAAAATAAAACATGATATGATTTTAGTTTATCGAGGAAGGTTAATATTGTTATGCCATTATCTATTTATTTTTATTATTATTTGTTGTTTTTTATATTTTCATTACTTTTTTTGTAAGGTATTTGTTTTGTATCGAAGATTCATCAAATGTATTGTTATATTTAGATAGACTTAAAATTTACACACTTTGAATCACATTTTATAATGTTATACGTATAAAATATATTGTATTATTACTTATTTTTTATGGATAAAAAAATTAATAATCATGTTAAAATTTAAACTTAAGATCGTGTAATTCTCAAATATTTTTTTTTATCATCAAGCAAAACTAGATTCACTATCTAAATTATGAATTCACGTAAAATCAATAATTTATTATTGTATTATTTTTTTAAAGCATTTGACACGTATAGTAATGCATGAGCATATGCTCAACGTACAAAAGGATATGCTAAATTTAGCATTGGCACACTCGCTAGTACTTGATAATTACACTCAAAATTTTAATTATATTTTGGGAGTATATTATGCATATTATTCTCAATTCTATTTAGATTTTACGAAATAAATTTTAAAATATTTTTGAATTATTAAAAATAATATAAAAATTATTCTTTATTTATCTATTGGATCTAAATTAAAATGGCCTGATTATTCACCTTTGTGTTTAATATTGACCTTTTTTAAAATAAATTTAATTAAATAATTTTTTTACACACATGAGGACCATATATTGGTTATAATTTAGTTATTTAAAATTAATTATAAATCAAAGTGGAACTACTCCAAATTTAGCTAACTCGATCCTTAACCTTAATCCGTCCCAAAATTAACGTCTTATTCATTAATTAAATTAAAACAAATTGTAAGAATATCACAAATTCACCTTGTATTTTCCCTCATTTCCCCCTAATTCTTGGTCTCATCTATTCATTTTTTTCTCCATTAAAAGTATTATTTCCATCATTTTTTTTTTGGGAGAAAAACGAAGAAGTTAAGGCCAAAAACGAGTTGGGGAAAGGGAGGGGGCACGTAAAGTGGATTTGAGATTCTGTTTTCTGTTTGTTTTAATTTAATTAATGGGTAACAAGTAATGGATTAATTTTTCTTTTTTTTCTTTTTAGGGTAGGGTTAATGATCGGATTTAGCTAAATTTAGAGTGATAATCAAATTGTAATCAATAAATGGCCGTCGCATATTTAAAAAATTATTTATTTAATATTCTATTTTTTTTTAAAAAAAGGGTCAATATTAAGATCTAGAAATGGACGAAAAGGACATTTTAGGCCCAATTAGTGAATGCTAATGACATTTTAGGTCCAGTGAGTGAATGAAAGATATTTTAATACTATTTTCAATAGTTTGAGGATATTTTGGATCCTTTTTCGTTGATTTTAAATATTGTATCCATACACATGACATGGCATGAAATATATGACGAGTTTTAAAACTCTAAATTGACAAAGATAATGATTGAACATGCAATTACTTTAATAATAACAAACGTTTTTATGATCATAAGATGCTATCCTTTATTTAAAAATTCATTTATACTTTGATTGTTATTATTTTTGTAAGAGCTATAACGTTATTTCTCGGATAACTCTTGAAATATTATAGAATAATTTTAAAAGGATCCTAGAAAAAATTCTAAATGTAATATATATGTATTTAAATTTACTAAAATTATGTTATACTAGTCTAATTCTTTATACTATCAACTTGATATTATCTATTATTATGCGTATCTATGAAAATAGTTTGTGTTTTCATAGTAGTGATGATTGAAACTAGAACTAAAGGTGTACAAAATTCGAATAAAAAATTATTATTGATTTAACATATTTTCAATAATTTTATAAAAGAAAATAAATTAAATTATCTATTTAATTTTGATTTTTTAATACTGGACTATCAAATCAATAATTTACTAAGATTTTAGTAATTTACAACCTTATCCTTGAATAATATTAAATATTAATATTACTACCTTATCAGTTACTATCATTGTCGTTGTTTTTAATTCACTTTTGAGTTCATAAAAATTATTTTTTTTATTTATATAATCTTTTTCATATTCAATTATTCTAAAATCAATAAAAATATTTTACTAATTTAATATATCTAAAAGTAAAAAATCGATAAATCAACACGATCGATGCTCTCAATACGGAGCTATAAAAGAATACTACTTGAACAAAATTCATCTCTTTTATATTTTCTTTAATTATAATATTGTCTTTATTTCCCCCTTTTTTCTTTTTTCCCATTAAACCCCTCTTCTCTCTCCCCGTTGATAAACCCTGCTCCCTGCTGCTCCTCCGCCGGAGCGGCACCGCCGTCGCCACCGCCACCGCCACTTCGAAGGCTACATCTCCTTGTCAACACCGACTAGGATATTCCGTCGACGTCTGTAAGTATCTCTCTCTCTTTGACTCTATTTAGCAACTTCCATTGTAAGGACTAATTGGTCCGCTTCTGATTCAAAGACCTATCGGCGATTTTTGCTGGCTATTTTGAGCTAATACGAATTACACAGCTAGTTATTTGAGAAATTAGTCCTAGGAAAAACAGTTCGATTTCTCAACAAATCGAAATGCTTTCTCAAGGAGCATTGTTGACAAATAAGTTACAGTTATTGGTGATCCGTTCTGATTCAATTTTGTAAATGTTTTTAGATAACTTGTGTTTGCTGCAATTGTGTTTCATGACTTCATCTACTTGCTACAGTTGGTTTGAATATTGAGCATCACTTTTCATTCTAATGTACATGCACAAGTATTCATTTAGCTGATTGGTTCAAGAAAATCTGGTAAAACTCACAAAACAAGGCTGAAACTTGAGGGAGATGAGTTGGGAATTCGATAGTTGGCCTGTGGGCTGGATTGCATGATTCAAAGAGAAATGGCATAACTTGATATTCTGGATAATTTGTTGTATAAATAGGGCATAATATGAGAAAAATAAATTCTTAAACTGCTCAGTCAGAAAGCAGGTTTATAATTATTGCTGATTGATGTCTGAAGTGAATGGTTCTGTTTGCTTGTAGTTGTATCCATTGTTTGGGCTGTTCTTTGATCAGGGTATGGATGCTATGGATGCTGAGGATGAAGTTCCTGTGTCAACTTCAGAACCTTCTACTCTAGTTGATGATAATTCAACTGTGGTTAATGCTATAGGTGCAGTTAATCTTCAAACGGTTCCACCTGTCACTCCACCTGTTGTTCCCACAGTTATGCTTCCTCCTGTTGTGCCTGCAATTGCTCCAAGGCCTGCAGTTCTTACTCCTATTCCTCCCCCATTAGCTCCGCTGCCTGTTCGTCCACCTGTCCTTAGGCCTCCGGTAGCACAGAATGGAGAAATGCAAGCGAGTGATTCAGATTCAGACCTTGAAGAGATGGGATCCGGTCGTGGTGCTGCAGGCTCCACTCAAGAATATGAGATCTCTGAGGAGAGTAGAATCGTCCGAGAAAGGCAGGAAAAAGCCCTGCAGGAGCTTCTCATGAAGAGACGTGCTGCTGCGCTAGCAGTTCCTACAAATGATATGGCTGTTCGAGCTCGACTTCGAAGGCTTGGCGAACCCATAACTCTCTTTGGAGAAAGGGAGATGGAAAGAAGGGATCGTCTGCGGATGCTTATGGCAAGACTCGATGCAGAAGGACAGCTGGAAAAGCTGATGAAAGCTCATGAGGATGAAGAAGCTGCAGCTTCTGCTGCACCAGCAGAGGAGGAGGATATTAAATACCCTTTTTTATCAGAAGGATCAAAAGCACTTTTAGATGCTAGGGTAGAAATTGCTAAGTATTCTTTAGTTAAGTCAGCTTTACGTCTCCATCGTGCAAGAAGGAAAAGGGATGATCCCGATGAGGATGTGGATGCAGAGATTGATTGGGCTTTAAGGCAGGCAGGGAGCCTGGCCCTTGATTGCAGTGAAATTGGAGATGATCGACCCCTTTTTGGATGCTCGCTTTCGCATGATGGAAAGATGCTTGCGACCTGGTATTTTTCGATCCCTGTCTGTCTTGTTTTACATGATCGTAACCCGACTCCCCATTTTTTAATTTCGAGGATGTTCTTTTTGTCATTCTTTTCTTTTTCTTTCGCGTGTGTTTTCTCTCTTTTTTTTTCCCTGGTGGGGGGAGGGGGGGGGGGTTTTGCAGGTGGGTGGGATAGAATCCATGGATTGTTTTTAGGTGGTAACTGCAGGTAAAAATATAGATTCATATACTTTAAAACTTGTTAGTGTTGCCCAATTCTATTTTTTACCTCTAACTTATAAGTGGAATATATTGGTTTAATTATTTTTTTTTGCAAGTGATTCCCTATTAAATCTTGTGAGGATTCATATACGTAATTCCAGCTTGCTTGGGGCTGTGAGGTAGTTGTTGATTCCCATGTAAATCTAACAGTTAGGTGGTTTTTGACTGTTTCAAGATCATACCAAATGAACTGGAAGTAAGATTTTTTATTCCTGTGTGAGCATTAAATTGTCTTGCTTTTATTAGAGCGTCTTTTAACAGTTATGAGTTACGAGTATGGTATCAAGCAACATCATGACACTTTCCCCTCTTTTCTCCTGTATTCAGCTCTCTGAGTGGAATAGCAAAGATATGGAGTATGCCTAGAGTGCAAAAGCTTTCTACTCTAAAAGGTCACACTGAACGAGCTACTGATGTTGTATTCTCTCCGACAAGCAATTGTTTAGCTACTGCATCTGCTGACAAAACTGCAAAGATATGGGACTCAGAAGGTTCTCTCCTCAGAACATTTGAGGGACATTTGGACCGTCTAGCTCGGATTGCTTTTCATCCTTCCGGAAAATACTTGGGCACAGCCAGCTTCGACAAAACTTGGAGATTATGGAATGTGGAGAGTGGTGAAGAGCTGCTTATGCAAGAAGGTCACAGTAGGAGTGTTTATGGATTATCTTTTCACCATGATGGTTCATTAGTGGCATCATGCGGGTTGGATGCACTTGTTCGAGTCTGGGATTTAAGGACTGGACGAAGTATTCTTGCTCTACAAGGCCATGTTAAACCGGTTAGTCTTTCTCGTTGTGTGATGTCCTTTTCCCTCGTATGCTTTAGGGATTAGGAGAATACATAAAATATGAAATTCTGCTAATTTTATTTATTGGTTCTAGGTTCTTGGTGTCAGTTTTTCTCCGAATGGTTATCATTTGGCTAGTGGTGGTGAAGATAATACCTGTCGTATTTGGGACTTAAGGCAGAGAAGATCTTTTTACATCATACCAGCTCACTCCAATCTTATCTCTCAAGTTAAATTTGAGCCTCAGGAGGGTTACTTTTTGGCTACAGCTTCCTATGATATGACTGCTAAGGTACAACTTTTAGTCTCTCATGATTGTGCTGCTTCTTGGATTCTTTTTCATTGCTTGTTTTTATGTTTTAAACTCTTAAACATATATTTCAGGTATGGTCATCAAGGGATTTCAAGCCTGTAAAGACACTCTCTGGTCATGAAGCGAAAATCACATCATTGGATGTTGCGGCAGGTAAGTTCCGTTTAATTTCAAGCTGTTACCTTTTCGTGGAGTGGAGCAGTATCTTGAAGGCATTTAAGAAGTGTAAGCCTTGAGGTTATTATACGTTTTGTCTCTTCGGTAGTAAGTCCACCAGTCCTCTCTACACAATAATTGTGCAACTCCTATGCTTTCTTAAGCTATACAGAGATAATAATGCATTAAACTAGATTCGATTGTATAGCTGCTGGTGTTAGTTCTTTTTTCGCAGTCTGAGATGTCTTGCCTCGTGCTCCCATTTATGGTAGGATAGAAGTTGACCCACTTCCAGAACCAAAGAGCATTAGCAACAAATGAACAATCAGATTTATGGTTATCTTTCCCTTCCTATCAGAAAGATGTGAATAAGTGGAGATATAAATGATGTGGCATATGTCATAGCATACCTTTAATTGCCGTAAACCTGAGCTTTAATTATTGGACTAAATCCCGTCCCTCATCTTCTGTTATCGCTGTACTAATGTTTAATGATAAGCACACCTTATAGGGGGAATTTGGAACATAGCCACTTGCTCTAGACTGTGAAGTATTTTCTTTTTTCTCTGCCTTACAGTTATTATTTACTCCATAGTAATTTTATACTGGTCCTTTGCTTCACATTTCACATATGCTTATTTGTCTAATTTGGTGCCAGATGGACAATTCATCACCACTGTGTCTTATGATCGAACAATCAAGCTATGGTCAAGCAAAAACACTGAGAAGGAAGAGAAAATGGATATCGACTAGATTTTCACCTTGCTAAGTTTGTAGGTATCTTACCGTTTTCTGAGATCATCAAGAAGAGTGGAGTATGTTGATTTACGTGTAAGAATCTCTGTAGAAAATTGAAGCAACAAGGCCCTTTGCTCATGCTGTATTTTGTAAAGCCTTCGTCAACCAACGAAGTAGTGACATCCTCTACTGTTCAAGGAGGACCCAAAGGTTTGGTTGTTTGCCAGATCCGTGAGTTGGGTTTAGCACATCATGAGACATTTCTTGTACTGCAAGTATTTTTACACAATTCCTTGACAAATGACAGTGACCTTTAAGCAGTTGGTGAATGCCATAGTTATCTGTAGCTCTGATGAAGGTTCATGGTTATGCTAATATTCTTCATTGTGCAGATTTTCAGTGCACTTCTGAGACAATTCTTGTATTGAGTGATCCAACAAGATGGAGAAAAATTTAAGAACATTCTGAGCAACTTCTATTCTACTGTATTATTAGCTGATCAGAAACTTGAGATGCCAAAAGGTATTTTAAACCTCAAACAAAGCCACATCTCTGAAATATTGTTGTTAAAAACAATTGCATTTCTATTTCGTCATGGTCTATTTTGATTTGGCACAGAATTTAAGAAATTAAAATATTTTTTAATTCTGTGGTTTTAAATTAAAGTTGTGTCAAATATATCAAAATGCCCTTAATATTGCGGCTTCAAACATGTCAGGCAGAAAGTTGAAATTAAAATATAGCAAAAAAAAAGGGTCATTCCTTTTTAAACGGACTAAGGGAAAGTAGGTCATTTCTTTTACACGGAGGGAGTATTAATAAATAGGAGCATGGTCAATTAAATGGTATTTTAAATCGAAGGTCTATCAGAAATCACCTCTGTAAGTACATTTCCTTCTCGAGACTTTACTTGTAGGGTCTTATCGAGTATAGTGTTGCCAAAAGAAGATGAACCATTGTTGCAATGATGTATGGGATTACTAATCCTTAACATCATAAATAATATCAAAGATTTCAAGTTAATTATTCTAATAGATGTTAAAAAGAATCAAATAGGCAAAAGTTCATTCATTATAAACGTAATTATCAAGATTAATGTGTCTTGCAACATCAAAATCTTACAAAGAAAGCTAAGTACAACATGTGACAATGCAGTTTCTAACAAAATTCTCCTAGGGAATCAGTGTAGGTTACAAGCTCCAACTGTCATTGCATGAATGTATATGGTTGTCACTTTCCTCAAAATATAGTATCGTCGTTTCTTCATAAAATAAAGACTTTCATGCAGGATGACTAAATTCGTTCAATTGAAAAGGCTGTTCTCGTGTCACAGCTTCATTTGTACCAACCCGTCAGGAGCCATCTCAGCAGAAAACAGAAGCCGCAGCAAATGGCCTGTAAGACATACATTTGTCAATCTTGACGATACTTCCATTTATAAGAACTTATCTGACGAGATGTACATGGTTATGCACATGAACAGTCGCATAAATGAGGGAAATAGAGGCAGTTCACAGGCTCAATGATTGAGAATGCTACGATCAGCATTACTGTTACCATAACTAAATTGACTAACTAGAAATTTATCACCATTTTTGTGATTTAAAAACGATCGTGTTAGAGTTAACAGGCAATCACTGCAGGACTAGAACAGGAAAGTAACTGAACACCCTTGCTGGTTTATAGTTGAGAAAGAAAAAGAAAAATAAGCGAACTAAGTTATTTACCTGGAAGACTAGTAGCATGACACAAAGAGACTGTTCTGACATTCTGCCAAATTGTCTCAAGAACAAGTTCACTAGTGTCCCATCATTTGTTCCGGTCAATAAGCCGGTCTGAGGGTCAAATCTGAAAGGGTGCAAGGTATGTTAGTCCAGACACAAACAGGATATTCCAAAACTTGAGCTGCTTCAATTAGAGAAGTTACTTAGGGAGCCGATGCCTTGGACAAGGTACAATACCGGCAAGCTGAAAGGAATTCAAGGGAATTGAGAGTAGTTAGAGATCCGAAATTCGTTTAAAAATATCCTTTATTTTGTAATATGGGTTTCACGGAGAGAGAGAGAGAGAAAGAGAACCTGAGGTAGTGATAGTAGGAAGTTCAGAACTTGCGGCAAGAAGAATATAAGCAGTGTTTCACTGTAAGGAAATAGACGAATCTAGACACATTAGCTTGAAGTTTCAGATGAAGAAATTCAAACAAATATCTTTACAGGTCTAGAAAATAAGTCTTCTGTACATACAATGGCTATACTCGATCTGACACAGTTTATGTGATGCTTTTTAAGTGTTTTCGTACATCTCAATACATTTAATATATTTCAACTATTATACCATTCAATGATCATGACAAGTTTGAAGATTTCACTTCAATTAACAATTTATTACATCAATGAGATCCTCTACCAGCTAAGTCTACTTTTTTTGGGGTGGGTGCGGGATCTGGACAGGGACAAATAACAAGCATTTTAGACGAGAAGTAATGCCACCCACCTCATTCATCAAAAAGTAATGCGACCCACCTCTTTGAAAGCCTGATTCTTGAGAACTTTATGGAATAGTGAGTTAAAAAAACCGTCACGTTTTTTTCTTTTTCAAATATGTGTAGCTTTCCCCTGATATAGGCTTGATTGTTAAGCACTCCGTGAACAAGTTTGGGACCATGTTGGTGCCACTTTTTATTTTTTTTTAAAAGAACGACCTTGTTTGTTTAATAAACTAATATTCAAATTGTCTGAGGATGTCATTCCCTTGATTCCACTTTTGAAGGATGATAGACTGGTCACTTTTTCCCTGATAAAGACAATACTCTGTTGTTCACACAATTCTACAGTCACTTCTTTCCCTGATAAAGACTATACCCCAGTCACTTATTAGAAAACTAGGGATTCATAGTCATCAGCCGACAAGGGTCTCCATTCTTGCTGGGCATCACTATGTC
>JAPFFP010000080.1:6382324-6405288 GCA_026153255.1 Solanum medicagineum
AAGAAGCGCAGACAGTTTAAAGAGCCATTTTGCTTTATTCCATCATACCCCAAAGCCAAAAAATAGTGAATCTTTGGATCCATCCAAGATTCCAACAACATCAAGCTAGTTAAATTAACAACCTGCTGAGAATGTCGAGGTCGCTAAAAGTCTGGCATAAGGCTCTAGGACCCCATCAGCTCAAGCTAGTCGACAATCTGATACAAGTGTCTAAGTTGCTAAATGTTTTGGTGTAAAGCTTTAGGAGCTCATCCCGCGAAGATAGTTAACTCAAGCTAACAACCTGGTGGAATATCCAAGTAGCTAAATTATATTAGGTGTCAGGTCTAGGAGCCTATCTGCCAAGATAGTAACTTGATACAAGTACATCTTAAATTGCTAAAACGTATTGGCATAGAGCTCAAGGTTCACATAAGCCCAAGATAGTTAGTGTAAAGATACGACATCTAAACTTAACTCAACCTCAAAAGCTAGCTCACAAGAGGAGGATTTCCAAGTGCATATAAGCAAACCCCCAGTCCATTCCCCAACCCAATGTGAGACTCTAATTCACAAGTACCCAGAGTTCAAACTCAAAAGTTGTATTTCCACACTGACCACTATCAAATGGGCAATGTTGTCATTCCACTACACAGTAAAACCTAAGTTGCGCAGACTCTTCACTTTCAATGATACATCCGTGATGGACTCCAAAAATACACTACTTTTAGAGAATCGGACATGCACCCATTGACATTTTTGAAGAGTCTGAGCAACATAGAGTAAAACACAATGACACACACGAAAATATCTACTTGTAGGAGCTATGGATAAGAGTATGTGAAGAAGCACAAACTGAGACATGTCTTCGGTTTCTTAACTTTATCATAATAAGAACAGCTGAAGGAAAGCAGAGGACAAGTAAATAGCACCATAATAGAATAAACGTCTTAATACCTTTATTAGTTTTACGTCCACCATGGCGGTAACCCCAGTACGTATAACCAACAACACCAGGATGCTGCTTCCTGAATGTATCTACAAACCCCTTGTTCAGAAAGTTTGTTTCAAAGGACTGTCTTTCTTCTTCAGTAAAGCCTGCACTTCTTTTATTTCCCTAAAAAATGAAGGAAAAAGACGGCAAACACAATTGATCAGAATGATGTCAAAACTAAAATGCAACTTCAGAAACCTAAGCTAACAGCTGAAGAAAATGTTAAAATCCACAAGCAAACAGCAATTCTTAAGTTGCAAAAGTCAATCATCGAGTTGGAAATGAAATTTTTTCCAATACTTTATTGTATTTTAACAAATGAAATAACTATTTCAGTACATGAAGGGACCGAACAAATTACCATGGAACTAGGTGCAAACAATTGCCAAGTTTTTATTTTTTTTCTCCTCAAAAAAGCGGTTTATCTCTATTTTTGGTGGATGACTTTTACATGCTAGTTAAAGCAAATTATTTTCCTTCCAGTTGATATTCGGAACACTTTCCCCACCTATTAGCTATCAAAGAAAATTTTGACCTGTATATCGCAATTGGATAAGATTTGATTTATGTTGATTCCAGTGCTATCCTTAAATGCTAAGATAATCACCTTAAACAGTGGCTAATTTAAATCGTACGCACTCCCTCCATTTCAATTCAATTTGTTTGTCTTACTTTCCTTTCTCGACAACTCTTTAGTTCTAACTTTCTTCATAGCATGTTTAAGACCACAAGATCAAATGACATCCTGATACATTCTACATATTTTTGGTTTAAGACCACAAGATTCAAGTCTTTTTTGTTTTCTTAAACTCCATGTCAAGTCAAAATTAAACAAACAAATTGAAATGGAGGGAGTAGTATCATTTCAATCCGCTCTAATGCTTGCTTCGTTGTAGCTTTTATTTTGTTCTCTTAGGGGCCTTATTGATGCTACTTTGTATCTTCTCTTACAACTATATATCAAGAGTAAGCCTGATCTATCATTCACATGCATAAACTGCTTTTGCGTCATTTACATGATAGGACGTGACAATAAAAATACTTACAGCAGGATTATAAATATCTATCTCCTCGTGGGCACAATTTAGATCACCTGTCAAAACAACAGGTTTCGATTTTTCTAGCTCCTGCAAAGCGACACAGGAATGATTTTTATTATGAAAAAAAAAATGAGTTACTTGATAGAGAAATGATATACGGTGCATAAGATGTCAGTAAAGAAAGCAACACTTACTTTCATGTAATTGCCAAGAGAAGGATCCCACTCTGTAATTCTGTATGTCTGGTAAAAAAGTACATCTACCTAGTCATGTCCGTAAGAGGAAATGCATAACATAACATAACAAATACAAGAAGAGATTAAAAAAACATAGGGAACTACCAATCGTCGTAGTCCATCACCAGAATTTGGAACATATCCACACAGCAAATAGAAGTTATCAAATTCCACCGTGACTAGTCGTCCTTCAGAATCATGATCTGGTATACCGAGACCATATTTGATAGATAGTGGTTTAATCTGTCAAAGAGGAAAGAAAAAGGACCATACTGCTTACATACCAAATAAACCAAAAACAATTCAATGAAGGAAGACATAGTTGCTTAATTTTCTTCCTTCTCTATCAGTAAAAATATTTCCCAGACCAAACTAAGCCACCCAATGGAAGGCTTGACATAAAAATAGATATCGTAATTCATAAAGGAAAACAATCTTCAAATGAGGAAGTGCAAACTGCAAAGATCTTCTAAAGATTTTCTTGCACAAAAAATACCCATCCCATGAATGAAAAAAATGTACATTTAATATGAGTTATGGAAATAGCTAACTTTTTCAGTACTTTCTTCTCATTTTCGCTTTTTACTTCTTCAATATTGGTTTTACACTTATGGACAGCTGAATTTGGAGGTCTTATGTTCAGTGCAAGAATTGCAGAGTTAGATAATTCGACAGGGCTATGAAGAAGAAAGTCAGAAAAATAAAAGGAAAAAAAAAGAAAATGACAGGAAGAAGGAAGGACAAAGAATCATACTCGTGAGATGATTGCAGTACCAGAATACCCAAGCTTAGAGACACTGCAAGTCCAAAAGCTATTCTTATAGTCGTGAAGACTTTCCTTGATCGCTTCTACGTCTTTCTCCTGCTTTCAAGAGTCAGATGTGAAATTATCCAAGAAAGCACAAATATTTGTCATATGAAAGAGAAAAAAATCCCTATGGGTCACATAGTAGTCTAAACAGTATTCAGAAATCATCACTAGTGACCTAAACTCATTGATAGCTTTAAGCAGCTTAGGTCTTACTATTGAACTAGAAGGTAATTTTCCATCTCTTTCAGAGTGTACCAATAATTAGAGTTTGCCGAAGTTGTGTAAACACAAAAAGAAAACCTCCAGTTTCTGTTGCAGTCTCCACAATCTAGATTCTAAGAACTCCGTCCGCCTTAAATCTGAAGAATTGTGTCAAATAGGAAGCAAGTAAACTTAAGGAACCTATACCTCCAGTTTCTGTTGCACACATAGATGACTACGAGAGTGTGCGGATATACATGAACATGTGTGTGCGCGGATCGTAGTAAAAGACACACTGTTTATTTCATTGTGTTGAAATTAAGAGAAATATATAATGAGATGACACAGATGACACATAACTGTCTTGCGGTTATTGACCATGCTGCTGTTATTACACACAATTTTTATTTTTGTTCAGAAGAACAAACAACAACAACAACATAACCAGTGGAATCCCACAAGTGGAGTTTGGGGAGGGTAGAATGTACACAGACCATAATTGTATTAGCATCATTTGCACCCTAAGTTTGTTTTACAAAGATCTCAATATGTTGTAAGGTTGATGAGTAAGATAAACAGCTGTTATATTATATCACATTGCAGAAACTTGAAAGACACACTCCATAATGTCCGAACAGCATAACAAATTATGTCTCCACCATTTCCCTTATTCTCATCCACTCCAATAATCTAAGAGCTGAGAAAGATAGTACACAAACTACATGCATAAAATTTTGAAATGCGTGTAATAAGTGGTGAAGCCAGGATTTATAAAGGATATACAAAATATAAGGAAGTAAGCCCAAATATAAATCCTAGGGGATCCAACATCTACTATATATACATAATAAATAATTTTAGCCTTATATATACAATATAATTTTCTAGCGCAAGGGGTTCCCCTTCCACTCCCCAGGCTCCCCCACATTGTGTAACTTATGTAGATAATATCTATTAAAATATCAAGTTGATCCCTACAATCAGAAACGAGATAAAATGAGAGTTCTTGCCTGTAGTTTAGTCTCCTGTAGGCAAAGTACATCAAAATCTTCTCTATCAGCAAGCTGCTGTATGCAAAGATTCTTTAACTTCATTAGAGCCCTCAAACCATTGACATTCCATGACAATAGCTTAACATGTTTTGTATCCTTAGAAAGAGGAGGTGGCGTCATTGTTTTAGGATTATATACAATCCACCCATCTTTGGGCTTCTTGTGAGCGAAAATAGTCCAAGGTTCATCTTTATTTGCAGAAAGATCAACACCCTCGGAAACTCCAATGTGTGCTGAAGCACTCGCTGGTGAAACTTTTCTCTTTGCTCGTAAATTTTTCTTGCCTATAAAATTATTCATCATTTAATTTGCAGTCACAGCAAAGCTAAGATTTACAGCAAGTCAAGTGAGAAGTAACCACACAAAACGACAAATACCAAAGTACCTTTGATGCCAGTAGATTCAGCGGAAAGTTCTTGCGTAATTTCAGCTTGTTTAACAATAATGTTAACACTGATATCCTTGTTGTGGCCTTTTGCAACTCGTTTTTTAGTCTCCCGAGTACTAGGAACCTCGGATGCAATGTTGCTTTGGTCATGGTTCTTACTTGACACTTTTCTAGGCTTCTTTGTTGAAGGATTATCTGCTACTTCAAGACTCTCCTCAGATGATACTTGATCCTCCTGTGCCACAGATCCATTGCCTGCATCTATAGAAGAAAGTTGAAGGTTAAAAGTATCTTTCTGCTACATTTTGCATTTTGGAAAATTTCGCAGAACATTACTATGACCACCTAGATAAATAACTTTCATCAGTTTCTAAATTGAACACATTATTTTATGGGCTTGGTTGCAGTTAAAATGACAGAAAAGAGTACCGTTAAGTTTGCTGTCGAGAAAAGTCTTCAAAGAAGCAACAAGTTCTTGCTTAGTGCCTCTGGAAGGAATCCCAAGACTCCTAAAAAAGCAGAACTTGCTGTCATGTCACAGAATCAAATTGAAAGGCACTCAAAATTACTAGGTGATATCTTCAGATTCCTCCTATCCACATAAATCATCTCTGAAGTGGAACATCATCAGAACAGAGGTTTAAGACCAACTACTTCACGTTCCAGATGAATCATTTAGTGCTGTATGCTATACAGTGTTGTCAAAGGCACACTTAAGCCCTGAAGCGAGGCTCAAAACGTGTTAAGCGATTCACCTCGCCTAATGTGCGTTTCAGTGTCATCGTCTAGTTTCTAAGGTGGAGAGGTGGTTTCGGAAAGACCCTACCCCTACCTTTGAGAAAAAATAGAGAGGTTGTCCCCAAAAGACTATCGGCTGAGCAAACAGTGAACAAGAGGCAATAGCAAGAAACAGAAATAACAAGATAATAAGATACTAGGAAAAAAACAAATCAAACAAACATAAATCACATTTACAACATAATACCATATGATGTCAAACAGTTATCACTTTAAACTATACCTAAGTTTTACTCTGAGCTGTGCAACAGTCATTTTCTCTACTGTTTCCATATCCTCCACTAGAATCTCCCCACTCTTACCACCATTTTCCTACATATAACAAACAAAAATTCAATCTTTCTTACTGAACTATCCCTACAAATGATTAAAAAGACATTAATAGGCCAAAAAGAAACAACCTTTGAAACACCCTTTTCACCTGCAACACTCAATGTTTCACTTGATTTTGCAGTAGCTGATGAAGTTGAAAAGGGTCTTTTTTTAGACCCCATTATTGTCAAATCCACAGAAACCAAAACCTGAAACTTGGGTTTCCTTAAAATGACTCCAATACTGAAAAAGATACAATCTTGAGACAAAAAATCAAGAAAACAACTCTTTTATATATATAAAAAAAACATAAAATAGAAACTGATATGTTGTACCTATTGGGAGTGATGAAATTGTATAGGCCTAACTTTAGAGATTGTAACATTGATTGTAATAAAGGAGAAAAAAAAAGTTTTAACTCCTTTCTATGGAAGGGGTGGGGGTGGAGTGGGGTGCGGGGGTTTGGCACGGGGGGTGATGAACCGCCAGAGAAGGCAGCAAATGGTGAAGGAGAATTTTTGGAGGCTTGAAGCTGGGTTGGGAGGTTAAAAAGCCACGTGGTTAAGAAGTGAGGAAGCAAAAATAATTTTTTTATATATAAAAAAAATTACATAATTTAAAGATCTTTTCTTTTTTTGAGAAGGTGAAGTGAAAACAAAACAAGTTATTATGTATTGTATGTTAATATGAGTAGGTTTTTGTAATTGGAGTGAGATTGTTATGGCGCAAAAGCAAATATGATATGCTCCATCATTTACTATGTATTAGTGATGATTTGTCTAGCGAAAGCTAATCAAGCCTTGTTTGACCTTGTTTGATTTGTTCAATTGAAAATCTTACGATGTAATCGTATTTATCAAATTCAATTGTTATTTTTTGTGTTTCTGATTTGTCTATCAGGTCAATTTGATCAATTCCCTTAGTGTAGCAACTATATCTTTTTGCAAGAAAAAGAAAATTAAGTTTGATATTCGATATTGTTAGAGATCTTTGTGGTAGAATGATAGATTCTATTTTAATTAAAGGTTTCAAGTTTGGATTTCAACAGTGAAATGTTTTTTGATAAGAAATGTGTCTACCTACAAAGTGAACATAAACATGATATTTATGTGAAACCATATTAATCTACTATAATTACATCATAAATTATGAACTTTATGTGTGAAGACTTGTGTTATGTATTCATTAAAGGAATATTCACGTCTGTTGAACTCTCCAAAATGTTGCCGCACTCGTGATGTATTCTCAAAAAATACATTACTTTATGAGGATTTGTTACCGCCCATCGATGTAAACACCAGTGGATAGTTTTGTAATGAGAGCAGACTCAATTGATATATACACCCAAAATACAGATACTCAAAAGGCCAAAGCTGCAAAAATTGTATAACTAATTATTTATAGCTTATGCTGGTCTCATCGGCCAACAAGGGTCGTGGTGGAATGAAATTCATTCCTTCATTTTGAATCAAAGGTCTCAAATTTGAGCTTGAGCTATGGGATCCACCTTCGTTAGGGAGGACTTTAACCACAATGTGAGACTTTCTGGCGTGAATCCCAACTTAGACTAAAATACTGCCCGGACACCAGGGGACAACCAAAAAATTGCTCCTAATTCACTTGTTGTGCCTCACATTTTCAGCTTCTGAAAGAATAATGACCTGGCTGAGGACTGTATTAGTTGACTGGGGCGACTCAGCTGACGTGGCCATAACGTTACCTCCTTCCCCAATAAGAACCTTGTCCACGAGGTCCATAGCTTCCTCCCGAGGGCCATCATCATGTGATTGCAGCGGGGTAACTTGTTGGTCCGGCATTCCCATGCACTTCTTCAGCAAAGAAATGTGAAAAAAGGGGTATATTACGCAGCTCCAATTTGTAAGCGATGGAGCCAAGGTGTATTCGTTTCTAAACCTTCTATATTTAGAAACAAATTAACTTTAAACATCGGTGTTACCCATACTGAGGTGACATAAAAGTTAAAGGGACACAGATAGATGTGGCTTGTTTTAGAGTACGAGTTTCAGAAGTCTTTATTGTTTTCTCAAGCTTCGTGCCCAGTCAGACAATCTCAAATAAAATGGGACGGAAGCAGTACTTTTTATGACGCATGTTCTGTTCCGGTCAACTGTAGGGACCAGAAGATCAGTTGTAGATCCTAGAATTTAGATTTGGAGCTTGAAGCTGGCCATACTTTGCGGATATTGAAGATGTAATTACCCTGCAAAATCATGGAGATTCTTTAACACTTGGATTGCCACTGATGGACCAGTCAACAAGCAGTAACGTCAATGGCTAAATCACTAAATCTATTGCAGCTACATAGAATTCACGTCCCCTACTTCAGCTCAACCCAACTATAGCCCGGAGTCTTTCTCAATCCAATGTCATTCATCTTTACTCTAGTATGAACTGCATCGCTCCACCTACCAGATTGAGAATATAAACCTGATAATACCACATAATGAGCTGGATTTCCTTGCTCAATTTTGACAAGATTCTTCAAAGCAAGTTCTGCTATCTCGATATTAGAATGCATTCTAGCTGCATCCAACAAGGCCCCCCAAACTCCACCATCTGGTTCCAAAGGTATTGTCTTAAGTAGATCCATAATTTCATTAAAAAAGCCAGCACGTCCTAACAAGTCTACAAGACAGGCATAGTGTTCTACATCTGGTTCGATGTGATATTTGTCACGCATGCAGTGGAATATTTTCCTTCCTTCTTCAACCAAGCCTGCATGTCTGCAGGCAGACAAGACACTAAGGAAGGATATAGAATCAACTTCAATGTCTCTCTTCTCCATTAGAGAGAAAACAGAAAGAGCACGATCACCTTCCCCGTGCATAGAATATGCTGTAAGTAAAGCATTCCAAGAAACACTGTCAGTGTTCTTCATCTCCTCAAATATACGCTCTGAAAGGTCAAGTTGACCACATTTGGCATACATATCGATAAGACTGTTTCCTACAAGCTTATGGGACTGAAAGCCACTCTTGATTATGTAGGCATGTATAGTCATGCCCTCTGTCAAGTATGTCAAATGTGACACTGCAGGCAAAATGCTAACAATTGTGACCACATTGGGCTGAAATGATTCAAATTTCATGGAATGGAATGTGGAAAGGGCTTCCTTAGCAAGTCCATTATGCATATATCCTGCAATCATTGTGTTCCAAGACACCTCATCCTTAGAGAACTCAGTTTTGTTGAACATGAAATCAGCCAAAGATATATATCCACATTTGGCATACAAGTCAATTAGAGAATTTTTCACATGACAGTCTGACTCAAACCCATATCTGATAATTTGACAATGAAGGCTCGTCCCCAAGCGTACATCACCAAGGAAGGCACAAGCTGGAAGCACACCAACCATTGTCCCTGGGTCTGGGTGTAATCCAGCTAACCTAAATTGGCAAAACATTTCTAATGCACTATAGTAGTCACCAATTTGGGCATACCCGTTAATTAGAGCATTCCATGTCACAACCTCAGTTAGTGGCATCTTATTGAACAGATTAAGTGCAGAAGTAAACAGGTTGCACTTAGCATACATGGAAACCAAGGCAGTTCCTGTTGAAATATCATAATCCATACTGGCTTTGATGGCATGACAGTGGATGCTCTTTCCTAATCTCACTGCCATTAGCTCTGCACAGGCTGGGATTACGCTCACCAGAGTAACATTATTTGGCTTTGAATACTCCTTCTGCATATCTCGAAACAGAGAGATCGCCTCTTGAGGATATCCTGATTGTGAGAAAGCAGCTATTGCTGCGGACCAAGCAACCAAATCTCTTTCCCTAATTCCCCAAAACAGATCTCTAGCCTTGCCTAGCATTCCACACTTTGCATACATTGTCATCAAAGAAGTAGCAATCATAACGTCAGAATCAATCATTTCTTGAATTGCACATTCATGAATTTCTATCCCTCTCTCTAGATCGCCCATTTCACCAGCACCAAACAATGCACTTACAGCTGCTACTTTGCTCATCTTCAAGCGCATCCTCTTCATCCAATCAAACAATTCCAAAACCTCATCAAAGTTCCCATTATATGCACAACCTGCCATCATTGTACCCCATGAAACATCATCTTTCCCCTTTACCTCATCAAAAACTCGACGAGCAACATTGGGATGATTACATTTGGAGTACATATCAATCAACGCATTATAAACCGAAACTGGAAACACTCTCCTATACACATAACCATGTATACACCTACACACCCTCATATCCATTAATTTACAAACTGCAGGGAGCAAATTCAATAACGTCACAGAACTAGGATTAGTTCGACAAACAAATTGCATCTTCTTGAAAAGTTCAACAGCCTTAACCGGCTCGGCACTCTGTGCAATCCCAGAAATCATTGCATTCCAAACCACAACATCTCTGTCAGGCATTTTATCAAACACCTTCCTTGCACTCTCCAAATCACCCATTTTACTATACATATCAATAAGCCCAGTCCCAATAAAGACATCATTTTCCAGATTCCTATTCACTACCTCTTCATGAATCTTGATACCCTTTTCAAAATCAGACATTAAAGTACAAGCTTTCAGCACAAAAGTGAATGTATACTTATCCGGGCGAATACCCTTTTCTTCCAACATTGAACTGAAAATTTTCAGAGCTTCTTGATGCTGATTCGTTCTGATATAAGCTCTGATCATTGAATTCCACAAGATTACAGGTGGTTTTGGTGTAGAATCGAAAAGGGTGCGAGAAAAACTGCATTTTTGGAAAGAAGAGTATAAATTTATGAGATGGGTTATGGTGGAAATGTTGTAAGTATAGCCGGACGTGATTATACGAGCATGAATTTGGACAAGAAAGGTGAGATCTTTGCAGGAAGAGAGAAGCCGCTGGTGACAGAGAATTGAGCTCATTCGTAGTTGAGACGTTTACTATTGAGTGAACGGAGTCTCTTTCTATTTCAAGAATCCATTTTCTTCGGCAATTTTGCATGGAAAACTTCACTTTTGACTTGGTATATGCCTATCGGGATTCTATTGGAAACAAACTTTCTTTCTTCACGAGAAAAATAAAGAATATTGTATTGACTTAAAATGCATCTATCAATGATAATTTTTCTATCATCTACGAGATGTTTTGATGAAACTATAGACTATACAAACTTTTCTATCCTCTACGAGATGTTTTGATGAAACTATAGACTATACAAACTTCACTCGGTATATGCTTGTCGAAACTTCAAACACAACTTCTCTATCCTCATTAAACGCTTTCATGAGATTGTGAGATGTTTTGATGAGATTATACGAACTTTATTCATTATACGCTTGTCAGAAATCCATCAGAAGTAATCTTTGATGAGACTATACAAACTTCACATTTGACTTAGTATACGCTTATCAGAAATCTATTGAAAATGACCTATCTATCTTCTATAGATGCTTTGATGAGACTACATAAGATATTATATTGACGCAATATATTTATGAAAAAAGACCCCTTTACCCTCCGTAGAAGCTTTGATGAGACTATACAAAACATTAAGTTGTTACAGACTTAATTGTTATTTGAATTTTGATATAATGAGGACAGTTTTATTTTATGTAATGATAGATTAGATGTGAACATGAGATACTTTTTTCCTGTCATATCTTTACTTATTATTTAATAATCTAATATTTATGTTGTACTCTTAACCTTTTTATAATTGTCCTATGTCATACCTTATTTTTCTTGTTTACATTTGATATTATGTAAAGATAAAAAATAATATAATCTAATCAAATATTATATTCATCAAATAATATAATATAACTTATGCAAACGTTACATTCAGGCAAAATTATATTTTCTAAGTAGCTAACACACAATTTTATAACTTATTGAGACGGAATGATTTTGTGACTTTACTAATACAATGTAGAAATTTGATTTTATGGAGACACAAAATACTAGCTAGTTTCTTTCGATATGTTTGAGCCTTGGGGGTATAAATATTGTGTACTAGTATTGGTGAGAAGTAACAAATATCCGTAGAATAATCGAAGTGTGCATAAGTTGGTCCTGCCACCACTATTATAGAAAGCAGTACTTAGTAACAATTGTATTTTTCTCAATCAAACTTGCTATAACAAAATCATCTTATACTCAAAAAATACACTGAGCAGCAACAAATTAGCAAACTTGAGAAGGATTTCCATGGAATAAACAAAACTTTATGAGCTGTGAACTTATTGAATCAGATTGAACAACTTCATCAATGTCATCCACTCTTCGAATTTCAACATGAAACGTTGTCTGAGTAAATTAATGAAATTGAAACAAAAACGATAACAATAACAATGGCACATAATTCAAGTTCTAGGGAAAGAATATTTCGTTGCGTTGCATGAGAAACTCTCAAAAATGTTCCGAGGATATCGCGCTCTCCAACAACTACCCTCAACCACCTGGAGGAGGAAATTTAACATTACCTCCTTAGTAGTTTCAATACATCGCCAACGAGATGCAATGAACCAGTGACAAGAACCTGAAACAAGAAGGAAATAGTGCTTTAATTAATCATGGTGGTTGTCACAAACTTGATTGTTCCAGCCAAGAAGTATGCATTTGTGATGTTATATATCATCTTCATTAACCTCAAATATTCATCAGGTACTAAATGTCTTTCTTTCAGCTACAAGAAGCACGACGCTAAATAAAACATGTAGGGTAATATCTGACAAAAGTATGAAATCATCTTCCATCCGAAAGCTCTAAGTGACATTTACAATCGAATTGGTTGCTTGTCAGGTTTCATGTCGGTCTAGTTGTAGCATTGTTTTCTTGGGTTTTATCAAGGAAGATCAAGAGAAAGCATTCATCTCTATCAACTTGTAACTCTAGCTTTGCAGACCTCACCCATTCCTCACAGAGGTTGAGAGGTGGTTTCCGAACAACCCTCTGCTCAAGCGCAGCAAATTAAAATAATTCTTACAAAGAAAATACGGCAGTGAAGAAAACATGTCAATTAATAAGGAAAGCGTACAAACAGCACCAGAATAATCCGCAACTAAAACACAATAGACAATAGATGGTAACAAGTATAAAAAACAAGAAACTACATGTCATCTATGACGTGTGTGTGTGTGTGTGTGTCTGAAAAACTCTAAAAGTCTAATGCAAGCAGTATTATCATGTATGTCATACTACAAACAGATGTGATGGGTTTGATATTCCCAGCAGTTTTATGTACCTGAAGTCGAAGGGAAGGGTTTTCTCTAACACAATCCCTCAACCAATTTATTGTCAATGGCAATGAAGGAATAACCGCACTAGAAGCAAAATATCTATCTTCTGGACTGCATTGAGACGTCTCTTCATAAAGGAATTCGCGGGCTGGTAAGCCTGCCGAGGCATTTACCTTGAGATTCTGATCAAGAACATCTGCATTAGACAGGAAGTTACATGACGTTTCTAGATAGATAAGTGTTCCAAGGGTTTTGGCATATAAGCATCCATTTCAGGAGGATCCTTAACCAAGAAATGATCCATGGTGTCAAAGTGCAATGGTTGATCACTTCCGGACATACATTTCTTGTTTTCAAAATTTCAAGTGAGGTTGATGTACAACTGCTTAGGCAAATATTTTTGAACAGCAACTGCAGATTAAACCTGTTTGAATGAAGACAGCAAAAGATTGAAGTAACAAGAATTAACAGAACCTGTTACATCCGAAGTCTATATAGATGGAGCGTTCCTTTTAAGGGCATGTTTAAGATGCAGTCTGCTCTAATTAGCTCTTTAAGACAGTAGATAGCCTTGCTCCGGAGAAAAGCAGGCCACAAGAGACTAAGAGCATTTGTTCGTGTTGATAGGGTTACACCAGGGTTTGACCCTCAGCTTACGTTTATTTGCTTTCTTGATGGATATATTGACACGATATATTAAAGGTAAGGTGCCAAGGTTTATGATATTTGCAGACAACATAGTTTTGATTAATGAGACTCGCAATGGAGTTAACATTATGTTAAAAGTTTGAAGACAAATTCAGAAGTCTAAAGGGTTGTTGAGAAGGACCAAGACTGAATATTTAGAGTCCAAGTTTAGTGATGTGACAAATGAGGCTGATGTGGAAGTGAGACTTGATACACAGGTCATCCATAAGAGAGAGAATTTTAAGTATCTAGTTGATTATCCAGGAAAATGGAGAGATTGACAAATATATCACTCACCTGTTGGTTTAGGGTGGATAAAATGGAGTATCACATCTGGAGTCGTGTCCAGATGCCACCTAGATTCAAAGGCAAATTCTATAGAGTGGTAGTTAGACCAGCTATGTTGTATGGTGCGGAGTGTTGACCAATCAAGAAGTCTCACATTCAGAAGATGAAAGTGGTGAAGATCAGAAGGTTGCGATGTATGTGTAAGTAGAAGATGCGAATATCTGATACAAGTTGGGAATGCATCGATGGAAGACAAGATGCAGGAAATGAGGGTGGGATGGTTCAGACATGTGATAAGGAGATGCACGGATGCCTAGTGCCAATGTTTGAGAGGTTGGTTATGAATGGATTTAGAAGGGGCAGAGATAGACCAAAGAAGTACTAGGGAGAGGTGAGTAGACAAGATGTGGTGCAGTTGCAGCTATTGAGGACATGACCTTAGATATGAATATGTAAACGACATGAATTGGGGTAAAAGATTAGTATGTAGGAGTGCTTTGTCTTGTTGTCCTTGTAGTCCTAAGACTACTGTTGTACTTTCTTGTTCTTCGATTTTTATGATTATCTGTTATTTCGTGTGTTTTGTTTGTAGTATTATTTCATTGTAGTACTATTATCTTCCTATCAGTTGTTTTGTGACTATCTATTCTCTATTGTACTTCTATTATGTCACTTCCTACTCTGTTTTTTGCCTTGAGCAAGGGATCTATCAAAAATAGGCTCTCTACACACCTCTGAAGGTATGCTCTACCCTCAGACTCCATTATTTGGAACTACATTGGGTATGTTGTTGCTGCATTGCAGTTGAATAAATAGAACAATTTTTTTGGAATTCTTGGTCATCACATAATAGATTCGCAACACTAATAACCATGAAACAATATTTTTTTTGAACTCGTACAAATAGACTCATAATATGAAAACAATAAATAAACATGAAAATACATGTGAGAATACACTCATATGTGAACATGAAAATACATGAGAATATACTCATAATATGTGAACATTAAATAAACCTGACAATTATTTTTCATAAATCCTTTAGATTCAATTCAACATTGTTACTTTGCAAATGTAGTGAAATAAATAAGAAGACAAATTTTGTTGGGATTCGTGGTAATCTCATAATGGATTCACATAACACTAAATAAACGCGTCAATACACATGATAAATCAACTCATAATGTGAAAACAATAAATAAACATGACAATACACGACAAACAAACCCATAATGAGAAAACATTACATAAACATGACAATACACGTGACAGATACACTTGCGCACCAACTATAAATAAATAACACAAGCATTCCTCTCAAAATTGCTCAGGCTTATTCAACCAAAATATCTTATTTTCTTCTTTCATTAATTATTTTTGCAATGGAGAAGAGGACTGGAAACGGTAGGCAAAAGATTGAATTGAAGCTTATCGAATCAGAAAAAGACAGGGTCGTTACTTTATCAAAAAGGAAAAAAGGTTTGTTCAAGAAAGCGGATGATTTTTCAACTCTGACCGGAGCAAACATTGGTGTTTTACTATTTTCACCAAGTGGAATATCATATTCTTATGGCTCCAAGAGTGTAAAGGAAATAACTAATAAATTTCTTGAATTGAAACAAGACGATCGCCAAGGTGATGATCCTAATGTGGGTGAATTAAATGTCTTCAAGGTATTTGAAGATATTTGCAAAGAAAAACAAGCATTAGGCGAGAAAGAAAAAGAACAACCTCGCTCACACATACTGTCAGACAAACAAAGGTTGGAGGAGTACATGGCACTCCAGTCACGGTTGGACAAAGTTTACAAGAACATAAAAGGTAAATGTGTCCGAGAACCAGAAGAGGAGGAAAGTTCTTGAATTAATAATTACCATGGAGGTGGTAATTGGAATATTTGAATTTGGACTGTGCTTGGAGTTTAGCAACAATCGAGTCTTTTAAAATGGTCAAGTCTGGTTTTTATTATTAAGGTAATTGTTGTTAGTTTTCCGGAGTCTATTTGTCCTAGATTTTAGACAACAAAAAAGAAGGTTTTGGACTTCTTGTGTTATTAAGTCAGTCATTTTATTTGTTTCATATTTAGTCTTTAATGATGCATTGCGTTGGCTAAATTAGTAAATCAATTGAAATTGTTCATTGAACTAGTGAACTGTGTGAAAGTGATTGATCAAAGAAAACTCTTGTGCACTCATTAGTGTTCTTTTATGTTTCCATTTCCAGCGAGATTGATGCATTTACATTTTACACCACGCCTAGTCCTGTGAGATGGTGGGAATTTCTGTAACATGAGTTTATCTAATATCTACTGACTTTATTGACACATTCAGAAGTTCAAGAGTGTTATATCTATCTAGTTTTTCAGCCCAATCCATGTACATAATGGAATAGAGCACCTTGTTTCTTTTTGTCTGGAGCACATACACAAATGGAATTCTTTTCATGTACAAATACAAAATAAATTTCACTCAATTACATTAGCCAGAGAATACTTTTTCAAATTCCCCTTGTTCATTTTGTGGATCCAATTTTGTTCAACCTCACTGAAAGTGGGAAGGTCTAAAGATGAAAAGTTGGATTACCATTTTAACCCTATACTTATAAATTAAATATCTAATTAATTTAATATTAAATAATAATATTTTAATTAATTTTTGATTGTAAGTTATGCTAATTAAATAGGTGTGCATCGTGTTATAATTCACATATTAATTCAATGAATATGTAATTAATAATAAAGGAGAGGTCACTCATTTTAACCTTCAGTTACTCCTCTAGACGTTTCTCATATGAATAATTTGATCTAATAATGATATTAACACTCTTAATTGATATTAGTAATTAAGTAATATTCTTAATTCTTAGTTCTTTCATTTTCATAACCTCCTTGCTATTAAATGTATAAATGTATTAAAATATTTTATTAAATATTAAACAATAACATTTTAACTACACCAATGTTCAAACATTAGTTTAAATAATGATATTAAAATCACCTAAATGGTTAGTGAATGAAAGTTAACACT
Organism: Solanum medicagineum; assembly: GCA_026153255.1. Taxonomy (NCBI): domain Eukaryota; kingdom Viridiplantae; phylum Streptophyta; class Magnoliopsida; order Solanales; family Solanaceae; genus Solanum; species Solanum medicagineum. The sequence continues at coordinate 6,399,359 of JAPFFP010000080.1, forward strand.
TCTCCTGAATGCGTTTAATTACTTTTAGAAGTTAAACAGTCTTCATGTCAATGCTCCACATTTACCATCCTTAATAATCTATTTTCTCAAATTTTTGTTGTTTTTTATTTCCTTTTTTGTGTCTAAAAATTGTGCCTTTTTTACTTTCCAAATAGTAATGAAGTATTATTTTTTTTACTACTATTTACGTCATACATTATGATATTTTCATTCATATTTATCAAAATGTAATCCCTATCATTTTGTAGATTTTGTTCGATTAGAAATAACATTTATCATTGGTTAGCTCATTATCTGTTTATGTTTAATTGTTAATATTTTATCTTGCTTACTGCTTCCACATAATTGATAACATTTTTTACCTTGTATTTACTTTCCAAAAGCTAATGTGTTATTTATATTATTATTTGATGACGTATCCTAATTTCTTGGATAATATCTCTCTATCTTCAAAAACTTAAAGTAATCAAAATAAAATTATAAGCTTTGAAATATTAGGAACTCACGTGCAACGCACGTGTCGAAAACTAGTTACTAAAAAATAGAAATATAAGTATTAACTATTTAAAGTCAAAACTGCTCTTCCAAAGTAAATACTTCACGTACATAAATCTTTAAATTATTAATGATCGTATAACAATCTTTAAAGTATAACAATCAGGGGCAAGTGTATTTTCATTACTGAACAGGAACACACAGTTTAGGCATAAAACACAAAAAAAAAGATATTTCCATACCTGAGAAAGTGCTAATGTTCCTTGTCTAACTAATAAGCTTGTCAAGGTAAATTGACATGTAAAGCAGTTGCCTATCAAATTTTATGCTACAAAAATTGAGAGGCAAACTCAAAATACAAGATCTTACTTGACCAAGCTTAACATCTTCACGGCTTGGATTATATAGCACATGAATGTTCCCAACTACAAACATCCTCGGCTGGGGTACAAACAATCAAAGCACCACTAATGCTTGCGTTAGGATAGACTATCTACATCACACTTCTTGGGTTGTGGCCCTTCCCCATACCCTACTAAATGTGTGATGCTTTGTGGACTGGATTGCCCGTTTTTAGACAATGTTTACCCTATACTATGAAAAAAAAATGTGACATAGCAAAAGTTTTGTTTTCCATTACACGTGCATTTTCTGGGAATGTGATTCAAGAAAAAATTTGACAACTCCAACTCAATAAAACCTTATAAGATGATTTTACACCTCTGGTTAGTCACATTCGCTGTTACTTTTTAACCTTGATTAGCTTAAATGAAATTGTTGAACTAATTACTTCCCTTCTTTGACATTATCGTTATCACTTTTGGAGTTTCGGTGTTATTTTCAAGTTTTCCTTTTAAGTAATATTGGCAAATCTTTGCCCAGTAACACTATTCATAGTGCATATATTACTACTCACATAATATTGTGCTCCCTAATACACTTTACACCTACAATTAAATTATTCCATACAAAACACATGTTTTTTATATATTCCATCCGAACTACACAAGGTATGATTCACATCCGATCAATTTCAATACTAGTCCTTAGATTGGCACTGCCTAGTGGCTTAACCAATTCTTAGTTCATATTTCTCCTATCTCGCTTAAACAACATTAAGATCAGTCCTAACTTTTGATTGTATTGTTAATATTTACTACGAAGGCTTTTACCTTATCATTACTTGTGTTAAGGGTCTAACATCCTCTCTGTCTTCACAAGGTAAGGGTAAGATTGTGTATACATCATCCTCCCCACACCCCATTTGCGGGATTATACCAGGTTTGTAGTTGTTATTGTTACAAAACTACATTTATTTGAAATGCACATCTGTCAGAAAGTAAATCCCATTGTTATTATTTTGGCAAATTTCATTAGATTGAAATTAAATTTATCATTTATTCAGATATTAGAAGTTGTTGCTGGAGGTTTATGAATAAATGGCTTTCAAAATTGTTCCAAACTGAAAGAGTATATCCTACATGGTTATTACAAAATTTAAGTGAAAAATAAATTGAAAAATCAACCTATCAAATTGTTCCAAGCAACTTAGTGCTATAGTACTTATTTTGGGATTCTGTTATCTTTGGGTGTGATACACCGAACTATACAATGATCAGCTTAGGCGCATCATAAATTGGATACCCTTGAATCATGATGTACATCGTCTTTCAATAAAAACGACTTGTGATGCTCACAGAGCATTTTCCAAGTAGCAAGGTATCTTATTGGAAATAATCTAATTCACATCAGTGGCTCTTAGTATAAGAGTACATGTCCTACTGATCTCATCTCTCATGAATCTGTGGTCAGGATAAGATAGAACTACAAATGAGCTTCTAGGTTTCGTCATTGACATATACATCTTAAGATCGGAATCAAGAAATTAGAGTTAGGTAATAACAAGTATCCATTTCCTTTTGTCTGGGACGCAACCCAAGAAGGATAGAATTGCATGTTAACCTACAATAGAAGGAATTCAGTTTCTCCATCATATCTTAGGTCATTGAGGGTCTTAATCAATTCATTACAAGCAAATATGTCTATGTAACACCCTATGTAGACCTCAATATGCACCAATTAGTAATAGGTGCAACAACATGATGACTAAAAGTGATAAATGGGGACTAGATACACCAAGAGAAAAATTATCTCCAGAAACCTACAAATCCTGGAGTACATGTGGACTTAGTTAAGGACACAACAATAATAGGAATTAAGGGATCCACATGGCGATGCCAAAGAATATGTTCCTAGCTGAATAAGACATTGTGGAAAGAACTCACTGAAACCTGATTTTTGCATTGTATCAATTTAAAGTATCTGTGCTTTCTGGCGTGCTTACAGCTCTATCACTTCTAATTGATTGTGCTTTTGTTTATGACAAGGGGAACGCACTAATCGCTCGTGCTTTCTTGATATGCTTTTCACAATTGTTGAACTTTAACAGAAAGAGGCTATGGCAGTTCACTGGGTTCAACTCTATAGACTTAGATTCATCAATAGAAATAGGCTATTCCTAATCAACAGATTGCTATATGTTAAAGATAAGTTTTAAAATATATGATAAGCCTTCTGCTTCAGCTTCAAGTTCTTTCATCTTTGAACATAATAAATAACTTTTCTTGTGCTTTCAAGGGAGCAGTCTAGAGGTCAATAATGTTGGAGAAGAACCATGAGATCTTAGGTTCAAATCCCACGAGGCAAAAACACCAGTCATTTCTTCCCATTTTCCTAAGCCTTGGTGGGCAGAATTACATGTACTGGTGGGAGACAGCAAGTGGCTGGTTAGTCGAGGTGCATTTAAGCTGATCCAGATACCACCATTAATTAAATATGAATAAATAAATCACCATGGTCTTTCTGTCTGGCTTGTCTCAACTCTTCATTTATAAGTGTAGTCTTAATCAAGTTTCCCTCTATTGTGCATTTCATATAGCCTTTAATTCTGTTTCTCAACCAAAGGATCATCTGGGAGGTCTTAAAACTTAATAGATTTGCACTCAACTTTAACACTACCAATAGAAGGCAACTGCTCTTCATTCAACAAACTTTCAACCCGCAGACCACCTAAGATTGCACGACGAGTACGATAATGCAAGAGAAAATAAAGACAAGCCAGTTACCAACAGGAAAGAAGCTACCTTTGCCATGAATGATTCTCTCCCAAATTCTCTGAAGGTTAAACTGCCATGACAAATCCTTTCCAGGTATGTATGAGGGCACAGTAGAGGTAGCAGAAGTAACCTTGGTATATGCTGAAATGCTTGGCACAAAAATAGCTTTTGAGAAGTAAATACCTGCAGAAGGAAACATTCACCTCACCAACTTATTACTCTCAACGGAATCTCCTCATCATTTAACAAGAGAGAGATTCAAACAAGACATCAAAGAATTTTCTGTGATCTACCTTGAACTAAATAAACAAGGTCTCCAGGTGCATTCTATTTGGACTCTACGAGAATCCACCTTGTGTTGGTAGAAATCAAGAGAGTCGAATTAGAAATTTGAGTCGAATTAGAAATACTTAAAAATTTCTTTTTGAGTCGAATTAGGAATACTTAAAAATTTCTTCGGAAGCATAAGATTAACCAGATGCTATCTAATTCCTCACGTCGTAAGTTGGGTTAGATTAGTAGAACTTCGATCACATTGTCATATGCTGAGCCAGAATGTATGCAAGAGCAGTCAACCTGCACATATTAAGTATTGAAATAGAACTACTTATGAATTGAAGGGTTAACTTTTTATAAAAAATTGTCAACGTAAACTTAGATTGATGGAAGTAATTAGCTTTATGTATCAAATCAGTCATAAAACTCGTTGAGTCATTATCCCACACAAATCCTCAGTTCACCCAAACTGCTTCTCATTTCTGATCTACATTTTTTCCTTCAAGCACACCAGATAATAAAGCCACAGTATGTTATTCCTAGTAGAAAGAAAACAATAGCATATCAGCCATGATACTGCGAAGGAACAAAGTTGATTTCTACACAAACAAGCAAACATGTGGCTCATGGTATACTAAACAAGTGTAACATAGCAGGAGTATATCAATTGAGCCATCTCTTCTGGTATCAAAGAACCCACATGGAATGCAATTCCCAATCTGCAGAGGCAAACATCGATGACAACAACAAAATGCTGCATGATTATCTTTGATGACTACCTGAGGATGCACAGGTATCAACAAGCCTAGGAAGAAGAATTTGAGGATCTCTTGCATCCATGCAGTTGAATAACAGAATCTGCAGTACAGAGACAATCTTTTTCAGAAAGCACACCACTCAACAAAGACAAAGAATTAGAGGAAAGGAAAACACAATAGCATAAGATTTATGAAATGCAGAAGAACTAAATTTCATGTATCAATATGAAGTTTCTTTTACACGCTTCAATATTTCGTCCGACTCCAAGTTATGACAATGTTTGATGTAATCATTTGTCCCAGCTCTTTCCCTCATTTCAACTTTCGAGGAAACGAATGAAAGTGACTGGTCTTTTCGTTCAACCGCAGCAGCAGAAAACCATCTTGCGCAAGCATCCATGCTCTCAGGACTGTGAGCTCCATCAAGGTAGAAGGTTAGATCTCCTGAAGACCTTATATTTCCTCCGGATGTATTGATAAGAGGGTCAACAACAATCTGAGCCCTGCCAGAAAGATGTGCAGCTGAGAGACCCCTCAGGAATTTCTTTGGTAGACCATCTTCCTCATATGCCTGTTTTGATGCCAAGGAAAGGTCAAGCAGCGTCATAATAGAGCCATAGAACATAAGAGCAAAAGAAGTGTGGGTCACTCTTCCTAAGACACTTTAACTAATAAAATACCCCTCCATTATATGGCAAGATGAGGTAAAGTAACACAGTTAAAGAAAGAGGGCCAGCTTAGATGAGAAAAGAGAACAATTTTCATCATGATGTTTTAGGTAAATATAAGAGACAAAAAAGGTGGAGGTGCAAGCATGCGGCTATCTTCTGATCGCTTCATAATATGAAGGAGCATCTGTATTTCTTGGAAAATTTAACATCCTTCAAAATCATAGGTCTGCATCACCATAATTTTTATCTAGTGCTATGAGAAACCACCAAATCTGCAACCATTTAGAAGTATTGCAGTTGAATCAAGATTTTATGAATCATGAGGAGGGGGGCCTTGCACTCTATTTAAATTGTAGTCTAGTTTCGAAGTTGCAAGTCCTTGCCGCTCCCCCATCCCACCTCAGTAGAATGGACCTTGGGCTTAACTCAACAACGAAAGCTAACTTATGAGATAGTTCTTGCCTAAAACCACTCAAGGAGGAAGCTTCAGATTGTGAATAGATGCTACATGTGCAACAAGGAAGCAGAAACTCCCAGCCATCTTTTTCTGCAATGCCCAGCTGCTGCAGACTTATGGCACATGTTCCTCAACCTTTTTGGTCTCAGATGGGTAA
>JAPFFP010000080.1:6406707-6419349 GCA_026153255.1 Solanum medicagineum
CGTTATCTCAAAGACATAACCATTTTGATTCCTTCTTTTTTTTAAATCCGTCCCCCTTCCCGACTCCAAAAACAAAAAAAAATCACTAAAACAAAAAAAAAAAAAAAAAAAAAAAAAAAAAAAAAAAAAAAACCACTCAAGGAAACAAGCATTCATTTCCTCCACCGATGGGCCAATCAAACACTAACTATTAAGATGGTCAGCATACTATGCTTCATGCTTCGCTCAATATTCAATCAGAGGAATCATTACAGACATTTTCTTATGAACTGCCCCCTAGTAATTTCTTGACTGCAATATAGATCCACAAACAACATAATTCATAATTAGTAACGAAGTTTAAGATTTGTCATCACAGAATAATTAAAAATAAAAAACTCACAGGCTTTACTGACGTTACTACTTTTCTGGAAAATCATGAATATAGATATTGGTTGATATGTTAAACTTTGATTCCCATATGCACAGAGTAATGCAGAAGAGAGAATAAAGAGAATACCAACATCTTCAAACAGCCTCATCCAGTTCCCTGTACTTCTAAGCCAACTTTTACAAAGGGATATAGCAAGGGCAGCATTACTGAGCTGGTGATCACCAGACAAACTTAGCCTTGCTCCATTTAACTTTTCCAAGGTTAGTGGTCCAACAACTTCCAGAGGAATCTGCACGGACAGAGAGAATAGTATTTAGAGATTTTTGTGTAGATACTTACATTACAGATAGTGAGCTGCATGGAAAGAGAGGACAGTAGTCAGTGCTAAGAATACTACAAATGATACTCTGTATCAATTAGGATTAGTCAGAATTAATTAGATCGATTCTTTCTTATAATTAGGAAGTCAAGAGTATTTCCTCTCCAACACTTATTACTTATACACTCACTATGAAAACCCAGTCTCTAGAGGGAAAGACTAATCTGAGTTTATCTCGCTGTTCTTTGTCCCATTTTTTTATGACAAGGGAAACCCACAGCCTCTATCCTTAGGGTGCACACAGGTAAACCTCCGCTCCTACGCAATAGCCGCAACTCACAAGCCACACACGAGAGGCAACATGTACTAGGCAAGCCCGGTGTGATGAGCTTGAACCAAAAGACGTCCCTGCTTTTTTTGGCAACAGGTTTTGAACTTGAGACCTGGAAGTCCCAGCCGCAAACCACTGGGTCACCCAAAAGGATTCAATAAGCTAATAGCTTATCTACATCTTTCTAGTGATTATATCACTGTTTTGTGAATCTAGTTTTGATTTGTGTGTCCATTTAGAGACATATATACATGCAAGGAAATGAAATTCTGGCAACATAGAAACACTCAAAGATTAGTGAAACTTGCTTGCCATAGGATACAAATGATAATAGTCATTTTTCAAATAATGAATCTTCTGTTCATTGAAATATTCTAGACCCATTCAAATTATGAGATTATGGATAAACAGATGCTACAACAATAAAAGCTGCATATGTGTAACAAAATTTATTGAGTTTTGCCAAAAGGGTGCGATCCCAAGACACAATTTTTAAAGGTACATAAACATTAGTTACTAGCCTCACAACTCCAAAGGTAATGTTACAGTAAATTACCATCAACTCATTGGCCCTTTCTTGAAGAACTTCCATTGCTTCAGAAAGTTGTGGTACAGTGAATGCAGGAATACGAGGCTTCACAAGCAGAAAAACCAAATTAATTCAGAAAATACTTAATAATCTAATTGCCAGCTCAAGATATGGGCAGGAATTTTGCCATAAATAATCCACTATAAAAAAAACATATCACACTATTGAAATTGCACTAAAGTAAGTACCTTAAGAATTCCGGCCTTGTGAGAAGCAATCTGGCCTAGTGTATCTCCTACACATTATAGTTGGAAGATAAACAAGTAATATCAAAAAGGCGTTCTGGTGGTCATCTAGTAAAGCCATTATTAAAAAGAATTTTCATGTGTTTATCCCAAGAAAAAGAGTTAGGTCCCAAAAAGGTTGTGTCATCTCTAACAACTTAAACTTCTAGATGAGTTGTTCACACAATTCAACACATCCAATAGCATATCTAAGTTGACGCTGCTGAGTACAAATGAACTCATGCTTCTTGCTTGTGTATGCTTTTTTTTAAACAATTTTCAATAGACATGAACTGTCTCAACTAAAAATTTAAGTTGTTATAAATTAGAGATATTTAATATTCATTTTAGGGTTAGCAACAACAGTTAAATGTAAACACTACTACATATTTAATACTCTAATTAATAGAATACTGGCGTCTCGCCAAGCATAATATAGCTTTCTACCTAGTAAAGTACGTCATAAAAGGATTGATTATATTCATGCATTTTGTCAACCTCTTCTCTTGGTTTTTATCTATTACATCATACAGAAAGTAACAAATAAGTCTATTGAAGACAGAAGGCCACACCTAAAGTTTCCATGTGATCCATACCCAGAGAAGTAATACCACAGACAACAGGTTCCTTAATCTGCAAAATCATTTTATCAATTAATTACATGTTCATCAATGCCAAGGCTCAAAATATTATTTCCCAAAAAAGAGCAGAAAAGATTTCTCCAATGTCTATGCTACCTTGCATATATTATATGTAGGAGCAATATGAATACCCGATAGGATGCATTACCACATTTGTAGAATCCAATTTTCCACCGAGACCAACTTCAATGATGGCAACATCAACCTGTGAAAGTACAGCAAGTCTAGTCACATAATTGCTGAGGTTCACTTGTTTTATTCTTGTTGGAAAACCCAAATATACGCAACCGATTTCGGTTTAATTGAGAATAATATTTTTAACAAGGTACATAATATTAGTAACAGTGGGAAAAACACGCATATACAAGAGGTATAACAAAAGTAGAGACTCTACATTAAACATAATTCTCTACGAAAGACACCTAATCATCTATACAACTTACAAGTAAGAATCTCAAGGGTACACCAAAAAGCAATCGAATACAAAAGGTTGTTCCTCAAATGTACAAATCATTCTTAGTCCCCTCAAAAGCTCTCCTATTTCTAATCGAGAAGAGAAAGTTCCTGATTTTAGCTTGATTTATCCCATATCATTTCAAAGGTTAAGTACTTGTGATATGAACCAACATTTGGTCAGCCTAACACTATCAGGAAGACTTACAAAATCATCAAAGAGTTTAAAAAAGTTGTAAGTTCTCATCTAGCAGTAATCATTACACGAATGCCTAGTTGAAGCAAAAATTTCTGAGGTAATAATCCAATCCGGAAGTCAAGGTCAGAGGATAACTTAGACTTATCCCTTCAGTAATTTTGTTCCAGGACATGGTCTTGATCTTTGGAGAGCAATATCAGTATCTCATAAGATAATGCCACCAGACGCGAATGGTGAACAACTTCCAAGCATATATTAGAAAAAAGAAAGATAAGTGCCAGGACTCATAACTTGGTCTTCATTCCTTCAATAATTTTATTCCAGGTTCTGGTTTTACTATGGCCATCATTTTTGAGAGCAACATCAGTATTCTCATATGGAAATACCACCAGCTATGAACTGTTGACAGCTTCCAAGTACATCTTAGAAAAAGAAAAGATAAACACCAGAAGCCAAATCAAACCATATCAATCACGCACTAAGGCATATCCAAACCAAGTAAAATAGAGGGAACAGGTTTTTACCTTCTCGCTCACAAAAATTTTGAAAGCCAACACAGTAAGGAACTGGAAGAGAGGAGGCATAGGCAAGTCTTCGGAGATGTTCGCCTGCAAATTAACATTTCTAGGATGAGTAAAACTAACCATCAAAAGTTTTACTGAATGCAGATTACTCTAACAAACAGTAAAAGGTGTCAGATGATAGGAAAATTATATTTTACTCGCATCCAACACAAACCATTAAACAAAGTAAAGAACTTCCTAGAATGAGCTTAAAGTAAGTCATATTATACTATATTGTACAGTGAATATCAATAAATGATGAAGTCATGAAATGTTAGATCAAGCAAATGAAGGATTCCAATTAAAAAAGTGAACCAATAAAAATACAAAGATCTACACATCTCTATCATTAACATGACTTTTCCAATTTTGCTGTAACTAGTATAATACCAATGCAATCTTGAATTATAATGACAAAGAAAATCTTTATCTTGAACCAGAAAAAATGTGTTAAGACTACGTAAATCTGAAAAAGAGAACCAACTGGCATGTAGTCAAGGTAATTAGGAAGATCCAGTAGCATAATTAGATAAAGGCATCTTGTCATCCAGCACAGAGCCACAAATGAAAGAATACCTTGAGCTGATTCCAACAATCCCAAAAGTATCGAAGAAAATTTTGCTGGCATATGTCCATCCTAAGCAACACATCGTAACGGAATAAGAAACGCCATCAATAGTTGAACTACAATCAAATAAAGGAAAGACATCAATCACATAAAGAAAACCAATTAACATCAATGGAGCTCATTTTGAAATTTGAGTAGGGACCCTTTGTGTACTTCAAGACATTCCAAGTAGCATTTAAACTTGACAGGCTATTTGAGTTATTCACTATCTGTTAATTGTGTTCTAGAAAAACATTATTGGGTGCACTTAGTCGGATGATGAAGGGGAGAGAACACCCAAAGTGTTGGCTTAAACTCCCATACGAAAAGTGAAAATGAGGGTGGAAAATAACAACTGTTACCCAGAATCATCTGCATCGGGAACAAGAAAGAATTGAAGTCCATGGAAAGGAAAAGATTGAAATCCACCCAGTTTATTAAAGTGAAGAAACTTGCTTCCATCCATCAAGTTTTCTTCCATAACTGGATTTTCTTCTCATCCAACCTCCCAATACACGGAATTCCCCCCAACCCACCCACCCACCCAACCCCAATTGAGTAGCACAGCCACTGAAGATGCTCTAATAAACAAAAGTAGGGAAAATCCAGTAACAAGAATGCGTACCCATCAAGTCGGTATCTTTCTCTAACATCGATCAAATGCGGTGAAGTGAAAAGTCCTGTTCTGAAACCACACTCCCGTAAAATTGCTTCAGAGAATGCACATGTTGAGCCCTGAAATGAATTGAAGACATGAAGAGAAAGAATATAGGAATGATACTAGAGAATTCTTGCACTTTGGAATTATCATTAATTGCAATCAAGTACTACATGTGTTAAGAATATGAGACGTCATAATTTCTGTAAAAAAAGCTTTTCTATTTTGCACTTGTTCTGGGCTACAAGTGAATGTTAGACGCTGGGAATTTCAGCCAATTAATAGAAGATGATAGAGCCCAGCAACGGCTGAAGCCTTAAGGGTAGGGAAATTAGTCTCTTCATACAGCATTGGACAATCCTTACTGCTGATCTTAACTTTTAGGGTTGAATTGAGCCCAACATCAATTTCTTGAACATAGCAACAAAGTCAAACCCAACTTTAGTCTTAGTTAAGCCAACATTCGGCCCCTGTGTTATATTGTCCCACATTGATTAAGAGTGATCTTGGGGAAGCCTCATGAACTAGCTTTTGGAGTTGAGTAAATGCCAACATCAGAAGACAAACATAAATACTCAAGGAGTATCAAATTCACTTAGTAATGCATAGTATTTGTCACATACACATCATGTGTACACCAACAGTTAATATTGTTGTAATCGTAGAAACTGACAGGTTACCATAAGATGTGAAGATATGACATCTGGGTCTAATTCAATCTCAAAAGCTAGCTCATGAGGGGAGGATTGCTCAAGTCCATATAACAAACCACCAGTCTATTCCCTAACCAATGTGGGACTTTTACCCACTCTAACACCCCTCTTCACGCCCAGACCCAACTGGAGTGTTGACTGAAAGCCCAAACAGGGATGAGCTGGCTATGATACCATGTAAAGATATGGTACCTGGGTCTAACTCAATCCCAAAAGCTAGCTCATGAGGGGAGGATTACCCAAATCCATATTAGCAACCACCAGTCCATTCCCAACCAATGTGGGACTCTTACCCACTCTAACAATATTTTTGAAATCCTGGAAACTGACAGGTTACAAATAAGATGTACAGACATGCAATATAAGTTAGCAACTTAACCATCAAAGATAACCTAATATCCATTATCCAAAAATCTACAAGAGAATCTAACACATGCCTTTTAACACTTTTCCCTTTCTGTTTTTTCTTCTGGGTGTGTGTCATGTCACCTTTTTCAGAGAACTTGACTCTGCTTTCTAACTCGTTATTCTTTTCTCTTTTAATTTATAAAGATATTGGATTTCATATTTTTAATGAAAAGCATCACATCAAACTATCAAGCAAATTAGGGATGACTTTGATCCAATGTTACAGAAAAAGAACAGGTTCAGAAAGAAGAATAAAAAGGAAGGTCCACAGGAAATAGACGTCCTTCGAGCTCTCAATGAGAGGATGACTGGATTTCTACATAAATCATAACATCAACTATGAGATACCTTTCCTTTAGTTCCAGCAACATGGATAATCTTAAGGCCAGCTATCTTTTCTTCCAAGCCCAAAATCTGCAACAGAAATACAATACCTTATTAGGCCTGCCTATTTTCAAATATACTTAAGGACCAGCATTCTTGCAATTTGAATGATATGAAGTTCCAAACTAATAAGTGCTTAGCATATGACCAATGGTACAAAGGTACAGGTAACTCCACCCACCACGGCTTAGGCAGCTGGGAATAAATCCCCTTACATTTTGTGTCTCTGCTCCACTTTAACTCTGGTTCTCTTTCTCTCTTCCTTTTTTTGGGGGGGATAAGTAAAGTGATCCCCGTGATTTTGACCAATTTCATTAACCACTAGGTCTCTTGTGCTTAAAATAATCCTAATTAACCAAAATTGGTAATGAAACCGACTATTAATTTTTTATTGTTTCAAGTGCAAGCTGATTGCATTCAACTCATAAACTGCACGAATTTCTAATCTCAATGGCACGAAGCATAGTAGACCACCGATACCCATATATATCCATCCATCCATCATTGCCTAGCTGAAATAAGAACTTTGTGATAAATATCTGCAAATTAATTATTATATCTCTATATTGATTATTGAGATTTTGTGGATAAGACTCCATAATTAGGGTAGGTCTCCAATGCATCAGTTTTCTTCTACCATGGCAACAAGCTCTCATGATGAGGTTGTTAAAACAAGCATAAGGTAGATGTTGTCAAACCATTAATGAGTGCATCTTAAAACCTTCTATGAGTAGCGATACGGAAGCTAATTAGCAGCTACCGGACAGAAGTTCATCATTTAGTAAGGCCAAAAGGAACAATGGAAATCCAGTTAAGATTATGCCAACAACTGTGGATAGAGCACTGCACTCTCAAAGAGTAAATTCCAGATTTGCGTACTTGGAATTGCAAAAGGATGCCACAATTGCAGATAGCAGAGATGAAAATGGATGGCAAATTAACGTCACAAGAAATCTTCAGGAGTGGAAGATTAAGAGAGTGTCATTGTTTATTCTAAAGCTGTGACAACAAGAAACTACATCTAAGGCAATACCTTGAACAGGAAAATGAAGAAAGAAGGGAAGTTTAAAAGATTAAGAGAGGGTCATTGCTTCTTCTAAAGCTGTGAGAACAAGAAACTACATCTAAGGCAATACCTTGAACAGGAAAATGAAGAAAGAAGGGAAGTTTAAAGTGCAATTTGTTATAAATGTTTATAAAAGCAGAGGAGAGAGTAAGACAGAGGCCTAAAATGATTTCAAAGACAAAAGCCCCACCCCACAACTAACCTGCTTTATATGGTTAGCTATAAAGTAAACATGTCTAGACACAAACCTATAAGGTTACTTCCTTTGCAAACAGATCCTACATGTGTGAATATGCTACTAGTCCCCAAAAGGATAATCATAGTACATGGCCATTCGGCCAAAATAATTACCAAAAAAATAGCCATTCACAATATAGGCATGTATATGTCAAGCTATATTTAGTTTTTGAGTGTATCATAATGTATATTCAGTGTATAGCTCATGTATAAATAATCTACCTTGTATAGTTAGTGTATACTTTCGATGACTTTTGGCAAGCTATATTGTATAGTCATGTATATTTCCTATGATTTTTGGCTATTTTTACGTAAATAAAACATGTCTATATTTATTGTAAATTAATTAGTTTATTATATATATTTGAAATTATCACAATAAGTATTTATAAATTGCAGCAAGACATGACAGTCCTGCTGCTTATTCCTCAATTGTTCTGGAGTGCAGCGGGCTATGCTAAAATCACTAATTAAGAGTTTTCGAAGTTGGTAAGGTCAGAAAAAGGAAGCAGCTAGGAAAGATGTGGAGAACACCTCTCGTGTGCATTTATGGACTCTTTGGCTGAAGATGAATAGCAGATATTTTGAAGGGGGGGAAAAAAAGCAAGAGCAACTTCTACTTGAAATTTTTAAATTTCGGTCTATTAAGTTTTCTGTGTAAACTTGAAGAATGTATATGGCTTTGATACTACTCTAAATTTATTAAGTTCTTTTATGTTGAAGGAGTGTAAATCCATTGTTCCTGTATGCACTTTCAGCACCACTTAGTGCTATGATTAATGAAATTGTCTAATTTAACAAAGAAAAAGGTATATCTTATGTATTATCAAAATCATGTATAGACACGTTCCTAGCATAAGATCATTTTTAAGATAAAATTTGATTCAACACATTCCCCCAAAATAGAAATCAGGGAACAATGAAGTTTAATGGAACCACAACTCAAAAAAGTGATATCGTTACCAAAGTGAAAAAAGATAATAATCATATGCTGAGTATTCTGGAAACAGTAGTGAAAAGTTACAGAGACAACTCTAATTTCGATTAAATTTGTGACAGAAACAGAAAATCAAGAACGGTACAAGCAAGAAGCACTTTGATCATGAAAATATTAAAGGAGAAATAGTCTCAGCTAGAAATGCCGCTACCTGAATGTACCTCAACATTCTGTCTAATTTCTGGCTTTGACCACTAATGGCTGATATGCCATTTCTTTTTTTCTGAGTAATGAGAGTCGAAAGAGCTTCCATTGCAGATTCATACGCGGATGTAAGCTGGAACTCTTGTGAAATATCTTGACTATTTTGACTGAACTTTCCCAGAGTTTGAGATGACATATTCCTATATTTGAGTCCTTTAGTGACATAAGCCAAAATATTAGCATGGGAATTCAAGTTAAAAATTTACTCCAGTACAGTGAAAAAACACTATTTCTTAACTAATATCATCCTTTTTTTTTTTTTTACTTGCACCGGGTGTCCGAGTCTCTTAGAGTCCCGACTAATCCCGGGGGTGCACAGGCCCTCGGCAAGGAGTTTCTCGCAAGTGCACCACAGTTAATTCAGGTTTTACCCACTCCGATGGCCCTCAGAAATTGTTTGCACCCAGTGAGTTTTTACGTAAATATATCTCCAGTGATTGATATATACGTGAGTAAAACCGTGAAAGCAACCCTTCTAACAAGAAAACTTCATTGGTTTAGTTCAGAAACTAATTGCACACCTGACAATTGTTTACATACTCAGAAATACGAAATTTGCAACCCTGAGAACAATCACAACTCAAATGCAAATATCCAAAGCACTAAAGATGCTCCCTTCATGGAAAACGGAAGATACACTATCTATTTGAATTAAGACATCATTGCAGCTTAACCATCAAAGTCAAAACAAAAAAAAATGTCCTATGGATCCAAAACAACCAAGAGCTCGTCCACACTTTCACATCCAATGGGTGCTTAGTGGTTAATGAGGTGATTTAAGAACCATGAGGTCTCACATTCAAAACTCAAACGGATGCAAGTTTCTTGTCATCAGTCCAAGTCTTGATTGATAGAGTTATCCGGTACCTGTACTGGTGGGAATTGCGCGCAACCTAACCTGGACATCACACTTTCAACTAACTATCAAGAAAGGTTTATCTAACTTGCCAGCTTGACCTTCAAAATTTAACACACTCACTAATTAATTCTTTTAGAAGAAAAATACATAGAGTAAACCACATAGCAAGAACTCACATAGACATCCCCCAAGTCCAAATTAAAGGGGAGAATGAACCACATAAAACTAGTTGATTATGATGAACCAAATTGCGCAAAAATCGATATATAATCGACCTCAACTAGTACAATAATATTTGTAACGCTAGTTAAATACAAAAAGGTTATAAAAACAAATGACAAATGAGAATACAAAGCAACCAAGAACTTGTCAACACAATCTCAAGAAAGAATTACTATATCATTTCAACTACTAGACCTTCAAAGTTTATCACACCCACTAACTAATTCCTTTTTTAAGATAACTGTGGTGTCCGGATTAGCTTGCATGCACCTCGACTTTTTCACGGGATACCAACCACCTCCCAACAACATAACAACAATGTTGACACCAGGTAGCTCTGTCCCCAAAGCTAGTTTTCTTTGCCAGGATTAGAACATGAGACCTCATGGTGCTCAACCCACTTCATTGACGACTAGCATGACCCTGCCACCCACTAACTAATTCTTTACAAAGCAAAATGTATAGGAGTACAAAGCAGACCAAGATACCCCAGCTCACCATAACCACACTCAAGTCTAAATCAAGATGAAGCCTTTATAATCAAACAAGTCCAAAAATGAGCAAAATCAATACATAATCAACCTCAACAAGTCTACTAATTGCTGTAACACTAATTAAATGGTACTGAAGGGGGTCAATAAAAATTGTACCTTTTAGCTTTTTCACCCCATCAATATGGGCACAAGAAGGTGAACTCAAAGCCATCCATGTAACTCCACTGAGGAAATGGTTTCTTCTAACACAAATTTCAGAATAACCCATAATTTCTTGACCCAAATAAGGATTCTTGTAGAATAATACATGGACCATGGATCTTTAAAGGGTTAATTTCATTTTGGGGGTGCTTAAAATTCTCAATTCTTGAACCCCATAATCTTTTTCTCTGTCAGTCTTGCGAAGCTATGGTCGTGGAGATGACCAACAAGAAGATGAGAAATAGTACCAATTCAGTTTTAAGTTGGGAAAAATAAGATTAAAAAATGTAAAATTGAAAATTATTTCACTTTGGTCATATTAATTTTCCACTTTTTTCGAAAAATTATTTTCCTTGGAAAAAAGGTCAAAAATATTTGTAACTTTTTGAAATAAAGTAAAAATATCTTTCATTATATTTTGGTTCAAAAATACTTTTTGATTATATTTTCGGCTCAAAAATACCCTTGTTTAACCCTTCGTCCTAACAAAAATGAAAAAAAGGGTCTTAACTATTAAAAACAGAGTAAAAATATCCTTAGTATGTTTTCACTTAAAAAATACTCTCCATTAAAATTTTAAAGTTATTATTTAAAATATCTTTTTTTTTTTCATCAAAATTTCAACCTCAATCTATCTTCAAATCAATTTATGTCGAATTTTAAGTATTTCAGATTCTTATTATATAAAAAAAAACACAAAAACTTTTATTTATAGTTACAACTAAATTATTTCTTGAAACATTGCTAACATGAGCACAACAAATTTTATATAAACTTTGTAGATCGAAAAATTTGAAGAATTAGATTCTATTGAGCTCAAGAAACTGATTAAGGAGGAGGCAACAATTATAATGAGGATAAATAATGTTATTATTCAAAGATTGACTGTTTGAGACGTTTGCATGTGAAATAACAATCCATTTTGACTTGAAAAGGCTAGTCTCGTACCGAATATTCGAGGAGAAAACATCTTGGGTCCCTAAATGGGGCTTCACGTGTAGTAATCACATAGAACTTTTTATCCACATAACATGTATGATGTCATTTAACTATGTATTTTTTACCAAAAAATTTAGAGGGGGATATTTTTTAACCAAAATTTAACCAATGAGTATTTTTATTCAATTTATGATAGTTCGAGGGTATTTTTAACTTTTTTCTGTTTTCGTTAGAGAGGGGTATTTTTGAGCCAAAAATTTAATTGATGGTTGTCACGACCCAAAAATTTGGCGTGATGACACTTGTTCAATCCCACCAGAACAAGTCAGCCTTTGACTCAAAAGGAGTAATAAATATAACGTGCGTAACATTTTAACTAGACTAGATAACAAAAACTGAGAAAAAATTTCCATACCTTAAATCACACCCAAGATTTTGGTTGTCACGCGTACAAGCCACTAGAATACAGAAAATCAAAAGAATACAAGTCTTAACTGTTCTTCTTCTCAAATAAAACAAGTACAGAAGAAATAGGAACAAGAGAGTCAGCCAGATAACAACAGCTACCTCTCTACGTCTCCTGGAAATCCTCGACACTTTTAAGGAATTACTATTCACTGCTTGGGTTCACCACCTACACGAGTGTAAAAGCAAGGAGTGAGTACCAAATACCATGCTATACCCAGCAAGTCAACTAACAAAACAAGGAAGTCTAATAGAATACACAAATTCCTTTCGTCCCAGTCGATATTCGTGACACCAACCTGCACAAAAGTTATTCCGACCCAACAACATATAATATTTAAATAAGATAGTATTTTATCATATCACACTTTCCAAAACACAAGTTAAAAACACAATCAATCATACTGACGACTCCATGATATGCAATGGTATGAAAGAGTGATATGCAATGCATTATGCAATTATGCCATCACATTATCGCCGGCAGAAACCTCGG
>JAPFFP010000080.1:6424179-6444528 GCA_026153255.1 Solanum medicagineum
AATACAAAATGAAGTCGGAAGAATCATGAAATTAGTATTTTGTGTTTAAATGGTATATAATAAACAGAGATGAAGGCAAATACAAAATGAAGTCGGAAGAATCATGAAATTAGTATTTTGTGTTTAAATGGTATATAATAAACAGAGATGAAGGCTAAAACGGAATACGACTAAGACAATGTTCCAAAATAAAAAATGAGAGCAGGTTAGAGGTTGTTTATGCATTTGACCTTTTGAAAAATATCTTTGTTTTGAGATGTGCTTTTAAAAAAGAGATAAATGTTAAAAATACACCTAAATTATCCTTTTTTTTTAGTTTCATACCTAAACTATTGAAAACGTGAATTTCATACCTAAATTATCATTTATTAGTTTGAGAAACACACTAATATGACACGTATTAGTACCTTAACTAGTACTTTTGATGAGTTTTTGACCGACAAATTCTAAAATATGACACGTGTGAATATTTTTTGGCTTAATACGTAAGCATCCTTTTAAACTTACAAATACGAAGACGAGGTGAAAAACAATAGTCATCTTGAGCTTTAACGTTGTGGATTTGCTAGAAATTAATAATAAAATGGTCATATATATATATATATACTTCTCAATACAATTTCTTTCAAATTCATTAAAATTTCATGTAATGAATTGATATTGTATAAATATCATATAACTATTAATATATGATATATAAATATGTATTTGAGATGTATGTACATTTATAACAATGTTTATTTAATATTTTGATATTACAGCATAGTTCATCTTCCTCAACTAGTTGATTTATTTTTACTCCGATCAATTGAAATCTCTTCTAAATAATCCCAAAATTTAGATATGAGTCTTCTCTTGTTGTTTTTAAATTTTTTGATATACTATTCACTTAAAACGATGTAAGTTTATCTTTTAACAATACTCACCCCCTCCCCTCCCCGGTCTATCTTTACTTGTCCACTATACTATTTTACGAGAAATGTTAGATTGTTGTTTGACAAAAAGGTGGTCAGCCATGATCATTATTTCTCTACTCAACTCTCGCTTTATTTCACTCTTTATTACTTCATTATACTTTGTAACATATGTAATTTCTAGCCATTTATCTTCTCCATTAATCTACTCTATTTATTTAGTATTCATTGCATAAAAGACTTTCACAACTATAAATAGTCTTCGTTTGTTTTGGGTATACAACATATGAGAAAAATATAGAGTGCACAGAGTAGGTTAAAAAGAGAGTTCTTATTAGTTGAAGGGAGGTGTTCTTCTTGTGGAGCTTAAGACTCAACTTTTGTCTAGAGTTTGCTAAGTTACACTTTTGTGAAAGATTGTTGTATCCTGGAGGACAAGTCAAGGAGAATATTGCTGGACCAATGAAAACTTTTGCTGCAGCGACCTTGAATTTCCTTAAAGAGAGCGAGATCTCCGTGCCTCAGCCTATAGAACTTTGTTCTTCATTTTTACTTTTTCAATTGTTGTTTTTAATCTTTTTTAATTTTCACCAACAATTCAAGGAGATTCAAATGGCTACAATTGAAAAAATCATGAATGTCAAGATGGGAGATCTTAACAAGGCATTTCGGTCCAACGGTAATCATTTCAAGAGGGGGAAGGGTAAAGTATTTTTCTACTTGAGTCTTCTCAATGTTTCTTATGTGTTAACTGAGAAGAATTCTAATAGAGTTGACATCCTCTCCATGGATAATGATAAACTAATTTCTCATCAAGAGAAAGTGGAAAAATATAATGAAGATTCTTATAAGTGTCGGTATTATATTCGTAATTGTCTATCTGATAATTTTATGATTATTATGATAGAACTTACTTTAGTACAAAGAAAATTTGGAAAGCATTGTAGTGTAGTATGATACTAGTTGAAGCGAAAAAATATGTTGCTAGCCGATATTTTCGATTTCAAACAGTGGAAAATAAATCAGTGGTAGATCAAGTTCAGGGCTTCATAATGATTGTTGGAGAACTTAGATTCAAGGAGATCAAAATTGGGGATAACCTTATTGTTTGTGGCATAGTTGATAAACTTTCACCTTTTGAGCCGTGGTGTTGGAAATGCCACTCGGAAAAGTCAAGAGCCTCCTTTTTTTTCGAAAACTATGGAAACGAATTAAAATGTGGCTTTAATTAATTTAATTGATAAAGACGCTAAATCTAAATCAAGTATGTATGGCATCAATGAAATGAATTTATGTTTTGCATGATTTGGCTTATTTAATCAATGTTGTGTGGTCACTTGATAAGGTTAGCAATTTATTTATTTATTTTGCTTGTTACATTTTTTCTTATGAAGTTTGTGTGTGTATGTAGATGTAGATGTATACCAATCAATTCATCAATAAAGAACATCTCAAGCTAATTAATAATCATTTATTATAGGAATTTCTATTTAATTAACATTATTTAAGTTTATGTCAATACAACAAGAAATTATTTATCTTTGAAAATTTTTTTGAGGAATTTTATAAATGACATATACTAATGCAATAAGTTTTATAAAACTTGAACTTCTTTTAGAGGCAATATGTAATCTGTTCTATAAATATAGTTGTCATCGATGGATACGAGTATATATTTTATAAGTTATCCTATTTGATTGTTCTTATTTAATTTGTACTTAAAAAAAATTAACTAGTATCCTTATTAAATCACATAAAAAAAAAATTAACTAATATCCTTATTAAATCACATTTTCTCCTTCCTCCTCTTCTTCTTATCTAGGATTTGAGATGATTAGATGTTTTTCATCTATTCATCACAAACTTGAATTTAGTTTTACATTGAAATAATTAGTCAAATGTTCTAAAAATAAAAATGAATTAAAGACGGATTCAAAATTTTGAAATTTTGGATTCCTAAAGGTATTTTTAGAACAAAATGAATGTAAGAAATAAAAGTAAGCCACGGAGGATTAAATCCTATATCACTATTTTATATGCACTTCAGCATCCTAATCTGTTACATCCAAGAAATTATAAAAATATCTGTAGACGAAAGAATGCTCGCATAACACATCATCTCAAATTATTTTGGCAAATTCGAAGTCAAATATCAATCATGACGAAAAATTGTATGGGAAAGTGGTGTCAATTGAATTTTTGGCCAACCAGATCAAAAGATGATTTTTTTTCAAGATAAATCGCACATCCAGATGTAACTCCCCAATTTTGTTTAGCTAAGATCGTGTAACACCCCCTTCCCCTAATTCATCCTACCTAGACTGTGTAGATGTCCAAAAAAATTGAGAAAATGACTGTAAAAAATCATTGGGGGAAACCACGAAGGCCATCTATGGTCCGTAGAGTGATCTACGATCCATAGGTGAAGCCGCATAGTTGCCCACGTGACTTCGTAAAATTTTCCCAAGTCTGAGGCCCATGTACAAGGAAGTGTATGAGTCATACACCATTTCACGACCCGTAATCATGTTTCGTAGCTTGATGACTCAAAAATTAACTTTTCTGGATATCGAATCACGAGTTATCAGAGGACCTGTCATCTTAGTTACAACCCCCGTACATAGGTTTCGTAGGTTGAAGTATAAGAAATCAAGATTTCTGAACCTTGAGTCACGAATTATCAGACGGTTCGTAACTTGACTTATGGCCCATAGAAATGTATTTGTAGAACCCTATATTCAATTTCTAGTAACCCAAACTTTGGACACCCTCACCTACGAGGGGTCACTTACGGCTCGTAAGTGGACCCACAACCCGTAGTTGGGGTCTCGTGGTTCCACTCGACAGTTTTTAAGGAGGATATTTTTGTCCTTTCTTACCCTTTTTAATTAAAACCTATGACATTTTGGACTTAATTTAGGTCCCTTATCAGTACCCTAGGTGTATTATCCCTCATTATGCACTTAGAAACTTTGAGAGCATCGAAGAACGGAGAAAAACGAGAGTTTCGAGTTCAAGCTTGAGGATTGTTAGAGGGTTAATCGTTCTTCCTAATTTTAGGTATATAAGGCTTCCTAAAGAGAAGGACTAAGTCTGTCCACGTGCCCTATCATTTACATGGGTCGAGTTGTTGCATAAGAATCGAATATTGACATATCCTATGATCTTAATTTTCGAGTTGCATATATTCATTTTGAGTCCTCGTGATCATATGTGAATAATTGCCACATAGCATTACTATTTAAATGAAATTGAGATACTAGCCTTATACTTGACAACATGAACCCTAAATTTCCACTATCCTATAAGGTTTTGCATCTTGACTGAATTGAGATCATAAGTTTGATTATCTGAATTGAGTAACTTGAGTATTAACTGAGCATGGGAAGCATATTATCTGCCTACATTTATAGTTAATGATGCATCCTATTTGTCTATGTGATGAGCCTGAGTGAGTGGAGTCCAAATGACTATTCAAGTTTGAGTTATGATTATATACATAATTGATTACCCTGATTGGTTGAGTTATTGAATCATTGAGTTGAGTTGACCAAAAATATCTAAAGATATGAGTTTTGAGTTGATCTAACATAAGCATGCTTTAGTCTTGGGAAGAGTATTGAGTACCAATATGGGAGCGAGTAAATAATTACTCCAATCCATTAACTGTGTTGTCAGCGTAGGATAGTCGTGCAGCTAACTCTGGTGAGTCATGTCCCAAAAGATGGACATGTACTTTGAATCCAAGAGAGAGTTGAACGTCCTTTACCTTGGCAAGTTTAGGACGGCGTGGAAATGACTTGATTGAGCATATTATGTTTTAAACTGAGTTGCATCAGACTGAGCCTATTTTCAAAGCATGGTTTTAAACTTTAAACTTTGCATATTCACCGAGTTGAGATTATGAGTTGATGAGTTGTGTTCCAAGTCGAGTTGACCGATTTGAGTTGAGCTTTCCTTGTTTATATTAGTCATTCTTACATATCAGTATATTTCATGTACTGACGTTCATATGGGCCTGCATCATTCAATGATGCAGATACAGGTGATAGAGATCTTAAGTACGTGCACCGTTGAAGTCCAGAGTCCTACTTCCAAATTTGGTGAGCCCTCCTTGCTGTTTGGAGGAGCCTTTCTTTCTTTATATGAGTATTTTTATTTCTTGATTGGGGTAGCCATGACTTGTCATGGTATTGTCTAGATTGTCAATTAGAGGCTTCATAGATATTGAGTAGAGGATTGTCGATTGTTATTTTATTTTCAAATTTGATCATTGAAAACTATATTTTAGAAGAGTTTTATTTATCTATTTGATATCTTTCTTTCGGTATATCTTCTGTTGTCGAGTATGATGTGATGATTAGGCCAAGTGGTTCTCTTGGAGAATCAGAAATAGTTCTTCAAGTGCTGGCCACGCCGAGGGTACCCTATTGGGGCGTGACAAACTTGGTATCAGAGCACAGAGTTCACGTGTCCTAGGGAGTCTATGAAGTCGTGTCTAAAAGAGTCTTATTTATAAGCGTGTTATGCACCACACTATAAGAGGAGGCTATGGGACATTAGGAATTGTTACACTTTTTTGTATCCTGAGTTAGTGCGATAGAGTTTAATCCTATAAAACTCCTTTCTAATTCGTGTTTTACACGTTTGCAGATTATGTCTCCTAAGCCTGCCGCCACCCAAAGAGATGCTTTCAACCTCTAATGCTGAGAATCCCCCACCAAAGGTTCCTACTCAGATGGAGATGAGAGGCCGAGGCCGACCAACTAGAGCTACCAGAGTCCCACAGGTGCCTACTGCTCCACTTGCTCCCACTACGAAGGCTGATTTCAGGAGAGTTATCACCATGTTCACCCAGTTGGTAGCCACTCAGAGTGGAAATCGGAGTTCACATAGGAGTATATGTTAGCCACTTTTATAACAATAAAGAGTATATGTGAGCAACTATTATAACGATAAGAACATATATGAGCCATTTTAATTACAAAAGGATGTTTAACTCTAAATTATAAAATTGAGATATATATATATATATATATATATATATATATATATATATATATATATATATATATCTCGACGTTTTTCCAATTGTCTATATACTGCCTCATAAAAACATTTTATAGTAGAGACCTCTTATGTCCAATTCACGTTATTTAAGTTCATTTCAATCTAGTAAAAAATTATCATATTCAAGTTCATTTCAATTCCAAGCAGAATTTGAACATTAAAACCTTTCATTGACTGTAAATTATTTTGAGAGTTTTAAAAATTCTAGGTGAGTATTTGAATTACCAAAAAAGAAAAAGAAAAATAATATGTATTAAATATAGCATTATTTGGTCAAATCAATAACAAATCTAGCAAAATATAATATCTATGACAATCATAATTATTAAATGTTCAATATATATGAACAAATCAACAGATAATTCATAAATGAATGTCTCTTTATCTCACATTGATGATAAAGTCACTTTAATTAAATTTATAATATTACATAGATTCTGAAAATTTGGATCTAAGGGCAAATTTGGAAATTCATATCGCTCGAAAGTATGATTTTTCCACTATAAATAAGACCACCCTAGTGGTATTTTCATTGTCTCAAAACTTATATTTTTTATTCATTCTCTTCTTGGAAAGGAAAAAATGGCTATCAAATTTAATCCCATTCTTGGGACCCTCTTAGTGGTGCTTGCCTTCTTTCTCCTCCATGTCTCCGACGCACAAGGCGGCCGGAAAGAACATGTTGGGTGGAGAAAAATTGTAGGCGGTTGGAATCTCATACGCAACATAAGTGGTAGAGATAGAAAAAATTTGCGGTGGATAAGCATAATAGAGAGGCCAAAATAAAATTAGAGTTTCAGAAAGTAGTAAAAGGAGAAAGTCAAGTTGTTGCGGGAATAAAGTATCGACTGATTATCTCTGCTAAGGACGGCGATTCGCTGCATAACTATTTGGCGGAGGTGTGGGATAGGGTAGGGGGAAAATCTAGGATCCTCACTTCCTTTGAAGATCGTAAAGTAAAATATGAAAACAACCTGACATGTAATTTTAATTAATAAAAACACTAGATCTATACTAATCTTTAGAAAAGATCTAATATAATTTATAAAGTTAATGATATCAATGAAATGAATCTTCGATTGTTTTGAGTATGTTTTGCATGATTTTCATTTTATTTAATGTTGTGTGATCACTTGATAAGGCTTATTCCTTTTCTTGTTGCATTTTTCCTTTTTGAATTTTGTATATGTATGTAAATGTAAACCAATCAATTTATCAATTACATCTTAATTTATGATTAATTTATTATAGAAATTTCTATCTAATTCACATTATTCAAGTTTACTTCAATGTTACAATAAATTATGTATCTTTTAAAGGCTTTTTTTTGGAAATTTTGTAAATGAATGATATACTAATGCAATAAGTTTTATAGAACTTGATTTTCTTGAACTTCTTTTAGAGACCACCTGACTCTTTTAAAATTTGACCTTCTCAAACTCTTAATTTTAATTAAAAAAGTATTTGAAATTGGTTTTAGCAAATCATACCAAAATATTTGGCCTTCAAAGAATCACACATTAGATAAAAGTATCAATTTTTTAACCAAACCTATATTTTATTTAAAAAATTTAACCGGCAAAAATTAACGATGATGACGATGTTAAATGAATAAACGTTACTGGCAGCTCCCTCTCTATTCTCTTTTTGCTCCCACGTCGCCACACGAAGGGAAAATGTTGACGTAAAATAGAGACCATAAAATTTAACGGGCAAAAATTGATGGTAATGACAGTAGTAAATGAATAAACGTTACTGTCTACCGCATCCCTCTCTTTTCCTTTTTTGCTCCAATGTCGCCACACGAAGGGAAAATGTTGACGGAAAATAGGGGACCATCCAAGTTGATCTGCATGAGTTTTGCTGTTCATACATGAACGCTTTTATTACACTAAAAAATGCAATTCAGGGACAAATTTTCATTGAACGACTTAATAGGTCACACCTTAAGGTGCATTTGGCTCACTATTACATATTGAAATGGATAAGGGACCATAAATTACATCCTCATATTGGCTTGAACAAGGCCACTAGGCCTTAACAAACTTACACTACTTTATTGCCAATGAATAGAGACAACACAGTGTGTTCATTTCTGCAAAGAGATTTCAAGTAAATCAGTGAAGGATCAAATTTCAAGTAGCTTGAGAATAGCAGCTTTTTCTCAAAGAAAAGATGTACGCGTTATGTAAGATTTGCTTGATTACATTAGCTCTAAGTTCAAACAGTACAAGTAATGGCGGCATCATATCAGCAATCAAGTGGTTCAATTTTCCTATGTTTCGTTGGTTACAATGTCTTGGAAGATAGTCGTAGTATCTTTCAAGGTTAAATGACTATCCTAACAAGAGTAGAAAAAAAAAAGTTCACCATCACTTAACAATTTCTATCCTATTGTTACTGTTTCAAATCCTAAACTGGAACAAAGGGTGTCCGATTTGACTAATCCGACAATACACATGGGGATGAGTAAATGTAGGCTAATATAATGGTTTTGGGAGTCGAATAAACACTCCGTGCACCAATACTTCCACCCCCCCTCTAACACTCATTTCATTGAGTTTGTGTATAAATGCTCTCGAGACAATACTTTTTGCTTATTTACTAAACATGATAATAAGTCTGAAAACCACTTATTTACCAAGAAATGTTTTCTATGAAAAACATTTTCCTTCGTACCCAGACAAACCCTATGTGGACTGTGGTGAATACTGGACCAAAATTTAATCAACTAGATGCTAGCAAAATAGTTAAATAAATATGGAAGTCTTAGCATATTCTACGGCCATTTGCACAAAATTGGACTCACTACAGGAACAGAGAAATTAAATTTCCTATTTACTTCAAAGAAACGTGTTATAACAATTTTCATAGCTACAAAATATTCCAATACTCTTGGTTAATAACAGAAGAAGTGTACCTCTTTTTCCTCTTTCTTTCCTCCAGTGAAGAGCTTATATCCGCCATAGAAGGCCAAACCCCAACCAGTAAGAGAGACGATCACAAACTGCAAAAGATTTGTTCCTATCAAACTTACAAGTTTATGATGTACACCATGTTCAAGTGTTTGTAACTTGGTCAAATTTTGATCCCACGCAAACCAAAGATAATATAAAGAGTAATGCAATGACTATGACAAATGAATTTTTTTGCTATTAAGGTTTACTTTTTTTAATCCTTTTTAACAGTATATTTGGTAGCCTTATTCTGAACTAGTTACTTTTTTAATCTTTTTTTTATAGATTATTTGGTAACCTTATTCTGAACTAGTTCTTAATGTGCTGCCCAAATGGTGTTGCAGAACGTAGTGTGGATGGTCAAGGTGCCACTTATATTTGAAATTTATCACGAGTGGCACATATAGTTGACCGTGTGTTATACAATTTGATTTTGTATTACATATACCAAAAATGTGTATTATCCCGTTGATCATTATAAGCTCGGTTAGCATAAAAGGATATCAGAAGATATTCATCAAATGTTAGTTGATCTAGAAAATATATGGAATCATTACGTTGTATGTATAAATAATGTTGCAAAACCAAACTGACTTCTTTCTTTGATATGAACAACATTCACGCACGTTGATTGAAAATCCATATCATGTTCAAGATGGATATCAACCTATCACAAGAAGATATAAAGCATTTATATGTAAAATCTAATTATTTTTTTAATACATAAATGTCATTTACCCATAAGATTGACTTAATTTTTATGATTTCAATGATTTTTAAACAAGGGGGTATGAAACTATATTATAAGGAATCAAATGATTGAAAATGATAATACTCAATCATTTCAAACGAGAGAATATGCAAGAGAATAACAAGTTATGTTAGAGAGTCTATGAATGCTACTTATTTGGACATGCGGTTAAACTTTGAACAATAATTTACTCTACCAAATAAATATCAAGCACCACCAGCAGTTCATAAGTGGTCCACAAAACCGAGGAGGTGTTCATATAGAAGAACATAATACGGGATTTTTAAAAAATCAATATGAAGCCAACATCACTTCACCATTGGCTACTATCCTATTACCCCATTTGATTATTGTGAAGCATCTACAGGTGTGCCTAACTATACGCAAGAATAAGGTAGTGGTTTTCAAACTCCCAATGCAGGCTTTTTGGGTTTCGAGCAATTTAGCGGTGGAAATTTTGACTTTGCGTAAAATACACAACAACGTCAATTTCAAAACTCACCATTTGTTGTTGGGAGATTAGATTTTTGGATGATAAGTTAAATGTTTTTAAATAATGGTGAGTTACAATAAAATTATGCGTCAATAATTTTTCGTCTTACTGCAGGAAATATCTCAAACTCAAAATGATTATGAGATGATGAAAATGAATCTTCACAAGAACATGCATGTTGTGATATTTTTAATTTACAGTACTTCAATATTTACATTTTAAAATATTTAAATAATTGATAATAATGAATTTTGCAGGACATTAAGGTCGCACGTACTAATCATGTGTGGAACGGGTACACATAAAAAACAACTGCATCAACGCAGACGATAATCTCCATCATAACATGCAATGTGTAGACGTTAAGTCCTTTTTATCATTTTTTTTAATAGTAAGGGGAACCCGCAGCCGCTACCCTGTGGGTGGGCACAGGGTAAACCCCCGCTTTTACGCAATAACTCGCAAACCACATAGGAGAGGTAGCCCACAGTAAGCAAACAACAACTGCATTAACGCAGACGATAATCTCCATCATTTAACGTGCAATGTGTAGACGTTAAGTCCTTTTTACTTTTTTTAATAGCAAGAGGAACCCATAGTCGCTACCCTTTGGGTGGACACATGGTAAATTCCCGCTCCCGTGCAATAACTCGCAAACCACATAGGAGAGGTAACCCGCACTAAGTAAGTCTGATGCGACGAGCTCGACCCAGAAGGCAAACCTCTTGCTTTCACTGGCCAGGGGTTTCGAACTTGGGACTTCCAATATGGAAATCTCAAGCCCAAACCACTGGGTCATACTGTCCTCAATAGAGATAATAAATAATCATGGTTAAGAAGCCATTATCTCGACCAATACACAATATCCTAATAGTTATTGGTTAAGAAGTTTAAATTCTAATTTGGATAAGGTTGTTGATGAATGTATTATTCTTGCATTTTGTGAGTCCAGGACCTAATTTGACAAAGATCACCCTCAGCATCCTAATTTGGTCATGTGTTGCCTCCAAAAATACTAAGGTGTCATCTGCATGCTGAAGATGTGTGATCGCCATACTGTTTAAGTCACCTACTAGGAAGCCCCTGATCCAGTTCTTATCTTTTGTTGTGTTAATTAAATTGCTCATGCCTTCCATGACAATAATGAATAGAAATGACATAATGGAGCTCTCCCTGTCTGAGGCCTCTTTGAGAGGGGAAAAAGCCATTGGAAGCTCTATTGATTAGGATAGAGAACCTAACAGTACTAATACAATATTTAATCCAGCTTCTCCACTTGCTTTCAAATTGGTTTCTTCCATAATTGGTTTGCCATTTTGGAATTCTGAGCCAATTCTTTTTGCTCTTTTGGCTCCGGATTCCTCCATCACTTCCTCAATGGCCATCACTAACCCCTCTCTCCCACAAGCTGTTTGTATCCCCCATTTTCAACCAGCTTCCCACCCCAGCACATGTAGAAGGCTAGAAGCTACTAAGGGGATGTTTGGATTGGCTTTTTTGCTTATAAGTTAAAAGTCAAAAGCCGTGGAAACTCTCAAACTGAGGATTTTGGCCCCTTTTTTGTATTTTTTCAGCTTTAAAACAACTGTTTAAAAGCACTTTTTGTGTTACCCAAACACTTTCAAAACTTAGAAAAAAAAAGTGCTTAAAAGCCACTAAAAATAAGCCAATCCAAACACCTATTATTCCCCAACAAATTAGAAAACCAAAAGTCTTTATCTATTCTTACTAAGTTAAGAGGAGGTACTCACCCCCACAAATGTTCAAGCTTCGGGACTGAAGGTTTACGAGCTTTTGGGAAAAGTCTGGCAATTTTTTTGTGAGATTTTAAAACAATAGGGGATGTTTGGTAGGAGGGATTAGGATATTTAATCCATGGATTATGAGATGGTATTATTTAATACAATGTTTGGTTGGATTTTTGGACCATGTATAACTAATCCATGTATTAGTTAATAACACATACATGGGATTAGCTAATACCTCCCATTTGGTGGTATTAGCTAATACCTAGGATTAATACCATGGATTAAAAACACAAAGACAAAAATATCCCTCAAATTCTTTTACATTTTTTTGTTTTCTTGAGTTTATATTTTATATTTGTAATTTTGTACTAGTAAATTTATTTAAATAAATTAGCTTACAAAATTTATTTTTTTGCGGGTTCATATTTTCATAATATAAAAATAAATAAATTAACCATGTCAAATTTTTATATTTTATTTATTTGTAGTTTCATATTTTTCATAATATACAAAAAATATTTTGACATGTCAATTTTTTTTTAATAACTAATTTTAGTTGAGTGATTTTATTGATACAATATAAAGTCCAATGATGTTAGATATATTCTCAAAGTTGAGTGACCTCGTAAGATATAAACACTATATTAAAATTACAACTTTCAAATTTTTATGTGTAAATATAGATTGTCTATTTTACAATTATTTGTCATCTTTTCTATTTTAATAATAGATGGTCTATCTTTATTAATTAAATTAAAGATTGACATTTTATTAGTGATGAATTTATTAAGATTACAATTATTTATTCTCAAATAATTCAGTAAGAAAATAGCAAACATAATGACAAATTATTATTTTCCTAACTAATTAGAAGTCACAAAAAAATCATCTACTTTGATCAAATTACATGAAATAGAAAATCTCATAATAGTTCAAGGGCATAATTGGAAAGAAACATTTTATAGAATTTTAAACCAATCACAAAATTAAATAAAAAATAATAAACCAAACATGGGATAAAAAATAATCCCTACATTACTAATCTCTGCATAACTAATCCCTGCATTATTCATTTTTGTACCAAACGACTCCTAAGTTTAAAGTGGCTATTAATCATTCCCCAAAAGATTCTCGTTGCTTTTTGGATACAAATCACATTCAATACCAGGGGATCAATAGTTTTATCCCCACTTCTCCTCCAAAGCATCTTTCACTGCTGCTGGAAAAACTATTCCAAACTACCACCATTGCCAATGTTGAGAAGTTGGTGTTGCGGAGGATAAGAAGGGTTAGGGCTTATGAAGCCTGAAACTTAGGGTACTGGGGACTAGTTGCATGCTCATTTGTAAGAATTCCACCTTAGTTCACAGAATATTGAACGCAGAATCACAGAAATATTGCACAGAATTACTCCCTCTGTCCCATTTTATGTAGCACCTTTTCCTTTTTGATCCGTCCCAAAAAGAATGTTACCTTACTCTAATTAAAAACAATTTAACCTTAAAATTTCCCCTTTACACTTAATGAAATGATTCTCAGTCACACAAATAGCTAAGAATTATTTTAGACCACAAGTTCTTAAAGTCTTCCTTTTTTCCTTAAACACAGTGCCAAGTCAAAGATGCCACACAAAATGGATGGAGGGAGTATCTAACAAATAGCTCGTGGCTTCTACTTCACAAGGCACAAGCAACATCATAAGCTAACACCAGAATTAAGGTCTGAAGCAGCCGAGAGACAGAAGAGTTTAAGTCCATACACATACCATATCCAACAGTTGAAGGCTCTAAACACAAGCATGACGACAAGAGAAAAAGTAACAAGCAAACAAGTCATAAACAATGAAGAACAAGAAGTCTGATAATTTTAAGGGAGGGCAAGATGATAACATCATATACAACAACCAAACAAGCACAAGACAGCTTAAACAAGTAGAAAAGAGAACTGTTAATACGCAGAAAAACTCACATGCTCTTCTTTCCACTTTGATGGGCTCATTGGATCCTGCCAAAAGTTTATCTTTGGAGGACCATGGTGATCTGCATCACAAAGAACAACTTAGCCATGAATCTGCTGAATGGTACAAATACATTCCAAAACCATATTTCAAAAGCCATTAGGGCTTGCATTGTTTACTTGTGGCATAACACAACAAAGAAAGCCAGGAACTTGATAACAGATTACTACTCACTGTTTTCTTCATTTTCTTACATTCCAATTTTGCAGAGTTTAAAATTGTTGCAGGGAAATAAATGGTAGGTGTTTTGAAGATAGATCCAATTCCATACACAAGGCTAAATGGAATTGTATAATATCTTAACTTTTTTGGTGTAATAGTTGACACAGAGCAGATTTTAGATCTGATAGGAAGCTTGTAACTGTCATATTTTGGTGGTGGCAAGCATATCCTTAATGCTAAGAATACAATATTTACCAGTTTCAAAAAAAAGAAAAATTGTTGAACACAGAATTCAAAAAAAAATGTTTTCGATTCTATCTGAACCAAG
This sequence comes from Solanum medicagineum, assembly GCA_026153255.1. Lineage (NCBI taxonomy): Eukaryota > Viridiplantae > Streptophyta > Magnoliopsida > Solanales > Solanaceae > Solanum > Solanum medicagineum. The sequence continues at coordinate 6,438,620 of JAPFFP010000080.1, forward strand.
TAACTTGAATGAGCATATGGATTAAAAAACCTAAAGCCAAACAAGAACATGCAATGGGAGCATTGCGGTAAAGCCAGAAGATGCATATAGGCAACTCGACTTTGGTTTTTGCTTTTTCAACTTCTTTTCTCGTGTAAAATGTAGTATAACTACAACTCTTCAACACCAATCTAGTTGCGCTTAGCTATATGAACCCTCTAGATCCACTTAGACTCTTCTTGTGCCACGACTCAGTATCCTCTAATTAGAGGTTCTCTCAAACAGAGAGTTCTTCTAGTTTCATTAGAGATTCTCTAAATCTCAAGCTTATTGTTCATTGTCATACAATCTCTAACCAACTAGAAAACTCATATAACATATAAAACTGAATAGCAGAAAACACAGCAGTTGAAATCATTTATGTGAAGCTGCCACTTCTTCATTATCTTTGATTGCCAACAATAAAGTCACACTCTACATGGAAAGGAACATTGAGCTGAGCAATAAATTCCATAGAACTTCAGAAAGTAGAAACTGAATTTAATATTACCTTCGTCCAATTTCATATTATACTACTCCTTTCATTTTAAAGAGAATAATCTACTTTTCTTTTAAATTTGTTTCAAAAAGAATGATGACCTCTTTCCCTATTTGATAAAACTTGAATTTCAATTTTTCACGTGGCATGTTTAAGCCCCCAAGATTAAATGACATTTTGGTATATTTAACATGTAACTTTAATTTAGGACCACAAGATTAAAAATTTTCTTTATTTTTTTTAAAGTCCATGCCAAGTCAAACAACGCCTTCTTAAAAAATGGAGGGAGTAATTTTTTTTTGGATCCATTTGAAGAAGACTGACACATTACTATATTGAGAAAACACATACTTGCCCTTTAAACTAGGGTGGGAAAAGCCAATTATACGCTCTAACTTTATGGGCTACCTCTTAGTCTTCCCCCCCCCCCCCCTCCCCATTGCAACATATTTGTAACTTGAGATCACATATAAGTCCTACATTCAATAATTTGTAAATCAATCAACCACACTCGGACTTATCTATATCCATTCAACTTTTCATGCTCATTTCATTTCACAACAATTTAAAAAAAATATATATATATTTGAAAAGGGGGAAAATTACCACCACCGCCGGCCAGACCGCGCCGCTGGATGAGGAGTGCACCTTGGCTCGTCGTATTAACTGATTTGTAAGCGGAGAGTCGAGAGAGAGTTGAAGCTTGACGCGCCACAGCTGTCCATGCCGCCATCTTTGTAATTTGACGATCGGAGATTGAAGTTACCAGAATGGGAACAGTTGCATTCCTTTTCCGATTGTTATTTGAGGATGATCTTGGGCCTTGGGCCAGGCCTAATCCAATTTGAACTAGTGAAAATTATAGAGAATTTTCACGTGTAGTCATAGTCACTCAAAAATATCGTAATTATGCTACATAGATATTATTTGGATGATTATATTTTATAATTATAGTTATAGTTATATTTGTATAATTCGTGCAACATTTATATATATTTGTATAATTTGTTATACAATTCGCAATTTTTATATAGCTTTTGTATATTTCTTCATACAATTCACGCATAACATTTGTATAATTCGCTATATAATTTGAAGTACTTGTATATTTTGCTCTACAACTTGATTTGTGCACAACGTTTATATAAATTGCGTGAATTATATAAAACTTAAATTATAATAATAATTAAATACTTGCCGCGAGTCGCAATTAATTTATACTATAACTATGTTAGTTAATTAACTAGTATATATTTGTTTATCCGCATAAGTTTTCTAAAAATTACCTATTGAAATAATTATGCGTATTGGCAAACATCTCCTAGTTATTATATAAAAAAGATATAATTTTAATTAGTTATAAACAATAGGTAATCTTTACCAAATTTTGTTATAAACTATAGGTAGGGATGGCAGCGGGGCGGGTTTAGAGCTATTAGAGATGGCAATTGAGCAGGTTGCGTCAAATTTGAACGGGTTATAATGGGTCAAGACACCAAACAAGTCAAGACACAACTCAACCAAAATTTACTTGGGTCAAAATGAGTTGGATCAAAACAGATTGAGTAACGGGTTATAGCACGGGTCAAACGCAACCCGATTCAATTTTTACTAAGTTTTACTTATTTTATTTGTTCATTTTCAATATTTTAGTACTTAATTAAATTATATTTTTCTGTATTATGATTATATAAAACATATCAAATTGAAAAAAAAGTGTTTGAAAATTTTTTAACAGGATCTCTGTCGAATTAATTTGGGTTGCATATCAACCCAATTTTAAATGTGAAATTTTCATAAATAGCCACTTAGTGAAACATAATAGGTAAAAATAACTATCTTTTTTAAAATTACATTTCATAACTTTGGTCGTATAAATTATTTTGTATAAAACGTGTAGCTGCAGGTACATTATACAAAAAAAAAATTGAGCTGATAATTGTTGATTGCTGAAATTTCGCTGTTAATTATGAAAACGATTCCATAATTAATGGAAGTTGAATCTAATCAATCTTCCTTACCTAATATGACTATTACTATTAAAAAAAACTCCATAGTGGTTGTGTTCTAGCAAAATCAAAAATTAAAGTGCAGCATTTCCTGCATAATTGTACGAAATCAGGTGAGGAAATTATGATTAGCTTGTGAGATATATTTGCGTTTTTCCATGAATTTTATAAGAACTATTGATGTTATTCAAATCTATAAGCCTTACTATTCTGATTTAGCAAAATTTTGTGTATTGCTAATTTTAAATTTTTTTGTAGCTTGAAATCAAGTTTTTTCTATGTAAATAATTATGTGAATCTACAATATACAACGTCAAAAAAGTATATCTAAATATGTATATATTTACAAGTATACTTATAAGTATAAGTATATACAGCAAAAAGATCATCTGGATCTTGTGCAGAGGCTACATATGTATCACAAAAAAATGTATATATCTTGCTGTATAAACAACTAAGTACACCTAGAAAAAGTGTATATATTTGTAGAATTAAAATAGTATAAATAAGTTAAACAATATACTTATATTATTGATTATGCGACAAAAAGATTAAAAAATGAACCTTGTGCAAATGTTATATTGTATGTGTCATCCATGCTCCATCCCCCCCCCCCCCTTCCCCAAACACTGTTCTAGATAAATGTATCACGAACAAACAAATATATATCACATTATATAAAAAGCTAAAAATAGGTATAATATCATATATAACTTGTATCAAACTGTATATGCATATATTGTACAAATACATAACTTATACAAAAAAAAATGATATTTATATAAAACATAATCTGTTTTCTTTTGTACATAGTCTTGATTTATATACAACACCCAGTGATACCGCAATAAAAATCTGTTTGTATAAAAAATTTTGTGTATAATATTGTATTACATATTATATACATTTTGACAAATATCAACAACAAAAATACATCACTTTCTTTAATTTTGTTTTCATCTTGATTGTCGTGTTCTGATTTGTCATTCTTTTTGGAATCACCATACTGAAAGCGATTTCATCTGATTTTCTCTTCTGTTTAGAGCTGGTTTACTTAGAAATACGGTCATTCCACTGCTTGGATCTCGCTTCTTCACTAGGTCTAACTTTTGCAAGAGACCCGCAATCGCCTCAACCTCCTAAATAATACCCAACGAAAAAGATAGTGAATCATCCATAATATTATTATGCAAATATTTACCTCTAGCTATTTGTCTAGTTGATGATTCTTCAACTATAATGCTTGGCTATGTAGCAAAATCAAATAAAAAGAGGGGGAGAAAATCTAAAAAATGGGGGGAAAGGTTGTATAAGGAAGTCGAAATTTAAATTTTTCAAATGAAAATTAAAAGTGACAAAAAATTAAAAACTGAAATTCATGATACAAGATTTTGAGGATATTGGGAAAAGGAAAAATTTTGAAATCATTACCTATTGTTGATGATGAGTGATGAGGGATTGTAGGAAAAAATCAAGGATTTGTTTATGGTAAGAAAATCAGCTCTTTTGTATAGAAGGAGAGAAAAAAGTGAAACTTGAAAGGTTTGAAAGGTAGTATACAAAAGGCTTGTGGAACCCGTCAAATCTTATAACCAAAGTTTTGAAACATTAGTTGTTAAAAGTAATATTATAAAAGTGTAGCTAACTTATGTTACTTATTGGTAAACGTTTGCTCGGTTGTGTAATTTTTTCATTTTAAATAGGTTGAAATAAGTTGGGTTGACATGGATTGAACTAAGAATTGAGTGAGTTATTAACTCGCTCAAACTTCAACAGTTTAGGTCGAATTGGGCGAATTCGACTTAATTTTACCACCCCTAAAAGCTATGTTGGTGCAGGCGAGTGCAGAAGGGGTTCAAGCTACTATTTTTAAAATTAATGCAGGGCGAAGCGAGTTTAAAAAAACAAATAGAAATTTGAAGAAATTAATTTTTTGTAATTAGTAAAAATCAATGATATAAACTTTTTATATTAAACATTCACTTTAATTTTATTTTTTTCTAAAATTTAAACTAGACATGTCCGATTAATCGATAATTATTAAAATATTAATTAGAAACTTTTAAGTAACGATTAAGAAACAATTGTTAAAATATCAACTAAAAATAGTTAATTAATCATTGAAACGTTAATTAGTAGAAAAAAATTAAATGCAATTAAAAATTAAAAAAACTTTAAAATTTAAGTGGGGCAAGTTTATGCGGTGCAAGTCTATGTGGGGCAGCGCAGGGTGAGTTGAAAATGAAAAAAAGTATCATACAGGATGAGACAATGCAGTTTAAAAAATTTGCAGGTTGAACTCGAGCCGCCCCCAACTCGCTCCACTGCCATCCCTAGATAGTACAGAGCAGATCACGAAGTGCTTGACACGACAGAACTTCGAGGATACGGCGTGATGCATGTCTAAGTAACATCAAACAAAGTGGTTAAGCACAGATACCAGTTTTAATACTTCTATATGATAATAAAAATAATTATACAGCTATAATACAAATCACAAGAAAATTACAGCAGCACAACCTATATTGTCAAGAAAGATGAAAGAGCAGATTCCTCATTGCCAGGATTGTACTGCTTTCTACATTCGAGAACGGATTAAAACCTTTTTTGGATTAGATTTTGTGGGCGTTGAACTCTTGATAGGCTCGTCAGAGAACTCAAAGGAATCTAATCCGTTGGCACACTTACCTGACTCCACATTTTGCTGCTTCATGTTGTTCATGTCATCCTGAAGTTTCTGCATCTTTGCTTGCATCTCTTCCATCATAACAGTAAAATCTTTTTTGCCAAGTCTGGGACGTGAAGGTGATTGATCCTTTGATCCTTCCTTTATGATTTTACTACCACCTGCAGAAATAATTGAAAATATTGAAATCTCAATTAGTATATCAATCACGCAAAGATAAAACATCACAAAGAAACATGTGAATATACAAGAAGGCTAAAGATAATCATCTCGACTCGTGAAAAAAAATCAAGTACAGATATTTCCAAGGACGAATGGCTCATCAACATATAGCTGTTTACATTATCCAAAATCCCAAACAACTGGTCCTGAAACTGAAAGGACCTCAAAAAGTCAAGGAAGGGTGACCCCGTTTTGGTTGTAAACAGGACTGGGTGGGATTATAATCAGTTAAATCACATTAAGGATGGAAGTGCTGATGACCAGGAATCCTGAAGGAAATTGGAAAACAAGTATCTCATGAATGGTGCACAAGATTAATGGCTTAACAGTAATAAGCTTTCGAATCTTGTGATTATCATATCCTGAACCAGTCATAAAATTACATAACAAAAGTTTTAACAAAGTGTGATCAGAGGGGAGGGTGGGTGTGCTGGATGGGGTATATGGTAAGGTGTTTCTCAAGATTAGCCGGGAT
>JAPFFP010000080.1:6453913-6464083 GCA_026153255.1 Solanum medicagineum
ATCTGCAGCTTCATATTTTTCTGCAGAAAATCTGCAGCTTCATATTTTTCTGCAGCACTGCAGTACCATAACTTTCACTTTTCACCAAAATTAGTAAACCCCAAAAATCCAATAATAATAAAAGTGGTTAAAGTTCTCATGTTTAAATTAGAAGCCAAGCCTAATTTTTTTGTGTCTATTACTATACATTAATTTCTAGCATTTATATTTGGTGTTACAAATTGAGGTTTTTCAAGAAGTAGATTAAATGGAATGGTGATTGCATTGATTTATCAACCAATAGAAACAATGTGTTCTAATAATTGTAATTACTTATTTGTTTAGTACTAGTTGATCCCCGCTAGTGAAATCTTATAATGTTTGATTGACTTCTCAACAAATATAATACGACGCTTAAATAATGATGAGATATTTATTTTTATCGATAGATATTTGGCTCATTGGACCACTAAAAATTAAACATACAAGTAGAACAATTAGTTAAACGCAAAAGGGTAAAAAAAAAAATATTTTATTTTATAATTTATGTTATATCTCACAAAAAAAATATACTCACTTTCTCTATCTTTATATTTTTCTAAATTTTCTGAATTGATGAAAAACTAAAGAGCAATTGCTCATTTTCTAGAGATTTCTGCGCTCTCTTTCAACATTCCATTAATCATTTGCTGCGAGGTATCAAATTAAAGTACTTATTATTAACTTGTAACTTTTGAACAGACTAATTGAAGTGCTAGATTATATCTTCTTAAGTTTCATTTACGGTCATATATATATGCTTTGATGATCCAACTGGTCTTATTGTGTCTCTAAATGTCAGTTCTTGAGTTTGATGATAGCATCCGTAAAGCAGCCAAAGAGGCTAAGTGGTTACATTATATCATTGATATACCTGGCTCTCCGTCAGGTACAACACCACATGAAGAGTCTACGGACAAAATATGTGGTCTGATTCCAGAAACACTAGAAGCTGAGAACATATATCGCAAGTACTACATACCCAGAGTGGTTTCCATTGGTCCATACTACTATTACTATGAAGGACGTCGTTACGGATCCATGGAGATTAGGAAACTGAAAGCGGTGAGAGAATTGTTACTTGGAAACTTTTACAAGAATTGCTCAGGCGAGATGGTGTCCATTGAGAAAGTGTATAAAAGTGTTCAACAAGACTTGCTCAGTACCTATTATTGTTATGCTCGCTATTGGTTAGACAGTTCGACGTATTTCTATTCTACGCCTGATGAGTGGTGCGAGATGATGTTTCGTGATGGCTGCTTTATTATTTACTTAATCACTTGTGACAGAAAGAGCTGGTTTAATATCACGAAGAAACTTGATACAGATTTGGTGTGGCGTGACCTTTTATTGATTCAAAATCAAGTGCCTTTCCGGGTTCTAAGAGTGTTACAACAGGCACTCAGATATGAAGAGTTTACTGTTCCCCGTGCATACATGAGTCTCCACAGAATGTTGTTAACGAAATCTTGTCCTTCAGTTGCTCCTACAATTGATGATTATATGAACAAAGTCACCCGTCAACAGAGGGAACCTTTACATCTTCTTGAATGTTATAGAGACCTATGGATCTATATTTTGTTTGGAGATCATACAGAAGAAGACGGCAATGAAGTGGAGCAGGCACAAGAAGAAGATCATCTTGCTGTTTGTCCACATTACTCAGTCACGGAGTTGAAGAAAGCAGGTATTCGCTGCAGCTGGGCAAGTGATAGTATGAACTACCCAAAAGGAATCCATCTTAAATTATCTATGTTATCAGGGAAGTTATTCCTTCCACAACTAATTATCAGCGAATGGACTATGACCAATTTTTATAACCTAGTTTCTTATGAATATACGTACAAGTCACAAAATAGATCCGTTGGGATCACATCTTACTTGAGTTTCATGAGTATGTTAGTTGATGGAGAGGAAGATGTTAAGGAGCTGCGAGCCAGGGGAGTACTCCAGCTTGACCTCAAAGTTGGCGATGATCAAGTGGTTAGCTTCTTCAGAGATATAACAGCACATCGTGAGCTTAATCATCAAGATTTAAGGATGTCAAACAACAGATTTCTACCTACTTAAAAAGTAAACGCCACCCTCTACGAATTACCTATGCTGAATTAAAGCAAAGGTACTTTAGTGGTCCCTGGAGTTTCCTTGTGTTCCTTGCTGTTATTTTCACGATTAGTATGACTGTAATTCAAACTGTCCTCACAGGCATTCAGACTTATAAGTAGACTGACTGAATACCTCTATCAATATTTCATTCTGCTTTTTTCTTGAGCTCTTGTATCCTCATGAGTTGTACTTTGATTGTGGTTGAATAAATAATATTGAAGTCTTGTTTGACATGCGCATTTCGACATTGTTAGAGTAGGCAACGTTGGAGAATGGACTAGCGGTCTGTGTATATGGACTTGGACAATCCACCCTTCGTAAGCTAGGTTGACTTAAACCCAAGGATCACATCTTTACATACATAATTATGTTTATCGTATCTTGAGCAACAATCATCTTTATTGTAGCATTTTGGATTTTTAGTGTACTACTTGTATGCAGGCGCATATTTTGTCTTCTCTGCAATGAAATTTATTACCTCTTAAAAGAATAGCTATGGAAATATTGATGAGTTTATTTGATCAGAACTTGTGCTGGACTCGTTGGGAAGCAACACAAGCATTTACAATCATTGATCAATATGCTCATTTAATAGAGTCATGGTTTTGCTCTCGAACAACTATGACTTTCATATTTACCAGAATTTTTACAGATATCAAAAATTTGCCAGTAAAAGTTGTAGATAATTATAGATATCAATGGAGAATGGCAAAATAGATTTACATTAATCCGAAGTTTATTAAAAGTTGTAGATAATTGTAGATATCACTGGAGAATGGCAAAATAGATTTACATTAATCCGAAGTTTATTTGTTTCAATTTCTTTCTTAGAAATATTCACATTTTTCATACTTATCCGACAAGTGTGGTCATAGTTTATCTATGCATTAGAGGCACTCTGCAAATTGAGGAGCCCCTAAGTCAAGCTCTTGTTTCATGACACAGTTCATAAACCAGTCACTGCTGAAAGTCCATATTCTCTTCTTCACTGCTGACAATGCTTCGTCCATGTCTTCTTCACAAGCAAGGAATATGGTTTTCGACTTGTCTTCCACTTGATTGAGTCCACATATAACCTGAGAATTCGATAAGAAATGCACATAAAAATAATGCAGGGATATTAAACATGTCTGTTGGGATAAATATTGTATGTATCTAGAAGTGTCAACGCAACAGATGCTCAAGAAAGTGAAGCTTTATGCACTGAGCTCCCTCTATGCATGGAGCTCCAGGAAGGGCCAGATGATTTTATGTACGCAGCCTTACTAGCAGTCCTACAAAAGGCTCTTTCTAAATGCTTGAACATGTAGCCTCTTGGTCACACGAAGGCTCCCGTTCAACAAATACTCAATGGAGCCAAATTCTGCTAAGAAAGTTGCCAGTGCTCCTAAATAATATCATTTCCTTTAATTTCAATTTCTCACTGTTTGTTCTCGAGTAGACAGCTCAAGTTTGAGATGATTTTGGAACAACATAAACCTCATTTCTTACAACTATGTCTAGTCCTGAGTTGGCTATATTACTCCATGAACACAAATTTAAATAGTTCTGAAAATGATTTCTCTTCAAGTAAATATTGACTCACATTTCCTCCAGCAGATTTCACAATGACTGACAAAGTACCAACTGGAGGATGAACATGAGCTGCAAGACATATGTCATAACCCTTGAGTAGAGCTTGGGGGTATGTTTTTGCTCTAAGAACTGCTCCTTTTAGCTCACTTCTGTACTTCAGCTCATAGTCTTCATCCCTCAAAATATAAGGCATTTCATCTGAAAAAACCACTCGGGACTGATTAACAAATGTCAAAAGTATTCCAATTAAGGTCAAAAGTAACAGTTTTTACCTACCTATAAATTTGCCGCTCCGGAAGCTTTCTTTCAACCAATTTGGTGACAGTATCCAAGCTCTGATCACATTTCCACAAGATCAAAAACAAGAAATCAAATTTAGAAGTCTAGCTACGAATTTAGGTTGCAAGTTCAGGAAACCAATAAGTAAAGCTGGACAAAATGAAAGTGAATGGATTAAGTATTGTCCATACATTTAAGAAACTAAAGACAGTAGACCTTACTAACCCCATAAAGGTAGGGTAAGGTCTGCATACACCATACCCTCCCCAAACCTCATATTATACTAGAGATGTTATTGCTGTTGTCAAAAGTTCAAAAACTCAAAAGGACATTTCACAGTATATTAACATTTTGGTACCACTAAGCCCAGCAGTGTCATCCATGAATACCCTACTCGTTTTATTAAGAACCCACAACAACAAAAATCAAACTAACAAAAATTTATATAGATTTTCACATAGCTTTGGGATATTTTGCATAAATGTTCCCTAATCTCTTATATGCCTGCACATGCTGTGCAATTTTGTACAAGCTCTTAGCATGTACATCTCGGAAAAATATCCTTTTCATAAAGGAAAGCTGAAAGCAGTCTTAAGAAAGAAAATACTCAGCACTTAACCTGAAATAAACCAATAAATCATGACACTGGTATTTGATCTGATTGTTCCTCATCGATTGTAGTTCACATGCCCATGGCCAGTATTGAGATAGACATAACACCTGGACTTACTCTTGACTATTCTGAACTAGTACGATGGCCTAATTAACACAACTTTAAGTTTTTAACAATGAAGAACAACAAAGTGGCCTAGCAGAAACAGTGGACGAAAGAAAATAGGAAAATAACAAAGCTCCGTTCATGGAATAGCCAAGATAAATGAAAATGTCATTAGGATTGCAGCAAGCAGCATGCTGAGGAGAAACTGACCCTGAGCAGAGAGCAGAGCAGAAATTCAAGGTTTTCCTCACTTTGCCAGTGACTATGTGTGCGCTTACGCTTCCATCAGAAGTAACGTCTCCACCAAGGTTGGATTATCTGAATATGCAGTATAAATTTGCAGTTAAAAGGAACAGTAAGCATAGATTACAAAATTATATTAGGGAAGGGGGTAACATCAAATAATCATTAAAACAGTATCTAGGAAGAATAGGCAATGGGAGTATACTTTGGTCAAGTTTATCTTTTTACTATCATCAGCAATGTTCATCAGCATAATTCTGAAGTTTGTCCCTCTTGAAGAATTGCCTCGATTGCTATGTCCTTCATATGTCAAATTAACTGCTGTAGCTGCTTCAGCATTCTTTTCCAGAAAGTGGCTTGTCAAATGGTCTTTGGGAGTATTACCTACTTGACATTTAAATTACTAAACAAAAATACAAAAAGGTAAAAAAAAAAATATCGTTCAAGTATTCGAAATTTATTAAATTTATCCTCCATTAACAATTTGGTCCAAGAAAGCAAAACCAAAGTTACTTAATTGAGCTAAAAAAATATTCTTTTTCATTTAACCAATTTTTTGCCCTCATTGGTTTTCTTGACAAAATGTTTGATGGTACAACTAGTAATATTATGTGTTATCATATTGTGGAGGTTGCAATATGCTTGATCAAAGCTTTTGCTATTCAGAAGATAAAAACAGCAGTTGTCTTCATGCAGTAAAAGGCAGCCTAGTGCAGTAAAATCCCGCCGTGCGCGGATTCAGGAAGGGACTAGACCAAAAGATCTATTATATGCCGTCTTATCCTGGTCAACAATTATCATTTGCATCAACATTTATGGGAAGGTTAGTTGGTTCGTTTCATCTAGGCATTTATTTTTATGTAATTTGATGTGAATTGGTGAATATGGAGTGATCCATGTTATAATTGGTATTCATTTGTGAAACAAGGAAATTAATAATATATATATGCTTGAAAAATTTAACAGTCTTCCAGAAACAATCTCTCTGTCCCGTGAGGGAGATCAAGGTAAAGGTAAAGTCAACGTACTCTTTATCCTCATCATACCCCACTTATAGTGCCTTGATTATTGGCAAGACTGATAATGAGATTTATGAAACTAATTCCACCAAAGAGATATATAGATTTCATAGCCAACAATGCTGGAACTACTATTGGGGGGAGCAATGCTCCTATTCAACCCACTCATTTCAATATAAAACAGATTACGATGCTAATGAAGATTCTTATGCCTTGATTATTGGCAAGACAGATAATGAGATTTACCTCCTCAACAATCTTTTGAAATTACTAAAGATGGAAAAACTATAAATTTTACTGCGTTTTCAAAATTATTTGAAAATAAAAATGCAGTGATTAGTTGTGAACAAGTCAATTTGATTCTTAAACAGCAAAATTATGCTAATTATTATTTAAGTATTTTAGGAGAAAATATTATGTCTTTACAAAGGAATTTAGAAAACTATGTGAAAGAATCAAAGATTCTGCAAGAAAAAATTGAAGCTTTTCATAAACCAAAAGAGGAAAAAGTTGTTAAATGTACTTTACAACCTCCTCCTGAGATTACAAACTTTAAATTTGATTCTACTCAAGATTTAGAAGAAATTTTGAAAGAAAAAGGAATTGATTTGCATTCTTCGTCTGTCGTTGGTATTACTCTTCAACCCCAGCCAAATATTTCTGCAGAACAAGAAAATGATTTCATTAACAAAATCAATACAAAATGGGCGGATAAACCAATTCAAAAAATGTATTATTATCGTCGTCCTACCCCGATTGATATTTTAAATGAGGAAAGAGATCAAATTTTTAATAATAGTTATAATTGTAAAGAACTTTATGAATGGAATATTGATGGTTTTAATGATAAACAAATTTTTACAACTGTCCATAGAATGATGATGTATAGCACAATTTGCAAAAATAACATCAATTCTGATAAAGATATTGGTAAAATGATTATTGCGGGTTTTACTGGCCAGCTAAAAGGTTGGTGGGATAATTTTTTAACTGTTGAGCAGAAATTGACGATTTTAAATGCAACCTGTGTTGTTAAAATAGAAGGACAATTAGCCTATCAGACTTCAACTGTTGCGACTACTTCTAGAACCCAGGAAAATGTTGTTTATACGCTCCTTACCACTATGGTAGAACATTTTTGTGGTAGGTGGACTGATGATGCTGAAATTATTCGTACTTCTTTACAAAATCTAAGATGCAGACAATTATCTGATTTTCGATGGTACAAAGACGTATTTTTAAGTCGTGTTATGGAATTACATGACTGTAGTCATGAACATTGGAAGTCTAAGTTTATTGATGGTTTGCCTTCGATTTTTGCTGAAAGAGTTAGGAAGAATTTACGTGGCAATAGCAATAAAGTTCCTTATAAGTCTTTAACTTATGGTAAGATTATTGCTGCTTGTACTCACGAAGGGCTAGCTGTTTGCAATGAGATTAAAATGAACTATCATATTAAGAAACATAGATTAAATGAAAGGAAACAATTAGGAGTGCTATTATACTGAGCACATTATTGTTGTATTTGACATATAATTCTTTATTTCATTCTCTCCGGTCTCTTTATTTGTTTTTTTAGGAAACAAAGGAAGAAAAGAAGTGAATTATGTTGACTAAAGTGTTATTAAAGAATATTCTTTGATTGAATCTAGCTGCATTTCAAAGAAATTTTGGTCTGTATACATAGGCATATAATCAAATGTTTCGCAGAAGTAGAAGTAGTCGAGGTATGTACAAGCTAATCTGAATACCACAGTTATCTAATGTTAGGTAGTGGAGCCTGATAATATATTTAGCACCCAAATTTTAGGTGCTACTGTTTATTCTCCGTGTGTACTTGTATTCTGTATAATTGTAAATATCCGAACATCATTAATATATATAGTCCTATCGCCGTGGAGTTTACCCATTGGGCATTACGACGAAGTACTGTTCATCTTTCTTCCTTCTTCTTCTTCTACTCTAAACATTTGCAGATTTTTAGATTTATATTGCCCAACAATTGGTGCCCACCGTGGGGCAAGAATCTGTGCAGATCTGATTTTGGTGATGGAGAGTTAGAAAATCGGAATCGAAAAGTTCGACGGATCTGAGCTTGGTTTCTGGAAGATGCAGATCAAAGATTATCTGTATCAAAAGGATCTTCATGAACCCTTGTCTGGGGTGAAGCCAGAATCCATAAAAGAAGAAGATTGGAAGCTCAAAGATCGCCAAGCATTGGGATTGATTCGGTTGACTTTGTCCAGAAATGTGGCTTTCAACATCGTCAAGGAAAAGACAATGGCGGGTCTGTTGAATGCACTGGCTAATATGTATGAGAAACCCTCTGCAATGAACAAGGTATACTTAATGCGTAGATTGTTTAATTTACAGATGTCGGAGGGTGGTTCTGCTGCAAATCATATAAATGATTTTAACATAATTATTAGTCAACTGAGTTCTGTGGAGATTAACTTTGATGATGAAGTTAAAGCGTTGATTTTGATGTCATCTTTACCCGAATCTTGGGATAGTGTTATTGTTGCGAGTAGCAGTTCTCGTGGTTCTGAGAAATTGAAATTTGATGAAATTCGAGATGTAATTCTCAGCGAAAGATTCGCAAGCGAGAAATTGGGGATTCATTAGGTAGTGCTCTCAGTGTTGACCAAAGGAGGAGAAGCAAATAGAAGGAATAAAACACACATGGCAGATCAAAGTCTAAGGTGCGTGGAAAATCTCCACATAAATCAAAAGTTATTTGTTGGAATTGCGGAGAAAAGGGTCATATTAAAAGTGAGTGCAAGAAACTCAAGAAAAAGCAGAATCATAAAATCTGGAGATGATAACGGTTCTGTAAATTCAGCAGAAGACATTGCGAATGAATTAATCCTTAGTGTGGACAGTTCACTCGAGTCCTGAATATTGGATTCGGGTGCATCCTTTCATTCGTCTCCAAGCAAGGAGTTGTTTAGAAATTTCAAATCTTGAAATTTTGGAAAAGTTTATCTAGCTGACAACAATCCTTTGGAGGTTCAAACAAGAGGGGATGTTTGCATACATACTCCAGCAGGTAATCAGTGGACGTTGAAAGATGTTAGATATGTTCCTAAGCTAAAGAAAAACTTGATCTCTATTGGTCAGTTGGATAGTACAGGTTATGATGTGTCTATGGGAAAGGGCTCATGGAAGGTTGTGAAAGGTGCTATGGTTGTAGCACGTGGTATAAAATCTGGTACTTTATATACCACTGCAGGGTGTATAAATGCAGTTGTTGCTACTGAGGGTACTTCCAGTTCAAGTCTGTGGCATAATAGACTTGGACACATGAGCACCAAAGAAATGAAGATGTTGGTTACAAAGGGAGTTTTGCATGGTTTGAAAGCTGTTGATATGGGACTTTGTGAAAGTTGTGTTATGGGTAAACAGAAATGAGTTAGTTTCACAAAGGTTGAAAGAGAGCGGAGGAAAGCGCCATTGGAAATGGTCCATACAAATGTTTGGGGACCATGTCCAGTCTCGTCAATTGATGGATCCAGATTTTATGTTACCTTTATTGATGACTTCAGCAGGAAGGTATGAGTTTATTTTCTGAAGCATAAATTAGATGTATTTTCCACCTTCAAGAGGTGGAAGGCTGAAGTTGAAAATCAAATGGGGTTGAAAATTAAATGTGTGAGATCTGATAATGGTGGTGAGTATGACAAATCAAAATTTAAGGCACTCTGTGTAGCTGAGGGAATCAAAATGTTGAGAACAGTTCCCGAGAAGGCGAGGCAGAATGGAGTCGCTGAGAGGATGAACAGAACATTGAATGACCGTGCATGGAGCATGAGGATACATTCTGGAATGCCAAAGATGTTTTGGGCAGAAGCTGTAAACATGGCTTCATATTTGATTAACAGAGGACCATCTGTTCCTATGGGGTTCAAGATTCCAGAAGAAGTATGGACGGGAAAAGGACTCAAATATTCTCACTTGAAGACTTTTAGTTGCAGGGCTTATGTTCATGCTGATCCGGAGAAGAGAGACAAGCTTGATGCTAAGGCTGTGGCGTGCTACTTCATAGGCTACGGTTCTGATATGTTTGGTTACAGGTTTTGGGATGACAAAGACAGAAAAATCCTAAGGTATTGTGACGTGACATTTGATGAGAACATCTTGTATAAGGATAAGGTTATGTCGGGTTCAGAAAATGCAAAGCAAGTGGGAGTTGAAGTTGGGTTACAGAGGGTT
>JAPFFP010000080.1:6464183-6479454 GCA_026153255.1 Solanum medicagineum
ACATCTCCACCAAGGTCTCTGATTATCTGAATAAGCAGCATAAAATGTGCATTTAAAAGGAACAATAAGCATAGATTACAAAATTATATTAGGGAAGGGGGTAAACATCAAATAATCATTAAAACAGTATCTAGGAAGCGTAGGCAATCAGAGTATACTTTGGTCAAGTTTGCCTTTTTACTATCATCAGCAATGTTCATCAGCATAATTCTGAAGTTTGTCCCTCTTGAAGAATTGCCTCGATTACTATGTCGTTCATATGTCAAATTAACTGCTGTAGCTGCTTCAGCATTCTTTTCCAGAAAGTGGCTTGTCAAATGGTCGTTGGGAGTATTACCTACTTGACATTTGCTCTTAGAGGTAGCAGACAAACTGTTCCCCGAAGCACTTTCTAAACTAATGTCCTTAGAGTGCAAGTCACAGTCAGTTTGATGACCTCCCTTTATTTTTTTGGATTTAACAGAAGAGTTTGAGGTTTCCCAAGTCCTCTTTTTTGATCCCGACGCTGAACAAGAACATTTCTTCAGAAGAGCTTGGCTTTCACTTTCATTAAATCCCTTATGTCCATGTTTGCTGCTCCCAACAGCACCATCTCTAAGTTGAAAATCTTCGCAATCTTAAAAGAAATAAAGAAACGAGATTAATGACACACATGGAAAGATAAGCCGTAGTATGCTCTAAACATATTCTTGCTTTTGATTAAAAAGTACTACAAGTAATGTTGATGCAGCCAGGCATTTAGCTAGGAACTTATTTTGATGTGTGCAAATGAGTAATTTGTTGCAAGGAAACAGAAAACCTACTGTGCAGTTGATACAAGATGAAGGCAGTAGTTTCACTTACCATAGTAGATGGAATCCATGGTTTTAGTTGCCTGATTTCTTACTTGGGAATGGTTATTTCTCTCAGACAGAGTATCCCTTTGTTCTTGGAGAATTGGAGATTGGCAATGCTCTCTTGAAGGCTTTAAGGGGAGCTTCAGATTTAGATACACAGCAGAATTGTGCAAGTCATCCTTATTGAAATGAGAAATCATGAGATTTGAACCACCAGGAAAGCACAACGCTTTCCGAATATCAGCCTTGATAGGGAGCCTGCGAGCTCTGCCTTTCAAGTCAACTTGACCAATAACTGAAAAGCCCTACAGATATTGCATATTATCATACGGTATAGGAGAAACAGTGAAAGCATGTGCATCTATGAACCTGTTGGCATATTCTGCATAACTAATTATCCATGAGAAATGCAGGGAGATATCTCAGGAGGTAAATTCCATGATGCATATTGATATTTGGTTTTCTTGACTTGACAAAGGTCGTCAAAACTATGAAACTTGTCTTACAAAACATGCTTTTCGGTTGTCCTTTGCTAAGAAAATACTTTCTTGGTATTTCAATCTTATACAAGCATCATTGAAGGTTTACCTGCTTAAGCCAAAATTGTTCGGACTCCTTATCTCCCCAGCAGAGTACTGTTCGAACACCCACATGTTGCAATCTTTTCCTTAGCTCCAAAAAGATTAAATGACCAATCCCCTGCAAGCTCAAGATTTAATATTGTCCCAATTTCCTATACCAATGAGAATTATCTATTATGGAAATTTATCAAAATTAATTGCGTGCACACGTTTAAAAGCATTAAGTTTTTCAAACTTCGAAAATTGTGCACCTTGTAAGAAATTCAGAATAGTTATGAAGAGATTTTTCATTGATGTGTACCAAAACTAGAATCTTAAACTGGTAAAGAAAGGTACTCTTATTTGGTTAATTTTTGAGTCCAGAATAGGCATCTCTCTTAGAAAGAAAAGATAAAAGTAAATATAGAGTACAGAAGATAACAGCAATATTTTCAACTTCGCGTCATTCCTCTTGCAAGCACAAAAGAAATGATGAATATATTCTCAAGCCAGTCTAGGAATTAAAAAGATAATGACAAACCAACATAAAATACATTTTAAAGTTAGAGAACAGCTAGATGACCTTGAGTTGGTAAACTGATTTAACAGCCGCAAGAGGAACCTCAGTAAATTGCGTATCAGCTGGGATTATTTGATAAGTGATCGCTGCAATGACCTTTAACATAATGAAAAGCAAAAAAAAAAAAAAAAGATTAGAGCAGAGTTTCAGTTAAAGCAATGTGCAGTCAATCATGATTATTTGGTATAAGGTGTAGACTAAAGTATAAAACCAGCAAATCTATGCAAGAACACAGGCTTGTTCAGTTAAATAGTAATGTTCATGCATACAAATCATCTCTATGCATGCCATCAAGCTCGATGACCTTGAGGATGGAATATATTTTATTCCATAACATAATAAGTAGAAGTGCAGTAACGCTTGAGAGTATACCTCCTCAGGGTCTATGTCATCCTTGGTTTTTAGAACTAGCGTGCAGTACTTCCTGCAAAATAACATTCAAAATGAATGCAAACTCTCATCCATCTAAAATATTTGTGAGATCCAGCAGATTATAGTATTTCTTATTGCAGAAAATGATAGCAAGAACACAGGATTGTACTAAAGGAGCATGGAAAAAAACATGTCAGTACACAAGAAAGATCAACTACATGCTTTACCCATTTGATACACATCTTTCAAGGAATTGTGATTCTTTTCCTGTGTTTGCAGCATAGTTCATGGCCGGAAGTTCTTTTGAATAAATGCTCAATACTTCCTGCAGCAGTATAGACAAAGACAAGCGAGGGTTATACAAGGAAACAGCTTACTGTAAGTAGAACGTCCAATTTGTCTACAACTATCAAACTGGGTAAAAGATAATCACAAACAAGCAACAGCATGAGAAAAGCAACACGACTAACATAATTTGTTATCTTCTGATTTTCCAACTGATGGACATAGTAAGGGCAATAAATTTTGCAAATGCATAGAAATAATGAATTTACTTATCACTCTAAGTGCAAGTTTTTCCCTGATTATCAACATGCCTATTGGTTGATTTCTACACAAACATATTGAATCATGCATTCAGCCACCATTTCTGGTAGAACTTTGTTGACTACTGATAGAGACAAGCAGGAAAGCATTTTCAAAATATCATTTACTTTTGGGAATGATGCCACCAAATTCATGTGATACTGTATATAAAATGCCAACCAATCTCTTTTTATTTTTATTATCAAATTACCATTTCATTTTTTCATTTCCTCAACTAGTTCCAAGCGCAACAGCAAGACTCATGAAAAAGGTTGTGTCCAAGAACTAAGCTAAAGGAACTATACATATGCAGAACTATACACACATGTTACAAAAGTCAAAATATGCTGGAGGAACAAGCATGATGTACACAGAGAATTCATAAACATGAAGTAGATTGGCACTAAAGCAAGGTTGATTGAATTGAATATACACACAGCACGAAAAACATATCTATAAACAACCACAGGCATAGACACACAGGGGGAAAAAAGGAAGTACCTGAAGTAAAGACATGGATTTTCCATCATCATCTTTGGGATTAACAAGCACGAAGCAATAATTTCCTAATCGCCACAACCCCGTAATCAAATTGATCATTTCACCAATCAAGAAAAGTTATAGACACAACAAATTCAATAA
Source organism: Solanum medicagineum (assembly GCA_026153255.1). Lineage (NCBI taxonomy): Eukaryota > Viridiplantae > Streptophyta > Magnoliopsida > Solanales > Solanaceae > Solanum > Solanum medicagineum. Next base: position 6,467,759 of record JAPFFP010000080.1, read on the forward strand.
AATGAAACAACAAAAAAAGAAATTCATCCCAACAAAAACTCAACACTCCATACCATTTTCCTCATTCTCGATAGGACTTTTGAGTTCCTTTGAACAATTCCCATCATCCACAACTACAAACACATTAACAAAAGTTAGTGCATTTTTCTATAATTAGTAACTTCTCCAATTCCAACAACCTACATGGCAAGCTTAAAGCCACAAGATTTATAACATTACACACAATCCAAAGATCTTATCTTTATTACTTGACTCCGTGCTTGGTCAAACTAAAACACTTAAATTAGGACGGAAAGACTACTAACGTGAATCAAAACCCATCAAATATTTGTTAGGTAGTGGAGCCTGATATTATATTTATGTACTGTCGCGGTTAAACCTCCGGGGTGAGGTTGACGGGGGTAGGGAATTTTAGGTGCTAATGTTTATTCTCCATGTATACATGTATCCTATGTATTATAAATACTCGGATACCATTAATATATACAGCTCTATCATCGTGGAGTTTATCCATTGGGTGTTACCACGAAAATATTTCTCTCTCTAAACATTGTTCTCTGCCTTCTCTCTAGAAAAGAAGATCCGTTCTTCCTCTTCCTTCTTCTTCTTGAATCTGTATATCTAATTTCCTAACAATATTCTATATACATCATAAAAGCACTATAAACCACAGATTTATTGCCAGAAGTAAACAGCAACAACAACAAAAAACAAAAAAAAATGTATATATTACCAGAAATTTTGACTTTGGCATTCTTTGACAAAGAAATATTGAGACAATTCTCGTTTAATGTTGAGGTAAACTTCCCAGCTTCCACAACAACCTCACAATTTCCTAATCACCAAAAAAACAGAAAAAAATGAAAATTAGAGATTTTTATGAAAAAAAATAGATTGAACTGATACCGGAAAATTTCTGGCTCCATCTTACCGATGGGAATCGGAGAAGAAGAGGGTTTTTTTGGTGCCATTTTTTTTTTCTTTTTTGAGAAATGGAGAAAAAATGGAGGGAAATGAAAAGCTTCTTATATTTACAAGGGAAGATTTTAGCGGGAAAAGAGAGTGCAATTTGGGATAATGATAATTCTGATTCCTTAGTTATTAGTAAATTCTAATTTAGTTCTTATAGTATATGAAAAAATATATTTTTCCTTTAATTAATAAAATTTGTATTTTTAGTCCCTTTGCATATAAAATTAGTTGCGTTTAAAGCTTTTTTAAAGTTTTATGAAACGTAAGTGTGGAATAATGATATAAATTTACATAATAGTCAAATGATGTGATAGAATAAAATTCATTAACATTGTGAACATTTGTAGGCATCAGGTCAATGAGAAACATTATTGTTTAAAATCTCTAGGGAAAAGTATTAAAAATATCTCTAAATTTGGATCGAATTGTTGGTTTCATTTTCAAACTAATGATAGTATTAAAAAATATTTCTCTGTTTGACTAACTGAACTTAAATACACTTTTGATATTGTAAAAAGAGTAAAATGCATCTTTAAATTCTTGCCAAGTTAAGGGATATTTTTAATACTTGTGATAGATTAGGGTATGTATTTTAGTTTTGTTAGTCAAACAGAGGTGTGTGTTTTAAGACTGTCAATAGTTTGAATTGAAATTAATAAATTGCACCAAGTTCAAAGAGTGTTTTTAATACTTTCTCAAATCTTTATTTAAACTTGTTTCACACTAAAATGAGTCAAATATATTCAAATTCTTTAATTGTCTATATTTAAGATATATTCAATGACACTGTTTGATTCATATTCCGAAAACTCTAAAAAGTAATTCGAAGCCATTTCCAAAGGGATGAACTATAATTGAGAAGGTTGTTGGCGAGAAAAATCAATTTCAAGTCTTACATATACAAATCAATTACTTATCCAAACAACTCGAACAAACTCTACGAAAGTTCATATCTAAATTATTTGTGTAAAAATGTTTTATTTATAAGAAAAGACAAACAAATGAGATCCACCAAGGAGGAAAAGGATTTTAATTCCCATAACTCAAACAAAATATATATCTAATTAAGGATTAAGAAGATCTCATGTCCATAATTTCTAAACTAAAAAAATCTTTTTCTCCTTCCCTAATATATTTATGGGTCCACCTATAGAACAAGAACCTTTTTTTTTTTTTCCAAAGAAAGGCAACCTCTTACCTTATTGGAAGTTGTTGGTGGCACAATTCTTTATTCTTTATGCCATAGGACTATAAGAGTGTAAGCCACCAACTCCCAGATCCTTTATTCTTTCACTATCTCAGAATCTTGCAGCCCCATTTCATGGTTATTGAAAAGGAGGCTGAGATTTGAGGGTAAGCATCTACTGTCTAATAATCTTTTGGTCAACCAAAATCCCAATCCCAACCCCCCTTTGTTGTCTGTACTTCAATTATTATTATATCCTATGATTCACTTTCAAGAGGGGTTCTTGTTTTTCTGTTCTCTATACTGCTTTTTCTATACTTAGTTATCAGTCAACCATTGAATATGCAGCATGTAACTTTCTGTTATGTAGAAAAGTTTTGATCTTTTCACCTTTGGGAAATACTTAATGCCCTTTGGTATTTTTCATTTGCTTCTTTTTAAAGTGAACTCATTTGCTTCTATGTTAAAGTTTTCTCTTTATGGGTTTTGTGTGGATTTCCTTTAGTCAAGTATAAGAGTGCCTGCTGAGCAATCTCTGAATCAATCTCCATGTCACAATCACTTTCAAGAGTGTTTCTTGTTTTTATCTTCTTTTTACTGTTTTTGCTCTATTTAGTAATCAATCAACCATAGAATATAAAGCATGTAGCTTTCTGTTATGTGGAAAAGTTTTGATCTTTTCACCTTTTCTTTGATGGTGGGATGCTGAAAATGGTAAATCATTAAGACCCTTTTGGTATATTTTGTGTTACTTCATTTTAATTGAACTCATTTGCTCCTATGTTGAAGTTCTCTCTTTGTGGGTTTTGTGTGGCTTCCCTTTAGTCAAGTGTAAGAGTATCTGCTGAGCAATTTCTTAATCAATCTCCATGTCACAATCCCTTTTTGTCTTTGCTTCTCTTATGTGGCTCTGATTCACTTTCAAGAGTGTTTCTTGTTTGTATCCTCTTTTTACTGCTTTTACTCTATTTAGTAATCAACCAACCATTGAATATAAAGCATGTAACTATCTGTATTTGTAGAAAAGTTTTAATCTGTCACCTAGTCTTTGAAGATGGTATGCTGAAAATGCAAATAGAGTGACACTCTTTTTGTATTTTTAATGTTTTTGTAAGGTTACACTGTGGGTGTTGTTGTTTGTTTGTTTCTTGGTATCAAACTTCTTCCCTTCTGTGTTATTTAGAGAAGTAGTGTTCTTTTCACTCTCTTTGAATATGGTATGCTGAAAATGGGAACTCATTAACATTGTTTTGCTATTCTGTATGTTCTTCCTTTTATATCAAACTGATTTTGTTCTATGTTAAAGTTTTCCCTTTATTGGTTTTGCATGGATGTCTTTTAATCAAGTGTAAGTGAATCTGATTAGCAATTTCTCGATCAATCTCCTACGATAATCCCTTTTTGTCTTTCAATTATCTCATGTGGTTATGTTTCACTTTCAAGATCTTTTCTTTTTTTGTCCTTCCAGTTACTGCTTTATATCAGCCAACCATTGAATATAAAGCACGTAACATTCTTTTATGTAGAAAAGTACTGATCTTTCACTTTCTCTTGAAGGTTGTATGCTGAAAATGAGAATTCCTTGATACCCTTTTGGCATTTTAATTATCTTTTTTTATTTTATATTAAACTCATTTGCTACTATTGCTAAAGTATTCCCTTTGTGGGTTTTGCGTGGAGCCATTGAGTCAAGTGTAAGAGTATCTGCTGAGAAATTTCTTAATTAATCTCCCCATCACAATCTCTTTTTTGTCTTGTCTTCAATTATCTCATGTGGCTGTGATTCATTTCAAGATCTTTTCTTGTTTTTTAATTTTTCCGTTTACTGCTTTAACTCTATTTAGTATCAGCCAACCATTGGTATAAAGGATGTTATTTTCTGTTATGTAGAAAAGTTTTGATCTTTTTGCCTTCTCTTTGAAGATGGTATGCTGAAAATGAGAAATCATTATCACCCTTTTGGTATTTTGGTATTTTAGTATTCCTTCTTTTATATCAAATTTCTTTTGTGCATCAAAGTTTCTCTTTTTGGGTTTTGTGTGATGCCATTTAGTCAAGTATACGAATGAGCAATGTCTTGATCAATCTCCCTATTACAGTCCCTTTTTGTCTTTACCTCAATTCACTATGTATTTCGGACTCACTTTCAAGCGTACCAATCCACCATTGAATATAAATCAAATAAATTTAGTTTCAGTGCATAGAAAACTTGGTCCATCACATTCTCGTTGAAGCTAATAAGCTGAAAATGAGAACTGATTAATACCCCCTTTTGGTATTTTCTATGTTCTGTCTTTTATATCAAGCTCATTATCTTCTATGTTAAAGTTCTCTGTGTTTTTGATCATCATTAGTTGTTTCTTTTAGTCACAAAACATATTTGATCTGATTTAGTAATTACTGAAAATTGCTTTCAGATTGTGCTGCCCAGCGCTTTGACATAAATTTGGGATCAGATTTGGAGGTCTTGAGGTTGGGGAGTGAATTTGTGTGGAAGAACCAATAAGGGTAAGGCTCATTCCTTCTGTTTTTTAATGGACCAGTGTTCTTGCTCTTGCCTCTGATGCTTTCCTTCGTCCCGCTATCTATTATTCTCTGATTTTTCATTTTTTTAAAATTGTGAATTTATAGTTGTGCTAGCTGATTTCTTTATGGCTTATGCTTGTGCTTAAAACATGAAATGAGTCTTCTTGGTGGTATCTTTTCAATCTCTATGGGGTTTTTGGAACATATATGTTGTGCATTAAAGGAACAACCCTCCCATTGATGGCAGTCAACAGTTTTGGTGTGGAAGTTGTCTTCGGATTAGTTTAATCGATATGCTAACAGTGTAAAAGTTTTATATAATCAGGTCATCTAAAAGACGTTAAAATATACTTGTAGTGTAATAATTAATGTGTCAACATACCTTGAGTAGTCCACAAATGGGGTCTAGGGAGGATAGAATATACGCAGGCCTTACCGCTTCCTTAGCGGTAGAAAGGTTGTTTCCGCTAGACCTTTGACTCGAGGAAAAATGTTGTAAAGCAGTCCCGAACAAGAAGTAAGGAAGTACAAGAAACAACAAATGGTACTAGTTAATTCCTCTTTCGGTATTGGGATTCTCATGTAGATGTTGAAAACAATGATTTTGGTTATCCTATTGTTTGTTGGTCAATAGTTATCTTTGGAAAAATGGCTGCAGCTTCTCTTAATTGTAGTGAGAACAGTTATCTGGAAAGGTTCAACAAATTCGTGAAAGCCTCCCACCCAGAGCTTTGACAAGTTGGAGAGTGAATGAAAAGTAATGGTTTAGGCTATTTTCTAGTTTTTCAAGATGTAATCTCATGCGAACATTTCTGATTCACTCATGGGGGTCTTGTCTAGACTAAGAAAGAGTGTATCTTTGAATTGCCAAGTCCCTAAACTTTAATCTCAACACTTTGCTGAGATGTTGCATATCACTAAGCATGATTTGCCAAGTCCCTAAACTTTAATCTCAACACTTTGCTGAGATGTTGCATATCACTAAGCATGATTTGCCAAGTCCCTAAACTTTAATCTCAACACTTTGCTGAGATGTTGCATATCACTAAGCATGATTTGCAACTATATGGTGTATTACGAAGGTTTCATGGGGATGTAAATATATATGGACATATAACTTTTGATGTTGTATTACTAAGGGACTTGTATCTTTGTAGTAAAGCTAGGGGGTTGTTGCTTTTTCACCTGTACGAATGCACAAATGACGTAATGGTAATGACTTCCGTATCCTGTTCTAAAAATTTGCAGATGGCTGACGTAGTCAAGGATTTGACAGCCGGTACTGTTGGAGGTGCAGCTCAATTGATCGTCGGTCACCCTTTTGATACAATCAAAGTCAAGCTCCAAAGCCAGCCCGCTCCACTTCCTGGTCAGCCTCCCAAGTACTCAGGTGCCATGGATGCTGTCCGACAAACAGTTGCTGCAGAAGGTCCTAGGGGTCTATACAAAGGTATGGGAGCTCCACTTGCAACTGTAGCAGCCCTTAATGCTGTCCTTTTCACAGTGAGAGGTCAAACGGAGGCGTTCTTGAGGCCTGAATCTGGAGCCCCTCTTACTGTAAACCAGCAAGTCGTTTGTGGTGCCGTAGCTGGAGTTGCTGTGTCTTTCCTTGCTTGCCCCACTGAGCTGATAAAATGCAGGTTGACACATATTCCACATCCACTTTACTCTATTAATGCGATTAATCCGTTATAGTAGGTATTGCTCCTACATTATAGGTTACAATGTCATAGTAAAATATAGTTACTTTGTAGCCTCCCTTCATTCATTACTAAGCTAAGGTCCCAGGTCTCTAAGTTAGCCCGCGCTTTTTCAAAGAATCTTGCACTTTTTTCGTATTAACCATAAGCTATTTTTCTTTCTTGTACTCGCCATTGATTTGAGTCTGATTTGTAAAAAAACTCAAACCCATGCCCGCCCATAAGTATTGCTACCGAGCGGTTGTTGCTCACCCCACAACATAGTGCGAGGTCACAATCACCCAACAAAGATGGGGACGGGTTACCTACTCTTAACGGGCAGAGCAGGCCCCTTCATTTCATTCTGGATTAGAGAATTCAGAATAAATCACATCAGGATTCAAATTTATGACAAATCGACATTGCTCCTACGACTAGGCTACCATATCATAGTTAAATATAAATCTAATAAAAAGTACATTTTGTCCTTTCACAGATTGCAAGCACAGAGTGCATTGGCAAGTGTTGGCTCAGCTGCTGTGGCAGTGAAGTATGCAGGGCCAATGGACGTTGCAAGACATGTTCTTAAATCCGAAGGAGGTGTAAGGGGTCTATTCAAGGGCTTGTTCCCTACTTTGGCACGTGAAGTACCAGGAAATGCTGCAATGTTTGGTGTATACGAAGCAACAAAACAGTACTTGGCAGGCGGCACAGACACTTCTAAGCTGGGAAGAGGTTCTCTTATTGTAGCTGGAGGGTTGGCTGGTGGTACATTCTGGCTTTCTGTGTACCCAACGGATGTAATCAAGAGCGTTATCCAAGTTGACGATTACAAGAACCCAAAGTTCTCCGGGTTTGCTGATGCTTTTAGAAAGATTGTTGCTTCAGAGGGAGTAAAAGGCCTCTACAAAGGCTTTGGACCAGCTATGGCGCGTAGTGTTCCTGCAAATGCTGCTTGTTTCTTGGCGTATGAGATTACTCGGTCTACCTTAGGCTAAATTTACTCATTTTCAAGGTTCGTTGCTCCTTCATTCTTTTAGATTTCATAATGGATCGTTAATTCTTTACATTTATATGCAAATTTTACACTATTAGTTCAGCCATGACTCATGAGAAAGAACAAATTTCTGTAAGCAAAATCAGGCCTGGAAATGTTAGACAGATATGTATCTCTTCATTCCAATTAATAAGAAAATACACTCTTCGTTTTAATTTATTTGTTTTACTTTCCTCCCATCCCCATACAAATTACTTTTTACTAAGATTTCAAATTGTGAAAATTTTAATTTTTTTACTCTACCTCATCTCCAAACCCCCATCTCTATCCTCGCCTCTCAAAAAAGAATTTAAATATTTATTTTTGAAAAATATTTCAAATAATGAAATATATATTTTCATGTCAAAAACTAGAAAAAGAAAAATCTTGAACATTAGTATTAGGAAGAAGGAAAAAAAAGGGAAAAAGTAAACAAAATAGACCTAATTTAAAATTATTTAATAAACTATTTATCCTTGAAGAATCCATTACTCAAATTATTTATTCTTTTATCCACTTATCCCAGTTTATTTCGCGTGCTAACGTTGGTATAAATATTATAAAATATACTCTAGCGGTATCATATAGAATGAGCTTAATCGTTTGTGATACTCTGGCGGTATATTGATACCTAATTGGTATATAGGATTTTTCTTAAAAAACAAATAAAAAATTATTAAACTCTAAATTAGTAGAAAATATATTCATTATATACTCTGTCGGTATATTTATACCATATCGATGTCATTTACAATTAAGATTAATTATGTGTGATACCTTGTTGGTATATGTATATTCTATTAGTATATTATACAAGTAGGGCATGATGTCAGCACACGAATTTTAATATTAAGATGTCAAAAGTTTGATAGTATGGGAGTACAAAATATAAAAAGATATATAAATATAAATAATTTGATTTAAAGGGTACAAATTTAATTTTTTTCAAAAAAAATGATATTTTAAAAAATATATATATAAAGGATAATCATTAAAAGTAAAATAGTCATTTTAATTTTTATTTATTATGTTTTTGCCAATGTAGGCCAAAAAAAGGCAATCTCGCGTCGAAGAATGGTGAAAATATGATAGTAAACTAAATAAAGTCATAATTTTTTTTATTTATTATAATTTGTAGTAAGCAATATGATTTTTTTCCCTTAAAATAAAGAATACAAATATGCTAAATATATATCAACTTTCGACTAATGTCATTTATATCATTTCAAAATCATAACGAGCATAAATTTGAATTTAATCAAATTTTATTTTATTATTTAAATTATTTATTTAATATTTGATGTTCATATTAAAATTTAATTAATTCAGATATATATTACATAGAATTCATTTAGAGAAAATGCTTCCTATTAACAAAAATTTCATACTCATAAATCAAACTTGAAACTTTTGGTTATGATTAAAGGAAGACCAGTTGTATCCACCGTTATATCCTACGCGAGTTTTTTAAAAAAAAATCATAAACTTCATCCGTGAAACGTGTCAAACAAACTAGGACTAATGTGTGACTAGCCAAATCACCTATACGTGGCATGCCCCCAACATGCAAAATTTTCAAGAACTCCACACTTGTCACTTTAATCCACAGACTAACTAATTAAAACTTACATATATAATCAAAAAAATGGATGATAATTCACTCTCTAGTGTCATCTCATCTTATTATTATTTCATAATTTGGGAAAAAAAATGTCTATAGTTTCGTCATCACCACAACCACCTCCATGGCAAGTAGTTGTCCTTGTATCAAATCATCTTGATCCAAAAACCCTAGCTATTTGTTCATGTGTTTGTAAATCATGGTTAATTTCTATGTCTTTAGACCAAATATGGCAACCCCTTTGTTGTTCTCATTATCCTTCTCTATCAACACTTCATAATTTTATGAATAATAATAATGATGATAATAATAATAATAATAATACGAGAGTTTCTTATATGCGGTTATTCGCCCTAGGTCAGAGGGCGAGTAACCGCCGATCGAAACAACCCGTGAAACCTTATATTTCGCTTGATAATATATTATTTGCAATAAATATTTACAAAAACTCTACGTGTGTGGTGAGTTTGGTCAAGCGTGGAAATCAACTTAGTTTCGACAAAAAGGGCATTTTTCGATTCGATATCGATGTTGAGCAATATTGGAGGAGGTAAGTGTGTTCAATTGAAATTTTGCAAGTGACCAAGTTCTTTTTTAAAAAAAAATATCTTTTGAATATTTTAAGAAGTTTTTAAATGTAGCAATTTTTTTCAAAAATTTGTAAGTTTTTATGTCTGAATTTACGATTAAAGTTCAAAATTCTGCTTTTTATTGAATTTATTGATAAGTAAATGTATTTACCCCTTTCTTGTAGAATTTTTGGCTCCCATCATCGAGTACTTTTAAATTTAAGTTATTATGTTTAAAATTAAAATTTTGTTTCAAAAAGCTAAAAAGTTTTTATATTTAAATTCCGATCAAAGTATGAAAGTTTAAATCGCAAAATTCTAGTTTTGCTTGAATTTTATTGATAATTAAATGTATTTCCCCCTTTTTAAAATTTATTTGTTAGGATTTCTGGCTCAGCCATTGATATTTATTGTATCTTTTAAATATTTCAAAATATGAAAATATTATTCAGAAAGTTAGAAGATTTATGTCTTAATTCACTTTTTAAATCTAAAAATTTATTGATAATGAAATTAAATGTATTTAACCTTTTCTTGAAAAAACTTTGTTCGTCAGGAATTCTGGCTCTGTCACTGATATCAAGAACGGGGATTTGGGCCCGTTTGACACATTGGGAGACGTGAGAGTAATGTGGGATGTAATTTTGGAAGGATATAAGTGTGTTTTCAATGTGATGAATTGTAAAGGGAAAGGTAGATTTGTTTTAGGGTTAGAAGGGTGGTTTTCGGAGGAGCTACCACCGCCGGGGTGTTGCTCGAGCGATACTGTTAGCGGTCTCGTGGCGGATCTACGGTTGGGATTGAAGGTTGAAGATGGAAGAGCAATGGTGGAGAAAATAAGTGCTGGTATTTTGAGTATAGTTAGTTGGAGGTATTTGTTTGTTGAAGATGCTTTGAGGTATTTGCAACATTTTCTTTCACCTTTTTGATGGTTGTAAATGTTGTACTTGCTACTTTAGTTGAAAAATAAATGTTCATTATTCTCTAATTCGTTGATAGAATAATTCGTTGATATCTACGAGGTAATCATAAGGTTTACGTATATTCAATGTATTGTTTGTAGCTGATAATTTTTTTTCCATCAACTATGATTTTTGTTTTTTCCTTTTTATCAGGGGTTCAAGGAATTTTCCATCAATTTTGGATGAAGCCAAAGATTCACTATTTTTTGGCTTTGGGGTATGATGGAATAAAGCAAAATGACTCTTTAAATTGTCTGTGCTTCTTTAAATTGTGAAGTAGCAGTTAGTCAATGTAACTTTCGACGCTCATCATAGGTCATCTGGAAACAGTCGCGCTATGTTTTTAAACATAGGGGTCAGGCTGCGTACATCCGACCTCCCCTTACCCCGCAATGGGCGGGAGCCTCTGAGGCATTGGGGTAATGTTGTTGTTGTATCATGGGTTCAAGGTACTAGTTATTTTATTAGTTGCTATTTCTGTTTCCTTCACTTTTTTTTTGGTCATATTTAGTGAGTTTTTCCAAGAAAGAGCCTCTTTTATGGTGTATGATTTTTGTTCTTGGATCATGAAGTAAGATTTGTATTGGCAACAATTTAGTAATTTAATTTCAAATTTGGCCATGCATGCATGATATTTGAGTTTTTAAAGTCTTGAAAAATAGAACATTGTGGTGCGTTGAGAGTTGAGGAAATTTAGTAGATAAATAATTGAATGATTTTTGGCAACTTTTTAACAGTCAGAAAAGTAAAGAACAGTAAAAAAAATTCAGTTCTACCTTATTAGATATGCATATATACAAATATATTAATTAAAGAGCTTTCTGAGATATAACTAGATTCATGCATCTTTTATATTAAATATATATTTTTGGGATCAGCGAAATAATCAGATATTTTATACATGTGACTGATATTAGATATATATATTTAGAATTTACATGTATTTGGAATATTAAATGTATCTGGGATATTAAATATATAGAAATGATAAGTAAGACGAGAGAGACAGAGCGAGATTTTTCGAATATATTCTTGTTATCTGGGATGGCAAATATATTTAATTATTTGACCCTGTCAGGAGGTGCGAGAGGCTGGTTTTGGGAGATACTCGGAGGGGTAGAGGTAGACCGAAGAAGTACTGGGGG
>JAPFFP010000080.1:6479899-6510396 GCA_026153255.1 Solanum medicagineum
ATCATTATTTATAAATACCTATATTTATCTAATATAAATTATTAATTATCGATAATGAACTTTTATTTTTAAAATCTAATATAACCTTGTAATTACACTAATGCAATCAAACAACACGCTTGTAATTACACTCTGTCAAACAAACATGACAATGTAATTACTAGGGTGTGTAATACTGCCCTGGTAATTACACAAATTCCAATTACCAGGTGACTTTCCAAACAAATCCTTAGTTATTTATTATTTATTTTAATTGAAATTATCTTCTTCTTTTTTTCTCACTTGGTGTTCGGTATTTAAATTGGAGTTTGCTTAAATTTGGATGCCGAAAAGTCTCACGTTATGTGTAAAATGCTCCGTGACAAAGGCAATTCCATATTGAATACAAAATGCTTAAATACTTTTAGTTATTTATTATTTTTATCTATTAGTCTGATGTTTAAAAAAAAAACGACTTACTTTTTTTAAGTCTATTTTAAAAAGAATGATTTCTTTATAATATTTTAATTTTAACTTTATACATGCATGTTTTAGACCACAAGATTATACAATATTTTGATACATTTGACATAATCTTAATTTACAACCACATTTTTTTCTTTATTTTCTTAAATTTTGTATCAAGTCAAACTAATTTATTTTTTTTAAAACGAAGAGAGTAATATTTATTTAATTTTTAAAATATTACTTATAAAATTAATATTTTAATAATTATTATAAATATTAACTAACTAATTATATTTTTGAAATTAAAAAAATAAAAATTAACTTACTAATATATTGTTATCTTTGTACAACTAAATTTTGCATACCTACATGACAAATTTTACAAGGCCTTCATCAGATCTGGTTGTCTCTTTTTACTATGTATGTATTTCCTTCATCTGCTTAGTTTAATCGGTAGATTTTATTTCTTTTTTTGTATATGTTTTCGTATTTGGGCAAGCTTAATTTGGGGTTTTTTGGTTCATTTTTGGGGTCTAGAGTGGCTTTAGGGTTGAGCCGCCTTTGGTACTCAGAAGTGTATTTGTTTAGCTGATACAATGAACTTTTAATGGTAAAAAGAATGGAATGGAAATTTGGGTGTTATTGGTTTGTGTTTATTTCTTGATATATGTAGGAAAAATTGAGTCTTGATTGTTCAAAAGTTGGATTTTAATGTTTTGCAGAAGTGTATTTGTTTAGCTGATATAATGAACTTTTAATGGTAAAAAGAATGGAAAGTGTGTTTGTTCAGTTGAGTTTGTGGTTATATTATGTATGTAACCTGTTTGAGGAAATGTCTAAGAAAGAATTTGGGGTTATTTTATTGTTAAAGTCTTACAATCAGTCAATACATTAATTTATAAGTGAGTTATGGTGTTAGTCGGGCTTGTGTTTTTCTACATGTACAGATGGAAGATAATATTTTTCTCTCGATTGTGCACTTAGAGGATTTCATTTTACTTTTTGTTCTTTTTTTGATGTTTTCGTAGGGATCATTGACTTGCATTGACTAAAGTAATTGTTGTGCTTCTCTGCTTTGTAGACGAACTGAGATTGTCTAGCTGCGCTTTTGGCGTTGAGGGGAATTTCTTTTGGTTGACGAAATGGTGGGCTGGGAACGGCATCTTCAGTGCATACTTCGTCAGGCTGGGAAGAGATATCAGCAAAATCGAACTGTTCCTTTCAATTCATTGTTTCACTCGAAGGCAACTTCTGTACCTGGTAAATCTTAGTTTTTCTATGTGGAGCATGATATAACTGATGTTAGAAATATTTCATGATGAGTGTAAATAGACAATGCAACAGAGTAAATGCAAGTTGATTATGGGGTTCAAAGATCTGCTTTTAGTTGCCTTCAAGTCCTTTTCATTTCTTATGTCTCAAGTTATACATCAACTTAGTTGATAGTTGAACATTGTGCATTTTCTAGGTGAGGCACCTTATTTACCAAGGCTGCAGAATGCACTTTCCCCTCGCATCTCAAGGCCATGGTACCAATATCTACAACATCTGGTAATACTTAAAAAGTCCTTTACTTGATCTATTGTGCCTGCATATGGTGTGGTTAGTCGATATTCTGTCATTGTGTTTTTCTTGTTTCATTGGAATAAACATTTTATATGGTAGAGCTCAAAGTAACAAAAATTTTATTCGTTGGAGATCTTATCTTATCTTCATAGTTGTTAGGGTGTTAGCCTAAAGCATGCATCATTCAAGCAACTAACTCCTTCATTGAGATATTTAACAAACGATCTAAATATGAGTACCTTAATGTACACCTAGTTACTACCTATCAAGAAAGCTTTATGCACATACGGTAATAGGTTTCTGTAAGGACATTAACAGAATATGTTTTTTTGAAATGTGTTTCTTATTTTGACATCTATGTTTCCAGTATAGATGATGACTTACAACTTGCAAGCTACAAAAGGCGCTTATGCTTCTTTTTCTTTATTTTTTGATAACCGTGGTGTTGGGATTTATGTTCTTTAGTTATCAAATGGCCCACCTGCAAAACTCAAATTTAATTGGTTCAAACAGGTCCATTGTTTGTGAATGCTTTTGTTACTTTTGATAGGCATTGTCTAGTTCAAGGACATTACTTGCAGAGTCATCAGCTGATGCAACACCGAGTTCTTCTCCATTAATGCCAATGTTAACATCTGGTACTGGAAGTACAGAAGCAGAAAAAGCAATTTCTAAACCTTCAAAAGTTCAAGCAGTTTTGAAGGGTATAAAGCAGGTATAAGATGCCACAGCCTTCTGGTTTTATGAGAATTATATATTCTTTTGCTTCTTTCTAGGTCTAGTTTCTAAATCTTTCTTCTTCGCCTATCCACCTGCTGCTACCTTTAACCTAGCAGTGCTTGCTAAGGAAAGTCGCTCCGCACTCCTAAATGTCTTCTACCAGATTCTTTCCTTACGGAGCAGTCATCCACACATCTTTGTCTATCTGATTCTCTGTCAGCTGAGGGAGTTGGGCTTATTTACAGGAAATAGTTCTCTGCACGATTGAGATTGGGTGAATTGCTATTCCTTTTTGATAACTTCGGTGTTGGGGACAGTTTCCATGGCCTTCAGCTAATCCACCCTTTACCTGTTACCTGCCACCAACATAGTTATCGGGTAATTCTACTCTCCAAGGTTTAGACGGATCTGAAGAATTCACCAGTGTGCAGTTTACTGGGATATGCTTGGTTCTCAGTTTTATCACTCGAAGTCTTTGACCACTTGTCCATCCCCTCAGGGGCTGAAACATTTATTTTTTTCCTGAGCACTCTTTTTGCCATATTCTTTCAATTTTTCTTGACAATTTTTGTTCCCAATCTATTGTAATCCTTTGTACCTGCAAATCTCTCTTCTGTCAAAAAGGACTTTTCAACTTTTATATCAATATCAACTACATTTCAATCTCAAAATGGCTTTGGTTGTCTATATGAATAGTCTATTCTTGTCATATTAAACTATTTATTTGACGATTGTTAACTTACTGCAACCTTCCTTTATCTGAGCTTGGAATCAACTATGCTTTGTGGAGTTTGATTGATTTATCATTTCAGCTTTCAAGCAGTTTGTTGGTGCTTTCTACACTAAATAACATGCTTATATTTTTGCATGTAAATGACATCTCCCTTTTACCTGGTCCGTAATCTTGTCTGATTTTCATTCCAAATGTGGAAGTGCATGTAGTACTTATAAAGTTCTGCTGGTTGTTGGATTGGGATCACTAACAATCTTTATTGATGTTACTCCTATCAATAGCAACTGCTAATAATCCTGGACCTGCTAGCTATTCTTTTATATTTTGACATGTCGTCCTTTTCAGAGCCCAAAGAAGGTGAACTTGGTTGCTGCATTAGTTCGTGGTATGCGTGTTGAAGATGCATTGTTACAGTTGCAAGTGACGGTAAAACGAGCTGCCAAAACTGTTTATCAGGTGAGGCCATTGCAGATCTGATATTAAAAGTAATTGCTTCTATGACAAATATATTGCCTATGGTTCTGTCAAAACAGGAAGCCATATCAATCCACAAGAAAGCACACCATAAACTGTATTCTAACCTTGACAATTGTTCTTTCCCGAACACCAAAGAGCAACCCCCGAGTTGTTGTACTATTGTCTAACATGAGAAGTATAAAGAAGTTGATGACTCATAGTTCAAGTGTGATATAACGGAAACATTTTTTGTGCAGGTGATACACTCAGCTCGGGCAAATGCAGTGCATAACCATGGATTTGATCCTGATCGTCTTCTTGTTGGTAAAACGACAGACAATAACTTTACATGTTTTTCATCTCATTTCTACCCTTTGGAAGTACTTCATCCTTGTAATGTTTGATGCAGCTGAGGCATTTCTTGGGAAGGGACTTTATAAGAAAAGGTTGTCCTACCATGCTAAACATAGGTGTGGAATGATGGTGAGGCCAGAATGTAGACTGACAGTGGTACTTAGGGAGATAACACCAGCAGAGGAGGCTGAGATAGCTAAGTTGAGAGTAAGCAACTTCAAAAAGCTAACCAAACGCGAAAGACGACTTGTCCCTCATAAGCTCATCGAGACTACTCCAATATGGAACCGCAAGAGCAAAACTAGAAGTAGCGGCACAGGTGCTGTTGCTGAATGATCCACGACCCCATTGTAGTTCATTTTTTTGTTAGAAACCTATGCAAATCACATGAAGATCAGTGGTTGATGAAAATCCACTGCATCTCATCACATTTCTGTTTCTGCTAGAGCTGTAACTTAAAGTTGATCTTGATTTCTATTTTCCTTTTGTAAGGCAACAGAGTCTCCTTTATATGTCATTGTTGAAGTACCTCTTTCTTCTCGGTTTAACTATCTGGATCCCGCGATGCATTGGCCCGACAAATTTTGACACAGTGTTAAAGCAGCGATAAGATTGTCCCTATGTGACCTATAGGTCATAGGTACAAGTTGCGGAAGTAGCTTCTAGTGCTTGTAGTAGGATAGACTGTTTGCATTACATTGGATCTTGTGTCGACATGAGATGCTTTGTGCATCAGATTCATGAATCAAAAATCAATTTTTGCTAAAAGAAACAAAGGCTTTGCATTATGATCGAATAACAACAATAACATACCCAGCGAAATTGTACAAGTGGGGATTGGAGAGGACAAAATGCACGACCTTATCACGACCTCATAAAAGGTGGTTTCCGGAAAATCGTCGTCTCACAGAAATGAATGCAAGTACAAAAAAGATCTTCGTAGTAAGTGTCCATAGCCCATGTGCCATGAGAGTGTCAATACTGTCACAAGCACATATACAAAGTAACTTTATTCACCAATGCTTATGCAAATGAGAAGAAATCACCTAGTAGGTTAAAAACGACAACTCGGGTGCACATATGATGAAGTACAACATACAAGGGAACCAACTTCTTGGTTTTCTTTCTTTTGATGGATGATCATTCTCAATCATGCACTCATCAAATGCAGATGGAAAAGATTCTTAAACTACACATGAAAAGAAAAAAACAGTTACTGAAACAACAGGATTTTGAAAAACAAAAACTAATACAAGCAACATGTCTTGGTTTCAAACATCAAAGATCTGTGTCTGATGATCTCAGGTCCTTGAACAGCCACATGAGGCTTTCCAACTTGAACACGAATAGCAGATACCTGTGGATACATGTTGAGGGTTGTAGATGCTATAAGCTCCGCGACATTCACTAGCAAATATGCTTTTCCGTCTTTGCCTTTCTTCGTTGTTGATGGTTCGATATTCTGGTGTCCTAAACATAGAGGAACCACACCAATCTATCAAATTCGGTGGTTAACTTTTTTGTGGTGACGACTGTAAGGGAGGTTAATTAACAAATCCAGCGTGTAGAGAGGCTATAAAGGGTAGAACGTACGTATAGAGGCTATTTTTGAAAGACTCTCGGTTGAGCAAACAGTAAAAAAGATGCAATAGCAACGAATATAAACAATAACAACAATTGAAATACTGTAGGGTCGATTAACAACAATCCAGTGAAATCCCACAAGGTGGAGTCTGGGACTGTAGGATAGGTTAACAACCCCCTTATATAGAGAGGATAGAGTGTATATATAGAGGCTGTTTCCAAAAGACTATCGGTGAAGCAAATATAGCGAAAAAGATGCAATAGCAACAAATAGAAACAACAAGAAGATAACAATTAAGACACTGTAGGATATAACAAACTCCGTGCATAGAGAGGATAGAGTGTATATACCGAGACTGTTTCAAAAAAACTCTCGGTGAAGCAAATAGTGAAAAAAATTCAATAGCAACAAATAGAAACAACAACAAGATAACAAGATAACGAAACAACTAGTGATAGAAATCTAAAAGTAAACGAAAGAAACAAATAATACTAAAACTCTAGGAAGGAACGAAAAATGCTTAACTACTAACTAACCTTCTATTCTACCACGATCTTTACATGAAATTTGGTCTAACATGATTTTCTTCTTTTTTTTTTAGCAACAATTAACATTTGAATAAACGTCTAATTAGCATTGCAGGATGCATATATGGCAACAAAGTTAGAAATTCTTTTGCAGTTTTACAGTATATTTGCCCTATGATGGACTTGGGTTCGAGTCATGGAATCAACCACTTATGTTTGTACCCTACTTCAGATACTGCCCGAACGCGAAATGTTTTATGCACTAAACTATCCAATAACAAGTCATATAGGAACAATGAAGTAATTTCACATAAATTCTCAACTTTTTCCCTTCTATAAATTTGTAATTTTTATATTATTCTTCGTTACTCGGACTCTTTAAATGTAGAATAGGTAAAATAACAAAACCACTATAGTGTAATAGGAAAAAGAAAAAAAGGAAGATATTTTGAGATCTCGACAAGCCAAGTTTGGAAGCCAATAGAGTTGGACAACTTAATTTTAAAAAAATCAATGAACTAATACTATAGAAAGCTTCTTAAATTCCTATTTTGTAATATTAAAGTATCGAGAAAAGAGACATCATTAATTTTTTCTAAAAAAAGCAACGAGTACAACTTAATAATATATTCAATTATGCACCTCTTATTCTTATCTTATAAAGATTAAAAAGTAATAATTTTATAAATTTTTGAATCAAGTAAAATATTTCAAAATGAATATATAAAAAGCATATAGTAGTGCAAAAGTCATATGATGAAGTAAAACAAAATCATTATATCAAATATTAAAACAAATAAAATCATAGTGTTGTCCACTTGTTGCTAGTTGGGCTCTACGTGTTAAATGGTAGTATCGCTTTGGTCTCATTTTATGTTGTATTTTTTTAATTTATTTAAAAAATCACTTTATTATAATAAAAAAATTAAATTTTAAAATCTTTTTAATCTTTAATAAAATAAATATCAGCCATATAAATATCAAAAGAATATTTTAGATCAAATTTTAAAATATTTTTTTTAAATATTATTTAAATTAAATAATATCATATAAAATAAGACAGAAAGAATAATTATTAATGAAAGTAAAGACAAATGTGGGATCACTTTCATATATTGCTTTAATTAAGAGCACAATAATGAGGAAGATCTTTTAGCCCAATGGACATTTTCATTAAGCTTATCTTTTTTTAGACTTTTTTCAAAGAAACAATCAATGTTATTTTGGAAAAGCAATCCACAAAATCTTATTAACACTTATTTTAAGGCTATTTTGTACCTAATTTAATTGTCTTTGTTTAGGTATTTGATGTTAAATATTGAGTAAAGATGACCTACAAAAGTTTAGATAGAATAATGAGATTGGCATTATGATCTTATATCCTCAATAATAGCCTTAAATAATGTTATCACAAAGGTGTAGTTAAAAGAGATTATTGATAGAGTGTGTACCTAACCACCAACAAAAATGACATTGAGACATGGCCAAGAAAGGATTGATAGAGCATACCTAACCATTAGCAATACTTGATTGAGACCTTGTAATTGGTTCATGATTTGAATTAAAACAACATAACTAAAATGTATAACAATGATGACATAACAGTGTAATTCTACAAGTAAAATTTGGAGAGAATAGTGTCTTAAAAGTTATAGATGTTATTTTTGATAGATCACCGTCAGATCAAGGAAAACATATGATGGTGCTATTTGACACCAAATATTTTTGGAAAAAACTTGAGAACTAATATTTGGTCACATAACTTGAAAAATATATTTGAAAAACATCCCAAGTTTTACAAACATTAGTATTTGGAAATTTTATAAAAATTTAAAAATTACTCCAAAACTTTTATATTTTATAAAAATATCCCTAATTTATTAAAAATTACGGTTTGTTACTATCTCCTTTGGAAAAGAATTGTTTGAATGATAAAACTGGGGGGAAATGAAAGAACAATTTGTTTTGAATGCGATTAATGCATTGCTCTTGACATATTATTGTTTTGTGGACTGTTATGATTGATTGTTAATATATTTTTTTACTAAATATGTTCATTATAAAATAATTATACAAAACTTATTAACATTGTTAATAACTTTTAAAAATCATGAATTTAAATCATATTTTTTTTAAAAAAGTCAAATATTTCTTCCCAAAATTATGCCCAAAAGCATGATATAACTCCATCCAAAGTGACTTGTCAAAGAGTACTTGAAAATTTGAGGCCAAACGATAGTGACATATCAGCTTCTTTTGCCAAGAATTACAATGGCCTATATGGACATTTGAAACGTATTATGATGGCCTACATCATCACTTGTAACTATATTTCATATGTTCTAGTATTCCCTATGCCCGAAAGGCTGAAACCAAAGAGGAAAGGCGGAATAAAAAGAAGAAATTTAAAACCTTCAAGAAATAAGCCTCAAAAGACTAAAACAACTTTTTGTCAACTGATTTTTACATATATTTTTTTTTCACTTTAGACAAGTTTTACTGTTTACAAGTTAAAAAACTGATGAAAGGATAATACTAAAACTATGAACAAGGCTAGATACAAAAGTGCCACCTACCTTGCTCTATACAAAAGATTACAAGAAGTAAAGACCCTTGAAACTTTCTCAACTGCTGCTTTAGAAGCTGCAAATAAGAAACTTACATACGCCCATACTACAAACCAAGAACTTATTGCTTAAGCTAAACTACATTCAGCGGGGCTGCTGGATGCGGCGAAGGCTGTTCTTTGGGCTAACGATCTTTGCTGGCTTCTCATAGTACTTTGGAGGCTCGATATGAGTTTTTGGTTTTGGCATGCTCAGTGTCCTTACGAGTGCCTCAGAATCCTTGGGTAAGCCTGTTGGTCAAGAGGGAAAACACGATTTAGTAGGTATCATCGTATAAGACTAGTAAGAACCAATAACACACGTATCATGGACTATATGGAATGGAGATTGTTGTATACCAAATTGAAGCATACCATTGACACCAGAGAATGATGACTTGGTTCCTTGTTGCGCACTTTCAGATGATTGAAGAAATTCTTCAAACTGAGCTTCCATGTTCAAAATATCCTCATCGACATCAAGATCAATATTTTCGGGAAGCAAGTCAGCGGCATCATTTCCAACGAACCTCAGATCATCATCGCCATATTCCTCTCCTTGGTGCTGGCTCGTCCAATATTCACGGAACCATGTGGCAGTTGTTACCAAGTTCCACCATTCAGGTGAAAAATCCTCCACTTGTTGCACATACGATGGTATGAAGAGAGGTGCATTCGGATTCAGTGTTGACGACCTTCCTCCAGAAACTAACGCCATTTTCCTTTCTATAAATTGCTATCTGAAGTTTTTTGAGAAAATAATGAATCCAAAATAATAATGCATAAAAACAACAAATAGCAAAATATGATCATATAGCAACTAAAACATTCAACTAACTAGAACATTGAAAACTAAATTTTTTGCAAAACTACTTAAAACAACCCCGCCTTCCCTTCCTCACCTTGAGGAATGATTCTATTCTATGATGGTAACCAAAACCATGGTATCGACTACAAACAATTATTCTTTCGGATTTAACCATCATAATATTGAATTCTAACCACGAAACTACAAACAATTATTCTTTCAGATTTAACCATCATAATATTGAATTCTAACCACGAAAGCTCTTGAAACCTAACAGATCTATTCAAACAAGTTCACATAATCATCAAAAAAATCTTTTAGAATTTAGACACACTTCCCTATTATACCTTCACTTTCCTTATCCATCTACTTTACGAATACATAAAAGTATAAATTTAGATCTCATTTTGAACCAAATACGAAGAATAAATACATCAAAACTACAATCTATATAGTGGGTTTTTACTTAAATCTTCCAACTAATCAAATATTCCAAGCCAAACATTTTTCAGTTGATTGATTGACCTTGACATAGGAAGTATTATATTGGATCGATCATTTTTCGGTAGAACTCTTCCTTCCAAGTTAAATTTCATACTCATCTAAATATACTTTACGTTCACTAGAAAATATGTTCATAAGTAGATAGATCAATCATTTTTCAGCAGAACTCCTCACTTCCAAGTCAAACTTCATACTCATTAAAATATACTTCACGTTCACTAGGAAACACGTCAATAATAACTCATCGCAACCAAAACATTGATCATTTTTCAGTAGAAGAACTCACTTCCAAGTCAAACTTCATACTCATCAAAATATACTTCACGTTAGCTTGAAAATTAGTTCATAGCAACTCTTCGTAATCAAAATATCAATCATTTTTTAGTAGAACTCTTCACTTCCAAGTCAAACTTCATACTCTTCAAAATATACTTCACATTCGCTAAAAAATACGTCTAATAACTCATCGCAACCAAAATATCAGTCATTTTTCAGTAGAACTCCTCACTTCCAAGTCAAACTTCATACTCATCAAAATATACTTTACGTTCGCTAGAAAATACGTTCATAATAGCTCATCTCAAACAAAATATCAATCATTTTTCAGTAGAACTCTTCACTTCAAAGTCAAACTTCATACTCATCAAAATATACTTCAAGTTCGCTAGAAAATATGTTCATAACAACTCATCGCAATAAAAATATCACTCATTTTAAGCAAAATTTACACCAAAAATCTCCAAATTTCAAAACAATTCCACAGATCTGATAGTCAAAAGCCAAACTTCAAATCAAATATAATTGAGCTAACAGATGTTCATCTAATCAATATAGAAAACCAAAAAACAACAAAAAGAAAAGTAAAAATCAGTCATTTTCTAGGAGAACTTCTCACTTCCAAGTCAATCTTCATACTCATCAAAATGATCGCTAGAAAAATTTGTTCAGCACAACCAAATATCAATCATTTTTCGCAAAAAATACATAAAAAAATATCCAAATTTCAAACACAATTCCACAGATCGGAAAGCAAAAGATAAAATTTCACATCAATAAGAATAGATTCAATAGTAAAATTTCCTTTCCATCTTCCAACTGACCAAATACAACTGTTCATCTATCATAAAAAAAGTAGAGAAAAATCAGTCATTTTTCCAGGTTAAACTTCGCACTCGTCAAATACACTTCACGATCTCTGAAAAATATGTTCATCAAAACTCATCAAAACCAAATATCAATCATTTTAAGCAAAAAATACATCAAAAAATTCCAAAATTCAAACACAATTCAACAGATCTGAAAACTGACAATCAAAATCTCAAATCAAAAACCAGAAATTTGATAATAATAATAGTAATAATAGCTAAAATAGAGACATTTCCAGTACCTTGACGAAGAGAAAAATATCTTTCAACTATAGGAGCGACTCGTACACGTATGAAGTCTTATCTCCAATCGCAGAAAAAGCTCTCCTATTTATAGGCAAGGATGCCAAGCCTAGAAGGCTCGTAACCGAAGCTTACGCTCGGGGAAGACCAAGGCAACCTAATGATTGACTTAGGAGAATTAAATTATATTCCTATTATGCTTCCTGTATACCATTTTATCGTTAAAGTTACATTTTTCGAAAGTTAATTTGATAAATTTTTAAAATTAAATTAATATTTTAATATAAAAATTTAAATATTTAAAAATTATGAAAATATTATATTGATCGCTATTATTTTGTATCAATATGATAAAAAATACAAAAACAACAACATAACCTAGTGGAATGTCATAAGTGGCGTTTGAGGAGATAAAATGTACGTAGAGCTTATCATTACCTCATAGAGGTGGAGAGGCTATTTATGAAGAACCCTTGTCTCAAAAATCAAGCTCCATAAGTTTACTACTACCTTATAGAGATAAAGAGATTGTTTTCGAGAAACCTCGTCTCAAATATATATATACATAAAAATATTAGTCAATGTCCACATAGTTTAACTCTAAAAATAAAAATTATGACAACTAAAATGCATGAAGCTGAGTAATTTATTTTCAAAATTCCAAAAAGATATTAATGTTGTCGGTATTTAATTTTTTAAGTAATATAAGTTTTTTTAATGATATCTTAAATTGAGATTATGTTCATGAAAATGTATAAATTATGATTGAAATATACTTTTTTTAATAATTTATATTTATTTTTTTATTTATAGTAATTTTTATATAATTTGTTATGAAATAAATGTACCTTTGTGGATAATGACTTTTCCATATTGGTAGTGCATGTGTAGTGGTCTCCACGTTGTTGAAGTTATCAAATATTTAATTAGGACAATTTTATTTTCATTTTTTTTTTTGGTTTTATGTAAGAGTTATTATTAATAGGTCAAGTTTTTTAGAATGAGTCAAAAGATTTAGAAATAGGATAGTGTTAACATTAAATTACATAACATATACAAACTATATATAAAAAGTTTTGAAGGAAAAAATAATAATTGTTAACCTTTGTTTTTGCTTAATTAACAATATTCAAGATATATTGGTTCGATTAGTTCAAATCAATACTTCTTCATAGGTTTTACTCTTTAAAGGCTAGAAATCTCATTTCCTTATTCTTGTTCTCTAAAGGATGGTTGAGAAAGAAACATGTTTTACCTCTAACTGCGAAGGAAATTTCAAATGACAGACTACAGTAATATTGAGATGAATGAAAGATTGATCGAGACAAGTTTGACGAACGTTAAGATGATAGTAGGTTTTACCTTTAGCTGAGAAGAAAATTTTAACGACAGGCAATAATACATTGAGATGAATGGATGATTAATAGATATGGGTTTGACAAACGTCAAATATATCAGAAAGAATAAAGTAAAAATCTTATATTTTCAAAATTTAAATTCAAAAATTTTCAGTTAGAAGAAAAATCACCGTCTCACTCTCTCTCTCTCACCACTCCATTGGTGGTACATTCTTTCATGTATTCAATTCAAAGCATAATTGATAGGGGATGTATCTTAAGATTAAAATTTACATTGATTTGATATTAAGACATGAAGACAAACATGATAAGTGACATTTTTTTGTCTATGAGAGATAGTAAATAAATAGACTTGTGTGACATTTTTTTAAAGCCAAATGAACTACTTAATCCTTTATAAGGGACTATTGATAAAATATATTATTGCGCAAAGTACAGCGTCTAGATAATGTATTAAAGAAGGAAAAAAAGAAACTCCACCATAAAAATCTATCACTTACTTTGTAATATAATCGATGGTCACTTTTGTATCAAATCAAACTATAAGGTAGGAGGAACATGAAATATAGAAATGAATTCAACAATACAATTTATGAGTTTTGAATTTTGACATGAAGACTTTAATTGTTAATAAATTATACAAGTTACTTGGTTCGATCGAACTCGTATTTAGGATTTCACCTCCACTCCTGGTATAAAATAATTTTTTTTGTCTAATTTTATGTGGCACTTTTTTTTTTATTTCATCCCAAAAAAAACATCACCTTATTAGAATTAGAAATAATTTAACTTTAAAATTTTCCTTCTACTTTACCCCTTGTTTGAATGGATGTCACCCGTTGTAATGTATTGTATTGTTAGTTTAAATACAATATTTGTTTTGATTGTTACTTAAATTTTATTGTATCGTATCATTTAAATTCATCGTTAAATAACGACGAAAAGACCCATTTTGTGTAACAATTGATTTGATGTGGTTGCGTCGTTATTTTAATATCTTCTTCTCATTTTTAACTTTATTTATTATTTAATGATTTTAATTTTATCATCTACACTATCTTTGCATAGTATCTATCATATATCCTACAATTTCTTATATGTTTATCATTCAAATTGTGGATATATGACATTATACAACTATGGAGAACGATACAATTCATCCAAACATTGTATTTTATTGAAACAATACAATAAGATATGATACAATATAACACAATATGATACATAACAACCATCCAAACAAAGTGTTAAAGAAATAATTTTCAACCACATAAATATCTATAGATAATTTTAGATCATAAGTTTTAAAAGTTTTTCTTTTTTTCTTAAATACTGTACCAAATTAACCTATGACACATAAAATGAGACGTAGAAAGTACTTTCAAATTAGATATTATGTCTTATTTGTCTAAGTCTCGTTAGAACCCGCCACTCTTGATAACAAAATACAATAAATATCTCGTAGAATTAATGGAGGTACGCATATTGGTGGTGGAGTGATAAAGGGGACAAGGTATTGGGTAAAGTGTTAAAGTCACGTACACGTGTCCATATCCAAGTTGAGAAAAGGAAGAAGAAAAATTATTGGGCCCGACAGCGCATGTTATGGGCTTGTAATCATGGGCCAGGTGTGAATGATCCAACGGATTACATAAGAAGGCCCTTTCGATCTAACGGCTTAGAATGAATTAGGCTGTTATGCTGACGTGTTTCAAATGAAAAAAAAATCATAAATAACGCTATGAGCACTTATTTTATGTGTACGTATTTTCAAAGCATAAATTGAATACATTAATACATGTATGAGAGAGTGTATGGATATGTATGCTATAAAATTACGTAATCTTGCTATGTTACGTAATTTTTTCAGAATATTATTACAAATCGTAACGAGTAACATTTGAGTTGAAATTATTATTTGGATTCTTTTTTGAGGGATTTTCGCATATTATCACACAAAAATACTTTAATTACATTTCATAGTTATAGTTTGAATAATTATATTTTGCAATTGTGGTTATAGCAGTGTTTGTATAATTCGCGCTACATTTGTATACGTTTGATGAGCACCACCCTATCAAGGCGGAAGCTGTGGGTTCGAGCCCTAAACAACGAATCTGTACTTCTTCACTACTCGTACAAGCTTGACAAAGTTAAGCTGTATTGGGGGAATAGTTTTGTCTCAATCAATCAAGAATGCCTCAACTAGATAAATTCTATACAATTCATACTTTTTGTATAATATTTATATATTTTTTTATACAATTCGTGCACAAGGTTTGTATAAATTGCTATGCATTTCACAGTATTTGTATATTTAGCTATACAATTTGATTAATGCATAACTTTTGTATAATCGCATACAATGTATGTATAAATCTCACGAATTATACAAAAATCAAACTATAATTACAGCTAAATATTTACCGCAAACGATAATCAATTCAAACTATAACTATGTTAGCTAATTAATCAATATATATTTGTTTATCGGCATCTTTTGTTCTTTTTTGTTTTCAAAAAATAGTGCAATGAGGGACCCATTTAACAACTTGATCCTTATAATTAGCATTTGATCACGTGGTTAAGTTTGGTAGGTAACCGGCCCAAATCCCATTCATTGAATTTACTTTATAGGCATGCATCATTAATTAATTAATTAATTTAATTAATTAATTAATTAAAGATTATTATACTACTTTCTGTAGGCATTAATTATAAGTTTGTACTATAGACCTAAACAAGACAAAATTATGCTACTTAGGTACTTAATGCTTATTCCTAATTTTTTCCATTTCGTATCCTCTTAAATGTTTTGATTTGATTTTACAAGAAAACAAAAATAAATATGTATTTATTACTTAATTTTGATGTTACATTATAGTGTTTTCTTAAAATGGTAATGTCTTAATCAAATCGATCTAGACACACCTTAATTATTCTGTCGTATGCTTACCTAACAAAGTTGTATTGTTTCACAGAATACAATGTTTGAATTAATTGTATTGTTATCCATTTGTTACATATGTCATAAATTCATAATTTGAGTGATAAACCTATAAAAAATTATAGAGTATATGATAGAGCTACGATGAAAAAATAGGATAAATTATAAAATAAAATATTACCAACAAATGAAGTAAAAAACAAGAAGAAAGATATTAAAGTAACGACACAACCACATCAAATTTATCGTTATACAAAATGAATCTTTTCGTCGTTACCTAACGATGGATTTCACTGATATGATACAATAAAATTTAAGTAATAATCAAAACAAACATTATATTTACACTAATAGTACAATACGATACAACGAGTAACAACCATCCAAACAAAGGGTAAGTAGCTTTGTCACCAAGGTTGCTCCCTTTGTACCTATTTGTTCAAATAGTTGCAACAAAGTTGAAGGACAAGATATCATAATAGTAATATTACCCCACCCCCTGTTCCCCCCCAAAAAAAAAACCTGCTTTGTGCCTGTGTCCATCAAGACTTAGACAGATGAAAACAAACCACTTAGTCAACTTTCCCGCGACTCGACTAAAGATAGAACCTTATTAACACTTCTTCATTGCAATAACAAACATAGAGATTAACTTTCTGAAACTTTTGCAAGTACTCTAAGAAGGAAAGAACATTATACCATTCATCAATATTCATTCCTATAACAAAACAAAATTGCTGCATCATGGATAGAAGATGGCCAAAAAAACAAAAACCCTTCTAACTGTACACAAATAGCTTACTCTTCCACACTACCTTTCGCCTTCAAGTGTACAAAATTTTATGAAACAATTCCAGACACTGAGAATAATGAAAGGAATACGCGTATGGAATGGCAGTGTCAAACATAGCAAGCTAAAGAATTCTTTGTCTTCTGTTGTCCAGCCTCTTCTTGACAACTATTGATGCAATTGGCAGTAGCAATCTTGCCTGCAATCGAGGATTGCTTCATGGCAAAGGCGCCAGTATTCTTTGTATGGAATAGACACCCATGGCAGCGTCGGAGGAAGACCAATCTTTGGAGCAGATGGAGTACTATATAATCAAAAAGTGAACAGAAGTGAGAAAGTCAGCAAGTTTAAGAGTGTATTTGGTATAATGGAAGTCATCTTCTATAGAGAACAAATGCTTTCCGGTGTTTGATTAATAATTGTTAGTATTAGTTGAAGCAAGAAATTGAAGTAGGACAAATGACTTCTGCCTATAAGTGATAAGTCATTTTCTTCCTTCTGATGGGACCTGGAAGAACATTTTTCTCGTAACTGAACACTAGAAAATGACTTCCTTGCGGAAAACATTTTTCTGAAAAAAGACTTCCATTTGTTAAAAGGTGTAAGAGAAGATGTATTGAAGAAAAGTTGAAGCACCTTTTCCCTGTCAGAACTCCATAAGCTGAAAATGCAATAGAAGATCTAGATACGTCTGAAAAAACATTTCTATAGTGTGGCCAAACTACTTGTCCTGCATCATATTTTCGAAGAGTTAGCAAACACAAGCAAACATGTTAAAGAACCATCAGCAAGGAAGATAAAAGTATGTGATGCTGGGAACAGATAGACGTAGTTCTAGTTTCCAGCTTGATTCAGTCACATTGTAAAATGACATTGTAAGAAAGATAAAACTTGTCATGTTTATTATTCTTAGCCGGTTCTTCACGGCTGTCATTACAGTGGTAATAGAAAAGTTCTATTATTTGGAAAGGGGAAATGTGTCACTAGGGGAGCAACAATTAACATCCTATCAAATTTACACTAGAGCTTTTGCTCAACCAACTGTTGAAGAAAACGTTTGCTCCCGGAATTGTAGATACCAACTACATGAATGACATACTATCACAAACTGTGGAATTCTCTTTTAAAAGTTGAGTTTGCAGTAAAAAGGATCAAATCACATAAAGGAGAGCTCCTATCCAATAGAACAAACTCTAGAAGGAATAAATATGCTATCTTTCATCTCCTTGGTCACAAAATCTAAAGAATTAAATAGTGATGCTCAGGGACTTACTTAAGCTCAAAAAATTGCTGTGTAGAAATGAAACCAGAACTGCTGATTTACAGCGGTCAGGATTCTCATAGTCCAATGCAGTCTTATCAGCAGATTCAACCTCTGCTGAATTAGTGGCATTTCTCTGACACAAAACAATCTCAAACCATAATCCACTAGGAAATCGTTTCCTCCTCATGAACCAAAAGAAAATCTTTATATAAGGTGTGGCATGAATTATAGATATGCCAAACTGAATGGCTATACAAACAAAGCTAATGGTTGTGTTCATAATGGTGAAGAAAATATAGAACAATGAAGTCGTCGGTAGCAGAAGTAGAAGTGGAGTAAATAGGAGAGACCCAACAACGTGTTGTTCCACACTGTATGCATAGCTATCTAGTCTCTGACGAAGTGGGTTCCACTTCCTACCCCTGCAATTTAAGGAGGCAAACTGTAAGTGGTTTTAAGCAACGACCGCAACTGAAGCATATTGATAACTAAACAAAGACAAAAGAGATCTATAAAAAGGAGAAATCTAACAAAATGCTTGATGCTGGTTTGGTAAGACAATGATATAGTGACTTTGTGAAAATAGTTCATTTAGGCAGTCCTTTCTAGTGAAAAAACAAACAAAATTAAAGGTAGATGTACATGACGGAATTGTTTGGTCAACACAGTTTGGGAAAAGCAACCATAGGGAAAAATTGAAGCAGAGACTAAATATGCTGTCGAAAATGAACATTTGCTTCATGGAAGTTAAAGAATGATCATTAACCAGAACATAGACAGCAAGGTTAGGTTTTGTTTGTTAGTCATCTTTCTTTCAGCTGCTAAACACCCCTCGGGATCAGGTGAATGACCAAATTAAAATGTGAAGCTATGGGACTCCCCTTTTGATAACCACACTCTTCTATATTGATAGACAATATTCACCTTGCAAAGATTTACTTCCCTCTTTACCTCATTGTCCTCTTCAACGAATGACCCTAACATATAGATCACACCTTATTTTCCCCATCTTGCTCTTCCCTATCCCCTTTTTTCTGTTCCTTCTTTTCCTGCAGTTCTTACTCCATAATAAATATCCATAATTTTTTCCAATCACTCGGAAGAATAATTATTGACAAAATTAATTCCAAACAAAGGTAAAGATCCTTCCTTTTTAAGTTTAAAAGGGGAGAACTGGTTCAACTTACACTTCACTACAATATGAAGAAACAATGTTTTTAGCTTCTAGGGTGTTTGGATTGAAAGGTCATAGGACTTAGCGTTGAGTATCAAGCTTCAATGTTTACCTCCTATTTCCAATGTTATTAAGTAGCCTCCAAGAATGAATCAATTTCTGTTGTCTCAAAAAGAAAAAGGACTATATATTTTTGGTCGCCATGTCTAACCACTTAGTGACCTCAACAGGCTAAAAGTTAATTAACCCTAGATAATTGATCAAATACCAGTCCATAAGATACTTTGGAGCGCAGATAGCATTATGGGGGGAAGATACCTGAAAAGTCGCCATAAAGCATCTACTGCCTGTATTTGCCACGAATACAACAGTGTAAGCAACCACTGAAGAGCAGAAACATGTATAGTTGCTAGTGAAATTGTGTCGATGATCAGAGCAGCTGCTGCTGTCAGACCAAACAATGAACCAAATACAGCTACTACTTTTATGAGATGAATCAAGAAAAAACCCAATAACCACCAAAGGGTAGACCAAATTTGAATAGCAATCAGGGAAATTGTCCCAAGAACTCCGGCTAGCTCAGTGTTCAACTTGAATCCGGCTGGGTTTCCCATAAGCCACACACAACCAGTACGCAGAAGATAGTTAGTGGCATTTTCAGAAAAACTTGAGACCCACACGCAAGCTGCTCTAGCTCGAGACCACAAAATGACGCCAAGAAAGTTCCCCAGTAGTAGATCAACTACAAGGCTTGTCCACATGGAATGTTTGTGAAATGCTGCTTTCTCGGCATACTCCACACAGGATTGAGACCTAAAATACAAGTCCTCTTAGTGCAGAAATTATGATAAGAAAGCTTAAACTTAGTATACATACATATCAATCGATTGCACCAGGTTCATTATATGAATCCCCTGCATTCATTTTGCTCTATCCAGAATACACACAACACACATAGCAGGATGAATTCAGAGAATAAGGTTACCAGAGAAAGTTTACCTGAGACCATCATCTTTGAGAATAACCGGCCAATAGAGGAGCTGAGAGCATCGAATTTCCATATTTTTGCATGTATTGGAGAATACCTTCTCCATTGCGACATAGATATATGAGTGGGATACATGGAACAAGAAGGCATGGAAGAATTGAAGAATGATGTAGAAGATAGTTGAGAAGGATGCAAGCAATACAGCAAGCAGTTGCCATGTCAAGATAGAAAACCTGCAGGCATTGGATAACTGTTAGAAATAGCAGAGAAACAAATGGAGCAGCAGAAAAAGAAGCTTGTCAAAGTTCAAAAGATGTTACATGCAAAAGAAATGGAAGGGCGCCCAGGATCTTTTGGCAGAATTATTTGCTTCTGTAAAGACTTTAGCCGCATTAGCAGTGTTGATAGATAGAATTACAGCATCCTGTTTTTCAGATAATTAAAAGCAAAGAGGTTTAGAATCATTACAGAGTGCAGGTAAGATTAATTTTCAAATTGGTATACCAAGTCAAGATATGGCTGCTTCCTGTTAAGATCCTTAACCCATTCAGGCTTTTTGCAATGGTTTGTCACCCGCTCAGATGAACTCTTGAAACCCAATGAGTAATGGTGGCCACCAAACACAGGAATTCCATAAAACACTACCTGAGTTTGTTTTTGAGGAGAAGTAGAACAATAAGGAACTACAAGACAAAGTCATGGAAATCTAAGGATGTTGTGTGGGTGATTATGACTTACATACGTGGACATCAAATTGGAATATGGCTTCTCCATTCCTATGTATATGATGCACTTTTGGTATTAGCTCTACTTTTCCGCCAACAGCTTGAGAATTATCACATACAATCTGTGCCCAAATGTTATCCTTTAAAGAGAATGCCCTACACTGCTCTAGTATCGCATCCAATTTGTGACATCCACATTTCCAGCTTCCAGGCTTCCCTTCAGGTGCATGTTGTTCAGCACACACACATGTCCTCTTACTAGTAGAGTTGATATGCTTTTCCCCTTTGCCTCTGACCATTAGCAACTGCCCATTGCTGCTAAAATCTGCTGCATGATAACCTAGGAGCGATAACTTGCTTTTATCTTGCAGAAGCACAGGCATCTTTCTGTTTATGCCTTGAAGAACCCTCTGAAAAATGAGACAAAAATCATATAATAAATAAGACAAGAATACTAGCCAAAAACAATTGCAACAAACTTGCAAAAGAATAAAAATCAGTTTTCATAAGATATATATAGCGCACATGTGAAGAAATACAACAAAGTTATCTGTACAAATGAAACAAAATCCACTAACTAGCATGGGACAGTTATGAAATATAAGAATGTGATTTCCTATAATTCTGGACAAAACTATAATCGACAGAAGGTTTATCACCCACAAAAGCGACTTACACGGTACATGTTTTTGTAGGTTTATGATTGATCCCATATATAACTAAATCCAAGTTGACTCTTCAACTTATGTACAATAACTATGATCAAGACTTTTCTCAACCAGAGGAAACTTGCATAAACCAACCATATTGATCCATTTGGTCGAGTTTTTAGAAATTTTACCTCCTTAAATTAAATACATACCTAAGCTTTAAGTGTGTGAAGCGGAGAGTGGTATTTTATACCAAAGAACGTTCATTGGTTATTTCTTAGCATAAATGTGGCTTATACTTGGAGCAAGGAGGAAGTACCACATTAACCACCCTCATATTAATCCCATGTCCTCATACCAGCTATTAATGCTGATTCCTCAAATATAGCCAATAAAGATTCATTAGTCCCAAAGTTTCCTAATTTTTTCTGTTGTCAACCACAGCAATCAACAAAAAATTAATTCATCACAACTTTTACTCTATAGATACCAAACATTATCTTCTTTTTTAAACAAAAAAGAAGCAAAATTTCATTGCCAAGTCCATCTCCATAAAAGTGTCAAACTCTGAAATAAGAAATGGAAGGAAGCTCAAGCTTTACCCCCTTAACCTTTCCACATTTAAACATTAACCAGTTCATCATGTTCCATCTTTCTCCCATTGAAGATGATCCCAGCTCACCCTTTATTTCACCATTTTCACATTTTGACATTAACCAGCTCCCGAGGAAACAGACTCTCTACCTATGTGAGGTAGTGGTAAAATCTGCGTACATTCTTCCCTCGCGAGACCCCACTTGTGGGATTTCACTGGGTGTATTGTTGTTGTTGTTGACATTAACCAGCTCACCATTTTCCCAACAAACTTGAACACACAAACTTAGATACTCAATTCACATCACAACAAACTAAAAACCACAAACTTGGACACTGAATTCTCATCAACCCAGATTGTGAAATTTGAACATCAACCCAGCTCACCAATTACAAACAACAACAACATACCCAGTGTAATCAACCCAGCTCACAACGAATGTTTCATCTTTTCCACATTGTAAGACTAACCCAATACAAATTAAGGCATTTTTTCCTACTCTTCTCACACCAAACAAGCAAAAACACTAAAACTACATTAATTCACGTAAACCCCAGATTGTAAAATCACGAATCATTAAAGGGTTATTCAAGAAATTTTACCTCAAGATTCATATGGGTCGTCATGGAAAGAAGTGCAGACTCATCACAAGCGAAAGCAACAACAATGTCGAAAGAAGCTTCAGATGAAGAGATAAACCAACCAAACAAAAACGCATAAGAATGCAAATTACTCAATTGATTTAAACAAGACAAATGGGTTGGCCACCAAAGCCTGCACTTTCTATTGGTTTTTCTCATTTTTTTCCCCTTTCACCCGATTTGTCTATTCATTTTCTAGTTTTAATTGAACAATTTGAGCAAATGGGTGTCTAAATCTTCCATTTTTGTGGCTTTTTGTTGGATCTTTTGAGGGGTTAATCACAGATCTTTTGGGGATTTTGGAGCTCTGAAAGAAGAACAACTACAGATCGAACAATGGAGAGATTCGCTTTGAAAGTTGCGAGTAGTGAGGGAAGTAAAGTGGAAGAATGTTTCTTTCTTGGTTGTATCTCTCTCTTACTATTGTTTTTTTCCTTTTATAATTTATTTTCTAATAGTAAAAAATAAGTTTCATCACGACAATTAATCTTAGAGTCATGAGAATGAAGAATTTCTTGATATCAAACATTTGATTTTATTATTGGGCTTCTCGATATGAATTTATTATACGTATTATTATTTAAGTTTGGGATTTGATACTTTTGAGATGCTGGTCTTTTCGAAATAACTTCTCATCTCTATGAAGTAGTGATAAGGTCCGCATACATTTTACCTTCACTCAATCCCACTGGTGGAATTCAATTGGGTGTATTGTGGATGTTGTTTAGATTAGTATGATTAGTCGTGTCTTTATATATTATGTTGTTATTATTCGTCTTTTATTTTGTTACTTTTATTGTATTTATATTTTATCATCTGTTTTTCACCATAGTCGTTTTTTTTTGTCTAGTATTTTTTACTTTTGAGATTGATGTTTTTGAGTTAAGAGTCTTTAGGAAACAACTTCTATATCTTCATGAGGTAACGGTAACAGTAACAGTAAAATCTGTGTACTTTTTACTTTTTTCAGACTCCACTTATGAAATTTCATTGAGTATACTGTTCTATTAGGTTAGTTTTGTTTTCTTATTTGAGGTAATAGTTCAAGTGATTAAAATAAAATTTATAAGATATGTTTAGTAAATGAGATTTGTATAGTTTTTTTTTTTTTGAAAAGAAATATTAAGATGTGAACTACATTTGATGATCATATTTAATGATGACTCATATTTGAAGTTGTGATTTGTCTCCCTCATTTGAGAAATGTGATTTATTAAGTCCAATTAATTGCTATTCATAAGGCACATTTGGGGGAAAAAATTGGCTTAGGATCACATTTTAATGATATTTAGTACATATCATAAACAATAATAACAACATTATTACTTAGTTGCATATGAACACATTTAAATGCTATTTAGTACATGTAACAACACCTAAAAATATTATTAGCATAGTCTTATATACGTGAGATATAAAATAGATAAAATATACGTAAATTTTATTTTTATTTAAAATTATAGAGAATTAGATATGTTATTTTCGATAAATCTTTGTGAGTCTTACATTATAATTACATTATTTTCAAATATAACGTAAAAGTATAGATTTAATATAATACTTCGATAATTGAGCTATTTAACACGTTAAAAAATTGAAAATTCACATTTAGAGGGATTAAAGAGTGTACAAATTAATTTATTGAAAAATAATTATAAAATATCCCTAACCAAAAATATAAGGATCAAATTATGATATATTGAAACTAAAGGGACTAAAACGTGCTAATATTAAACTTTTGTGGAAATTTTTTTTCCTCTTTTTCACATAGTAGTGGGCTTTTTTTCACTCTTCTCCTCCCTTTTGCTCCGCCGCCGTATCTCCTCCACCGCCGTAAGCTCCGCCGGCAGTATTTCTTCAGCCGCTGTATTTCACACGGAGGTAAAGTTTGTGCTTTAATGGCGCATAGGTTGCTGAGGGATGCAGAAGCAGATGGATGGGAACGATCTGATTTCCCGATTATATGTGAGTCTTGTCTGGGGGATAGTCCCTATGTGCGAATGGTAATATTTTGAAACTTTTTCTTTGATTTTCTGTTGTTTTGTGAATAATTTTATGATTTGGTGTTTATTTTTTTGAACTTGTGAATAGAATTAGGGTTTGTTTGTTATTTTTATGTTGTTTTAGAACTAGAATTGAGGGGTTTTGTGTTTATAGGATTCGTTTGGTTACTATTTATTGTTACTTAGGTGGAATTTAGGACTGATTTTGTGCCAAATTTTCACCTAATTGATTGAGCTTATTCCATCCAAATTAATTGATTTTGGTTTAGAAAGGTTACACCTTTTTGTTAGTTATACCAATAAATGAAAAAAACAGCATACTAGCAGAGAGAAACACGAACATGAAGATGGACATAATTTGAGGCCTCTTGGTCTTGCTATGTTCTCCTAAACTGTTTTGGAGAAGTGGCAAAAAGATTAAAGAGAAAAAGCCTCATTTTGGTAAACAATAAACTAATGTTTGAAAAAGAAGTTGATGAAGTTATGCTTATTGTCACAGAGAAATTATACTTTGACATTAGGTGGATAGTAGTATGTCCTTCTACCCTTCTCCACGTAAGACTTGGTCCATAAGTCGGGATTCAAACTTGTGACACGGACCCAACATCATGCATACCAACTTGAGGAAGTTATCAGTCTTAACTTTAGGCGAATATAGTCGGATGTTGATCCAAGATTTAAAATAAATGGGTTCAACTTTTATGTCTCATCACAAACCATAGCACTTCTGCAATTATGGGCTTAGAACATAATATTTGCTGAGCCGTTTAGAAATTGAATTCCTTGAGGACTTGAGTCTATGGCTCACATTGGTGATTGGTCCGACAACCTTGTTTATAGCACTTAGACATTGATAAAATATCCAAACGTGTGTTTCTGTATAGTGGGGGGTGGTGTCTCAGGAATCAGGAAAGTAGATAAATCATCTGTATTTCAGCAATCAGGATTTGCATTACTTGGTAAAAACTAAAGCTAACAGGGCCACTTTATTCAATTTAGGAACTAAAAAGTGTTGTTTTGTTTTCCTAAGGGATCAGCCTTTAAAGGTCAGAGCGCCATTCTTTTTTATCTGATATGCCTCACGGCCTCAGTTTCTTACTGATGTAATTGTAATGTGTGATGGATCTGGATGCTCATATTCAATGAAGATAACAAGTTTAGTATTTTCCTCGAGTCATAGGGAAAGAAAATGTTATGTATCTTTTTCAATAAAGGAAAAGGCTGTAAGGCTATATGGCTTATCCCTCTCTTTCTAGTTCTTGTTTGCTGATTGTTGATTTGGTTATACACTTATTGCATCACATTCTTAACTAAACAGATTCTGTATTCATCTTACATGTCGTTAACTAAGGACAACTTCCCAAAATACAAAGCTTTATCCTGCTTTATTGCTTCTACTAGCCATTCCCATTGTCAAAATGCCAGTTTTTTCCGTACCAGGCATAGAGATTGTTCTTAGTTCTGCGATTTACTTTTCATGCTCAAGTATTGAACATTTTTTTATCTTGTCATTGTTCCTTTTAGACGAAAGCAGATTATGACAAGGAGTGCAAGATATGCACACGACCCTTCACAGTGTTCAGATGGAGGCCTGGTCGGGATGCAAGATACAAAAAATCTGAGATCTGTCAGACCTGCAGCAAGTTGAAGAATGTTTGTCAAGTTTGTCTTTTGGATCTTGAGTATGGTTTGCCAGTTCAAGTCCGAGACACTGCTCTGAATATCAATTCTAATGATGCAATTCCGAAGAGTGATGTTAATAGAGAATATTTCGCAGAGGAGCATGACCGCAGGGTATGTGACGTTTCAACTGGAAGTCTATTAATACTTATAACATGCCTTTGTGCACCAACTGCATATTCACAGTTACATGCACAATAAAGTCACCCCCCCCCCCCCTCGCCTCAAAATTTTAGAATAATACTCATCTACTTCTGAGGGCATGTGCCTGTTGCCATGAACAGTTTTTACTTTCAATTTTCATACGGCAAATGTGAATTAGCTTATTTGAGAAGTTACTGAATTTTTGAGCCGAAACTTTCTTTTAGCCCAAAATTGATTAATTGGGTTGTGTTTCTATGGGGTTTCCCCTCCTTCCTCACCTCTGAGGGAGGAGTACATTAGGAATGACATAGCTTAAGGATACATATATTAGAACCTGGTGATAGAAAGTAAACGTAAAAGATTTGCTTCAGACGAACTGTTGTATATTAATCACTTTGCTTTGCTATATTCTTTTGTTGACCTATGCTTTCTTTCTGAACAGGCAAGAGCAGGGATTGATTATGAATCTTCATATGGGAAAGTCCGTGCAAATGACACTATTTTGAAGCTCCAAAGAACAACTCCATACTATAAGAGAAATCAGGCACATGTTTGCAGTTTCTATATACGTGGTCAATGCACACGAGGTTTGGAGTGCCCTTATAGGCATGAGATGCCAGAGACTGGGGAGTTGTCACAACAAAACATTAAGGACCGTTACTATGGGTATGTGCAACTGAATCTTTATCCTGTTAAATTGAATGCTTTTCGTTTTCTTAAATGGTTAACTGAATCAAACAACTCAGCAGGCACCCATACCTGGCACCCTTAACAGGTCTAGGTGACATAGGTTAAGTTTTGATGAGAAAGTGGAACTAGCAAGGTCACCCTAACTGCATGGTTCTGTCTTCTGGATTATAAGTTTATTAGACAATGCTGGAGAGATCCAAGTCTTCTCATGCTCTAAGAAGCCAATGTTAAACTGTCTACAACTTTGAAATGTCCACTTTCATTGTGGCTAGATTAGTGACATGTTGTTGCATGTGCTCTATCCTGAATATTAATTATCCTAATAATCTTCATTAACTTAAAAGATCTGTATTACTACCTTGTTCATATATTTAGTTCAAGAAGTGTTGCCATTGTGCCACTTTCAATGCGTGCAGAGTTAATGATCCTGTGGCGATGAAGCTACTTAGTAAGGCAGGTGAAATGCCTTCATTGGAGCCCCCTGATGACGAGAGCATTAGAACCCTCTATGTGGGTGGTGTTGATGCAAGAATCAGTGAGCAGGACCTAAGGGACCAGTTTTACGCACATGGAGAAATTGAGTCCATTAAAATGGTGTTGCAGCGTGGTTGTGCTTTTGTAACCTACACTAAAAGAGAAGGTGCAGAGAAGGCAGCTGAGGAACTAGCTAACAAGCTCGTGATAAAGGGCTTGAGACTGAAGTTGCTCTGGGGGAGACCACAAGCACCTAAACCAGAGACCGAGCTGTCTGATGAAGCAAGGCAACAGGCTGCAGTGACTCACAGTGGATTGTTGCCCCGAGCTGTCATATCACAACAACAGAATCAGCTTCCTCCACCCCCAGGCACTCAGGAACACCCTCCACAACTGATGCCATACTTCAACATTCCACCAATGCCTCAGCAGGAAAGAGCATATTATCCATCAATGGATCCCCAAAGGATGGGTGCCGTAGTTCCATCTCAGGAAGGGGCTTCGAGTTCAGCTGCAGGGTCAGGGCCTGAAAACAAGACTGGTTCTGAGAAACACCCACAAGGACAGCATTATGCATATCCACCTGCACCTCCACCTCAAGGTCAATTTTACCCGCCTTACTATCCACCACCACCCTATGGGTATATGCCACCACCACCGCCTCCACATTATCAGCAGTATCCCCCGCTTTATCAAGCTGCCAGACCACCTCCCCCACCTCCTACCGGTGAGCAAGCTGCTTATCAGCAGAAGCCTCAACCAGCAGGAGCTGCACTACAACAACCTTAATTTTGACTGTTTTGTCTAAAGCTGCTTCGATCAAGAAGAATCTATGTAAACCAGTGTTTCATACATTCATTACTGCAAAAATAGTATTGCTGCGTGAGCCATTTGAATTAAGTAATTGAATTTTGTTGACTATGCAATCTTTTAATCATATTAGTAATTACTAGGCCCTCTATTGCACTCATTAAAAGATTATGCTAGCCAAGGGTCGATATCGGAAACCACCTCCTCTACCTTTAAAAGTATGGGTATGATTTGTGTATTGTGAGATTTTACCACGTATGTCATTGTTGTATTAAAAGATGCTGGAACATGAAATCTTTCACTTGTGGTCCCATTAAGATACAACAACATATGTAATAGGATTCCACAAGTGGCGTCTAGGAAGGATAAAATGTACACAAACCTTATCACTACTTTATAGAGGTAAGAGATTGTTTTCGAAAGATTCACATCTCAAAAATATCATCCCCAAAAGCAGAAAAATACTAGATATGAAACCAAATGACTAGAATGGAAAGCAAATAATAATTTGTGAAGACAATAGAGGTAATAAAATGAATGACGAATAATAACAACACAATATATAAAGACACGACTATCTCTACTTACTATATTACAGGACCAACATCATCCTACCCCACTAGTTATCTAACCTTCTATCCTAATACACGATCTTCACTACTTTTTATCTAAGATCATGTACTCGATGAAATACCAACATACCATAACCTGCTAAAGCAAGTCACGAGGCTACTAGAGTAAACCAACATACCATAACCTGCTAAAGCCAAAAAGATTTATGGTCCACCTTCCAAAAGTTAGTAAACTTCCAAGAAAAAACAAAAGCAAGTTCAGAAGGTTGCAAACAACTAGAAATGTTTCTGGCAAAATGATAAATTATGGTTCACGACAAGTTTAGCCTAGTGATCAACGAAATAAGTGCAAAGACACAAAAAGAAAAATATTAATTAGTTCTTTTTGATGTATCAAAGTTTTAATGAATAAAGTTATTGCTATTTGTATTGATTAGAGGTCAATTTGATTAAACTTTAAAGTTAAATTAGATATTTGAAATTTATAATTTAGATTGTTGAAAACTACACGAAAAATGCTATCAATTGTAATTCTTCTCATATTAATATGATGAAAAAATACATCTTAAAATATTGGTCAAAGTGTTGGGTTTAAGTAGTAAGTGTGAATTGGGAAATGAAGATTGAAAAACAAAGGAAAATGTTGGGGAACCAAGTAAAGAAAAATGAAAAGTCATTTCCCCTCATCGGTAAAATAGAGAAAATGTGTTGTCCCAATATTAGTACACACTTCCTCTAACTTTAAAGAGTCAAGTGAAGGTGACCTCCTCGCGGCGTCGTTGTCGGCATCGTCGCTATTGCTCGCTCGACTTTGACTTCGACAAATAATGTGATTGATGATAAATTTTTTGGACAAAATTTATTTAACCGCTCTCAAAATTTTAGAAAGGAAGAGACAATGTTCACAAGAAGTTTGAATAGATTATTAGATTGAATGAATCATCTTCCTAGCTATACCACTTGTCATGAAGACAATTTTTTTTTTAATTTTTTATAATATAAGTAGTTATATTTTGAAGATAAAGGGTTTTGTTTTCTTTTGAATGTTATATGGTTTATGTAAGTTTTTTTATCTGTTAGGTCTTGAAGAACATTGCAGACCTCTAAAATCTTATTGAGAACATGTGAGAGCTAGTGATCAACACATGTGAAGTTTCACATGGATTCTTGGCTGTTTTTCCCCATGTAAATTGACCACCAACTTCCTTTCTTTTGTTTTCTTGTATATTGTAAATATTTTTGACATTATCAAGGTGGTTTAACCTATGATAGTCGGTTAGTTCTCATTTTTACTAAGTT
>JAPFFP010000080.1:6518473-6533616 GCA_026153255.1 Solanum medicagineum
GTATATTGTAAATATTTTTGACATTATCAAGGTGGTTTAACCTATGATAGTCGGTTAGTTCTCATTTTTACTAAGTTACTGAGTAATAATAACA
The DNA here is from genome assembly GCA_026153255.1 of Solanum medicagineum. Taxonomy (NCBI): domain Eukaryota; kingdom Viridiplantae; phylum Streptophyta; class Magnoliopsida; order Solanales; family Solanaceae; genus Solanum; species Solanum medicagineum. The sequence goes on from JAPFFP010000080.1 coordinate 6,518,568, forward strand.
ATAACATATTCGATAGAATTCCGCAATAAAATATAACCTTACCACACTAACTTGTAGACATTTTTACCTTGTATTTTTGTCAGAGATTGTCTCGAAGGTTTGAACCCGTGACCTCGTGATCACATGGTAACAACTTTATTGGTTGCTTCAAAACTCCCCTCAAACACTCATTAACCTAATTAATTAGGATTTGTGAATTCGTGTCATAGAAGCCCACAAGGACGACTTTACTGATTTCTATCAAAGAATACTTCATTTCTAAAATCGAAACTGAAAGATTCTGATCAAAGATTAAAAAAAAGGTCTTTATCATTCCACTACAACCCTTAACGGTGTCATATATGACAATCATGTTGCTATCAAAGAATGTTAATTTTTGCAAGTGTCTATCCATGAAGGGAACATTGTAAAGTACCCATAGAATTCTACTAACTTTTTGAGTTTCTAATTGTCTATAAATACCTCTTATTCTCAACCAACATAAAACATCAAACATCATTTCCCAACAACATATATCAAAAAACAACAAATATGGTGAAGAAACTTAGCCTAGTGCCAATACTCCCTCTTCTCATAATGTTGCTTCTTGTTGGAAACCAAGTAAGCTAAGGCGAATTTAGAATTTAGAGTCGATAAATTTTATGTATTTTTTTATATAGTTTATTTATATACTACGATGTGCTATTCATTGTTAGTCACTTTTTCTGTTCCCTTCCCTTCTTTTCTGTTATATTTAGATTCTTTCTGCTTACGGGTTTTGAGATGAGGGTTCCCAGGAAATAGCCTCTCTACTTCTATGGTAGTGGTAAGGTTTGCGTACATTCTACCCTTCCTAGACCCACCTCTGAAATTCTACTAGGTATGTTGTTGTTGTAGTTTATTTGTCAAAATAATTCTTTTAAATTTTTTTTTTTTTTTTTATATTAGGCAACAATAATAACAATGTCTCCAGCACCACAGCCACAACCTCCTAACACTTTACCTATGGTAAGTCTTCTTTCAATTCTCACTTTTTTTGGTCTCTTTCTTTTTTCAAATTTATGAAGTTGCTAATTATTACTTAAATTAAAAAATTGTTTTATTTTTCTGCAGAATGGTACTACTCCTGGTAGTCTCCGTCCTCAAGGTAATTAAAAATAAATTGTTTTCTTGTATATACTCAAACAATATTGATTGAATATCCTTCGTCGAAAATTATATTGGATACATAGGTTAAATGAAATTTATTGTGCATACATCAAATCTCGAACTCCCTTAAACATTACTCCTTCTATTCACTTTTTTTTGTCACTGTTTCGCTTTTTCAGGTCATTTTGACTAAACTTCAAATCTAAATTGAAGTAGCTAAATTTAATATTTGAAATAAAAAATTAGATGGTTGAAAACTAAATGAAAAATGTTATAAGTTGCAATCTTTCTCATATTGATATGATGAAAAAGTAGATCTTAAAATGTTGATCAAAGTTCATATAATTTGACTTAGATAAGTGAAAAAATGACAAGTAAAAGTGAACGGGGAGAATACTTAATTTTGTACTCTCTCCCGTTTAAAAAAGAATGACCTTTTTCTTTTTTTGGCTTAACATTCCGCGCGACATGTTTCAGGCCACAAGATTAAAGATCATTTTGGTACATTTGACATAAATTTAGTTTAGGACCACAAAATTGAAAAATCTTCTTTAAATTTCATGTCAAGTCAAACTAGGTCATTCCTTTTTAAATGGAGGAAGTACTCGTATGATTCAAATTGTGATCTCTTGGCCACGGGTTACAGTAGTCGAAGTGTGGTCAATCGAACACCATTAATGAAATTTCATTCTTCATGAGAATTTAAATTTTGATTCATTCTTTATTCAAATTAAGTGTCATGATATACTATATGAATTTAATATTTTTTTAAAAAAAAATTGGTTATATTTTGCAGATTGTTTACCAAAGTGCACATATAGATGCTCAAATACACAATATAGGAAGCCATGTATGTTCTTTTGCCAAAAATGTTGTGCAAAATGCCTTTGTGTTCCTGCTGGAACTTATGGGAACAAGCAAGTTTGCCCTTGTTACAATAATTGGAAGACTAAGAGAGGAGGTCCTAAATGTCCTTAAAATCTAAATTTGATGCGCGGACTGTTCACTTTTAATGTCGTATTCGTGTTGGATTTTCTAAAAATATACTTATTTTTGAAGAATTTGACACTCTCACCTATTGACACTTCTGAAGAGTCTAAATAATATAACTTACAATTATATGTATTGACCGAGAAAAGAATTTTATATTATTAATGTACTTTAATATATGGTAAATGTTTGTCTTATTTTTAAGTTACTAATTTCACTTATTATAGACTATCTCATGTAATAATGTTTTCAAGTGATCAAATAGTGTAAAATTCTTGTAACTTTTTTATTGTGGAAAAGTTTGTTGTTGTTTTTTGGGTGGCCAATTTTGGAATTTCTAATGTTTTGCTTCATACTCAACCTACTAGTTAAGATTATAATTTTGGTATAAAGATTATACGGATAGTTAATTAGCTAATATAGTTATAGTTTGAATTAATTATGACTCATAACAAATATTCAGCTGTAATTACAGTTTGAATTTTTGCAATTCGTACAAACGTTATGCGCGAATCAAATTGTATAGCAAAATATATAAACAATGTGGATTATATAGCGAATTATACAAATATTATGCACGAATTGTACAGCTTAATATATAAACGTTATACAAAAATTGCGAATTTTATAACAAATTATACAAACTTATACGAATGTTGTTGGGTGAATTACACAAACGCTGCTATAACTATAGTTATGAAATGTAATTACTCAAACTATAGTTATAGAGCATAATTAAAATATTTTTGAGTGACTATATACAAAAATATCTCTTTTTCATTTTAGCTACCTAAAAATCCAAGCAAAAATTGTTAATTTGATTTTGTAAATAGATTTATTGATTTTAGCTCGATAATAATTCAATTTTTTTAGTAGATAGAAAGGAGAATGTCCCTCAAGAGAATATAATTATTTTTTATTTCTTATAATAGACTTCTAAAATCAAAATTATTAATCGATCAATATTAGATTAATCTTTTCGTGAAAAATAATCTTCTAAAAAGAAAAAAGAAGAAAATATAAACTAATTCACGTGCATTGTTTGGTTATAGTCTTTAAGAGGCAACAAAAAGTAAGCAAAAATCATTTAGAACCACAACTTTTTATAAGTTGCATAATTCTAGAAAGTCAATCAACTAATAATACCCCACTCACCACAAAAAATAAAAAGAAAAAAATCTTACTTTATTAAAATAACATAGGTAATTATATTTATTGTATTTCATTTTATGTGAATTATAAATATTTTTTAATTAAAAAAAGAATTTTTAAATTACAATTTTTTGTGATAATCAGAAAGATGTTAAGGAATATTTTTATTAATAATCAAATTTAAAGTATTTAAATTAAAAAAAGAGAGAAATCAATGAAACTCACAAATTTGTGTGGCTATCAAAAAGATGTTATAAATATGAAATTCAAAGGAATATTTTTCATTAGAAAATAACTTTTATATAAAAAAAACTTTAATTTGTAAGAGTCAGAGTCTTCATTAGAAAATAGAAAACAAACAATACTTTCTTTTCATGAAGTCAATAGATTAATAAACTAAACTTCATTTGTCAATCTTGAATATTCTTGGAGACATTCTAGAATTTCATTTCTTACTTCCTTTTATATTTAATTATTAATATTTTAATTGGAAGGAATATTTTGACTTTTTTTTTTTTTTGAAAATATGCATTCCCTAATGAACAAGAAAGTTGAATTGACTAAAAGATTATGAACATAATTGAATTTACTTAATGGAAAAAAGAAGGTTCATAATGATATATATTTATCACCTTTTTTTATTTATTAAATGAAGAGAACAAAATGTAGAAAAGGTAAAATCCTTATAATTAAACAAGAAAAAAGAAGCCCCATAACCATAATTAACATTTATAATATTAATCATTTTCAGATTTTCCTGTTTAAAAACAGTCTCTCTACTTTCATGGTAGTAATAAGGTCTGCGTACATTCTACCCTTCTCAGACCGCACTTGTGAGATTTTACTGGGTATGTTGTTGTTGTCGTCTGATTTTCTTGTTTGAAGAATTTGAATATCTTGACTTCACTATGCAATATTCTCACATCCAAGAGAAGGTAAAAAAAGGAAATTGAGAAATCAAAGAAAACAAATCAAAATGGAAATTATACATAAATCACTACACTTATTATTATTTAAAGACAAACTAATATTACTATGACACATCAATAACCTTTTACAACAACAAAATGACACGTCACACCACATCCAGGCAAACTGTCTAGCGCCATACGACACTTAGCTTGATTCTAAGGCTGTAACAAAAAGGTCTCCAAATACACATATATTTATCAAAGAAAAAAAAGAGATACATGCACACCTAATTCTTAGAGATCTCTTGACTATAAAAAACAACACAAAATAATATACTCAATCTAGATTTCTTGAGGTGACTTTGAAGGTCTTATTGTTGTTGTCATTTATCCTCAGAGATTTCTCGCAGATCATAATACTACGTACTTATCTCAAACTTACTATAATGATCAAGAAGAACTTTCTGTTATAATCAGAGATTTTAATTTTGATCGTAATCTTGATTTTCCTCGTGCTTTGTGATGGAAGCCAAGGCAAAAGAAGAAGATGAAGAAGAATTGGCTTTAAGGACGTTGTTATTGCTGATGAATTTATTATATGATTTCGAATCATCTAAAATTTCATCATTTGTCTTTTTGGTTTTGATCAAAAGAGAGTTCTGTTGGGAAGTGTTGATGTTTTTGTTTGTCTTTTGGAGAGGGTAAAGGAGATCTGTTGGGAAGAAATTGTATTGAAGGCCAGCCATGAAAAGTGTTAAAAATCACTTTGTTTTTTGTTTTAAAGAATTGGAAGGGTTGTGGACTTATTTATAGACACACACACAAAAAAGGGGGTTTTGAAGAGTCAATGGCTATTGGTTAATTGGTGTGAAGGATCCACATGACAAAGGAAAATTACGCGAACGAACAAATAAACATATACTAGTTAATTCGCTAACATAATTATAATTTGAATTAATTACAGTTTGCGGCAAACATAAAGCTGTATTACAGTTTAAGTTTTGTATAATTTGCCCGATTTATATAAATATTGTGCGCGAATCAAACTGTATAGCGAAATATACAAACACTGCAAATTGAATAGCAAATTATACAAATATTATGCACGAATTATATAATAAAATATACAGATGATATACAAAAACTACGAATTATATAGAGAATTATACAAACATTTTACTGTAATACTTGAAAGCAACATTACTACGGATTATGTGATTTAGCTTTTAAAAAAGAGAAACGTGTGAAAACACACTCACGTGGCTATCAAAAGATGTTATTAGCGATAAAATATAAAATTTAAAATTGTTATTATGTGAAAGAAACTTGTGAAACTCAAAACTTGGGTGAAATACTATTTTTCAAAACTTAAAATAATACATTATTAGTTTTAATTTTTTATGCAATTTTGACTTGGCATGAGATTTAAAAAGTATAGAAAAAGATCATCTTCCAATATTGAAATTTATTGAAATATATTAACTGAGCATTCACTTTATATAGCAATTTATTGAAATACGTTAACTGAGCACTCACTTTCTATTGTATCATATCGTTTGAATCAATCTTTAGGTTAATGATGAAGAGACCCATTTTATGTAACGATTGATTTGGTGTGATTGCACTGTTATTTTAAAAGTTGCTTCTCATTTTGTTTTTATTTATTATTTAATTATTTTATTTTATCATTTGTCTTACTTTTCTTATAATAGCTCTACCTCATACCCTATATTTTATTGCATATTATCTTTCAAATTATGGATATGCAACATTATGTAATGACGAAGAATGATAGAATCTATCAAGATATCATATTAATTAAATTAATACAATATAATATAATAAAAAATATATATAATATAATACGATACATTATAAAATAACACGTAACAACATTTCAACAACTAACAATTTACTTGCCATGTTTAAATTTTTTTTAAAAAAGATAAATTAAAGTCAATATTTAATATAAAAAATTTATATGTCTTTGATTTTTACTAATTATAAAAATTTAATTTCTTCGAATTTCTATTTAGTTTTTTAAACCCGCAACCTGCCCCATCTTGCATTAATTTTGAAAATAGCTACTTCAACCCTCCCCGCATAGCTCTAAACCCACCAGAAGCTAATTAATTATAGTATTCATTAGAGATGAATAAAGAAGAGAGAGTAAATTTCATGGACAAGTTTTCAGCAGAGAGGTATTTTTTGATCCAAACAATTACTATAATCCAAGAATGTTTATGATCATGTATATTGAAGAATCACTACATTAGTAAATGAAAAATTGAAAGAAAAAAAATTGTTGCATTATCTAGTATTTAGTCATCCTACGCCTCAATACAGATATCGAACACCGGGTGAAAACTTCTAGTAATTTGTTGTCCACCAATTATTTCCATCATTCTTGGAGACTAACACTGGTTGGTACCTAACCAAATTCATTGACAATGGTGTTGATACTTTAAGAATCTTGTCTTGTAACATGTTAAGGCGGTCCACGATGGCGCCACTCGCCGGAGTTTCAAGAACGCCACCCTGCACCGCAGTTGTCTTCGCCGTACCATCATCAGTAGACATCTTTGGTGGCCTTGGATAGTAGAAATCAGTAGGAAAAAAGTAATATTGAAGCCCTGCCATTAATAATATACTTAAAAACTTTGGTCTAAAATTTCTTTTGTGTGATATTGTGTGTTGATATTTTATTTTTTGGCTTTTTTGATGTGTATTTATAGAGGGAAAAAATGGAAATCCAAAAAGAAGGAGGAAAAGGAAAATTAAGGCATAAAGATTTGACTATGCCTTGTTTATCAAGTAGTTTCCTTATTCAATTAATGTGTACCAACGTGATTTCTAGAAAGAAAAAAAAAGTTGTATAAAAAATCCAACGTATGAAGGTGACTTTTGAGGACCAAGTGGAAAAATAAATTTAATCTTGTACTACAAGTATAAGTTGAGGATCTATCGAAAATAGTTTCTTACATCTGACAAGTTTAAAATTTGATTTTATCCAAATATATAAAAAAAAGTATCATTCTCGTAAGAATAATAAAAAAAGTGTCACACTAAAATGTACAGAGTAATAAAATCTCAAAAGCTCGTACCACTAAACTTCATGATGATAGCCCATTTGGGGTATCAAACCACATAAAAATATAGGGATGATTACAATGCATGGCCGTTCGGTCAAAATATTTACTGAAAAAATAGTCATTTGTTGTATAGGCATGTATAGTCAGTGTATATCTCATATATAGTCAAGCTATATTTAGTTTTTGAGTGTATCGTAATGTATATTCAGTGTATAAGTAGTTTATACTGTATAGTTAATGTATACTTTCTATGAGTTTTGGCAAATTATATCGTATAGTCATGTATATTTTCTATGATTTGGGGCTTTTTTTTATGTAAATAAAAGAGGACTATATTTGTTATGAATTAATAAGTTTATTGTATATATTTGAAATTATCCCTAAAAATATATCACCTCTCACCATCATCATAGTGCATGAGACAAATATATGCATTTAGATTGGGGTCCCATATTTTACGGTTACAATGTCTTCTTTCATTCGGTTGAAAGTCAATTTTACAGTATAGACGTTTATGATCTCCATCCAATCCTGACTGAAGTCTTGGGTTTCACCAAATATATGAGCTTACTTTTGTAATTCTGCTCTTTAATATAGTGAACTCTTGTTGTCTATATCAACAACAAACCCAGTGTCGGCCCAAAAGCGGAGATTGGAGAGGATAGAGCATATACAGACCTTACCCCTATCTCAACGAGGTAGGTCGAGGGGTTGTTTCTAGAAGATCCTTGGCTCGAGTAACGGATATCATAGCCACTTAAAACATAACATATCACTCAAAAGAGGATCGGAGCAATAACAATAACCAACTAATGTGATAACTGAAGCACAATAAATAACGAGGAGTAACAAATAATGTTGTAAGACATGCAACTATGAGAAAAATGCTACCACCAAGCATATCCCGCTAGGAAAGTAAACAAAGCTCGACTACCTACTGATCTTCTACTCTAATTAATCCGCGACCTCCATAACCTCCTGTTGTCTCTTTGAACATAATGTTGTATCATTTAATTGTTTTCCAGTATGAGCATATGGTGTAATATATATGCACAACGAAGAATGTTATGTAATTATGCTATTTACATACAAACATGACCATTCTCAGAACTTATAATATTATTGTCATAGTAATATAGAATACACTCTGTAGCAGAACGTATAATAGAGCCTATCTATTTTCTATACAAAATCTCATATGCATATAATAGAGCCTATCTACCAATTGCTGCTCAGAAAAATCAATGAAAGCTAGTACACATACACGACGAGTAGACTACTATCCCACGCGATCAATTTTCTGACATTGCTTCTGTATATCTGCGTAGGACGCTGTATAACCTGCATATATTAGTCACCAGAAATGAGAAATTTTCTTATAGTTGAGTTAAATCAATAATCATTGTCAGAATTTATCGTTCTTTTTGGACGGTTAGTGACTGGCTAACTGTTCTTTGTAGCCTCACTGTATAGCAAAAGCATTAAGAACTGCATAAACTGGCCTAGACATCTCTTAACTGGATAGAGTTACCTATGAGTTTCCATTTTGTCACAATAAGTGGATTAGAATGAATATAGGAATGTATGCTCAGTTGCTCACCTTTATATTGCTTACAAGCAGTGAAAGAATTTGCCACCAATCTAACTTGTTCATACTTCTGGGAGGGGGACAACTGCTTCGAAGGCTTCCACGAGCATTGCCACTCTTTTTTTCCGAGCAGGAGTTAATGTGGTGACTAAGTTCTGCATTGCATAATCAAGCATCCATTTTTCTGCTTTTTTCCTCTCATCTGTCATTTGATGCCTCAAGTCCACTTTTTCTGGTTCTTGATCAGGTTTAAGAGGCAGAAACTGAGGCGCTCGTGGGTTGAATTTCCTCGCTCTTTCAAGTGCCTTGATTGATCTCTTGAGGAGGATCAACTTCTTCAGCTTGCTCCAGTTCTTGGACTTTTGTGTCTCAGTTTTGTTCTTGGCTACTGAACGTGCTCCCTCCTCTATCAGATCCTTCATTTCTTGATCCATCTTTCCACCTTCAGGAATGTCAAGATTTGTCAAGCTTTCTGTAGAATTTGAGCGAGTATTCACTTCACTTTCAACTTCTGAGAGTTCCTGGTCCGGGATTATGTCACTGGTGACTGACTGTGTATCTGATGAATCATCTTGAATTGGCGTTGTAAGGATCTCATTTACTGCCTCTCGAATGAGTTTGACAGCATCATCTCTGCAGAAACTTCTCCCGTGTTGCCTTGGATTATGATCTTCCCTGCTTGTCTCTGCATCATCCTTTGTCTTGGAGAAATCTTGGAGAGTGTTGCACGTTTTCCTTTCAGACGGTGTACTGCTGTCTTCTACCTCATCGTCAGTTCCATCAAGTAGTTCATTTCCAACTTTTGTTGCAACATCCGATAAAACATGCTGTGATATCATGTGCCACATGCTTATGTAACTCCGCTTGTCCGCCTGCCCCTTGGATGCTCCATCCTCTTCCTTTGGATCAGACATTGATAATAAGAGAGAAAATCCCCGAGCACGTTTAGGTGTTTTCTCACATTCTTTTGCTGCCTCTTCCATAGTTACATTTTCTTGCAGTTCTGCATCACATGCTGAAGTTGAACTCTGGATGCTCATTGCAGTCGGTGAATTTTTGTCGCCATCTGTAATTGAGCTCTGCATTGTAATAACGCCATCATGATTTTCAAGCTCCAACTTCCTGTCTCTCACAACAGACCCCATGTCTTCTTGCGCTTCATCAACTGCATCGGAGGATTCTTTCCTAGAATCATTTGAACTATCTTCCTGATCTTCTTTCCGAGCTTTTCCTTCCACCAAATCCTCATCATTTGAAGTGCTCGTCACTTCATCCGCCTTCTGGCTAAGTATAGACTGTTGAAAATCATGATCTTTGTACATAGAGCAGTCATTTTGTTCACACTTTCGGTCTATGCCTGCAATGACTTTCTTTGCCTTACACCCCGTACTGCCTGCTGTAGACACGAGTTCGTTCTCCTTGCTAACTCTGAGCATAGAAAATGCAGTCTGGCTATTGTCTCCTTGCGGTGGAACCACAGTCTCAAATGCTTTTATCAACATTTCCACTTTTCTTTGCTGAGTAGGAGCAAGTTGACTTATCGCCTGCTGAAGCGCGTAGTCAAGCATCCATTCTTCTCCTCTTTTCCTCTCATCAGCTGTTTGAGATCTTAAATTCACCTTTTCTGCTTCAGGATCAGGATTCAACTGCAAATATCGCGGCTTCCTTGGATTGATCTTTCTCATCTTCTCCAATTCCTTGACAAATCGTTGAAGAAGTATCCATTTTTTAAGATTGCTCCAGTGTTTTGGGGCTCTCTTCTCGGATTTGTTCTTCACTTCTTTCAGTGTTATCTCCTTCTTTGAGCCACCAAGGTCTTCTGCGTTGAGAGTTTTTGACACGGATACTGCATCTGCCTCCTCATTCTTGCTGTCTGAAAATTTCGAAAACATTCTTACAGTGAGAAAATACAGACATACTAATAAGCAAATGAAAGACAAATAGTGATTCTAATTTCATACCTTGGATTTGATTCATTTCAAAAGATTCTTGGTCTACACTGGACTCACTTGTAACTGACTGGTTATCAGATTGAACTTCTGGAAGAAGAATCTTCTCGATTGCTTCTCGTACGAGCTTGATTGTAAAAAGCTTCCTCAGTTCAATTTCTTGACTTTCTGCATCCTCATTTGCAGGTATCGATTCTCTTTCAGCAAAATCTGAAAATGAGTCAGAACTTTCTGCTGAAGGCGATTTGTTAGCACCATCCTGTTGATTTTCTTCGTCGTTAGCTCCACTGATCTGTTTATTCTCAGGTTCAGCAGATGCATTCGAGACCATATACCTACTGATCAGACTCCACATGTTCGCATACTTCTTCTTGGGTTCAGCAACTTCAACTGGAGGGAAGTTCTTGGATTCAGAATCCGCAACTTGACCTGATGTGCTATCAAGGTCCTTGTTCGGATCAGCTTTGCCATCCTTCTCCTGCATATAGCTAGCTGAAACGGAGGAGATTTCGTTGCTACATTTTGCTCCATAAAAAATATCAAACACCGGTCTCGTTGAGATGGGGAATGATCCATCTTTAGACAGTTCTCTGTTGATACTTTCATCGTCACCAGATATAGCTGGTGATGCTGTGCTATATTTTGCTCCATTAAAAAGATCAAACACCGGTCTCGTTGTGATGGTAAATGGTGCATCATTAGACAGTTCCCTTTTGCTACTTTCATCCCCACCAAACGTAGAGACACTATCGTCCTGCTTTAAGAGATGTGAACGATCTCCCTCCTGCTTGAGACCAGATGCAGCTGATATTATAACACAGTCATCTCTCGAGTCACTCTGCCCTCGCGCCATACTATTGCAACGTTCTGAAGCAGTAAGTAGGCTTTCCTGCTCTTTTTCGGAGTATTTGCTTTCACCAAGGGCAATTTCAGCAAGATCAGCATATCCAATAGACTCATTCACTTTGAAAATTGCAGCATCTTCAGTACCACTGCCTTGTTTTTCATCAAAATCAGTTTCCTCGTTTACATCGAAAACACCAGCATCTTCTGCAGCACTGCTTTGTCCACAAACTGAAGGATCAAGACTGGAGCTCAATTGAGCCTTTTCATCAACAGCGGTAAACTCTCTTTTCACTTTAATGCTCTTTTGTGATTTCAACAACCATTTCCTCCTATACACGCGTTTCACGGGTGGTGAAGGATCATCATAGTGTCCTCCATGAAGAGAACAATGATGGTATGAACAAACTTTGAACTTAGACATCCTATCAGATTCACTTTGTCCAGGATGAAACACAACATCTTCCTTAAACTTGGAATCCTTAATAGTCGATGAACACGTTGCCTTATCAGGAATTTGACAGCATTTTGAGGTACCCTTTCTGGATTTAAAACTAGCTTTGTTTATCAAAATCTTCACACTTCTCATACTAGTTGTTCTTGATAGAGTCTGCGAATATTTCCTTCGCGGACTCTTACTTTGATCACTGCTATCAAAACTTGAATGAGAACAACTTGTTGATTTACTGTAATGTGGCGATGATTGTGAAAACTGATCAACTGAATCAGGACTATGATTCTTGATTGTTGTTACTGATCCTGATGACCTTCTTCTAAATGACCTTGTGCTACCAAAATTCTTCATTGTCTTTCTCATTACTGCTCTCTTCTTGATTTTGTCATCAGATGAATCAACTGAAATCACATCTACTGATCCAACACCTCTCTGAAACAGTGTCATAAAAATGAGGCAATTCTTGATCAATAACATTTCATAACTTTGACAAAGTAATAAAATTTCATAATATAAAGTCTTTATCAACACATTTTTTTATTCTTACAAGGACTTGGTCAGCAGTACTACTGTTTTGATCAAACATCGTACGCAGATCTTACTACTACCTCACAAGGTAAAGAGGCTATTTCCGGGAAAACATCAAGAATCAAGAAACTTAATTTACCTGAGAATTACTTCCCATCTTTGCATCATAGCTACTTGTAATCTTCATATAATTTGGTGATAAATCTGGCATTTTGACTGGACTTAGTTTCTCTGGGCTTGAGTTATCACTTGGTGGATCAATGGAGAAACAAGAAAACTTGGATTTTTTTGAGCAATTTGAGGATGTTTTTTTCAAGAAAGAGAGTCTTGGAAATCTAATAGATCTTAGCTTGTTTGGTTTGTTGTTGGAGTTTAATGTTTGTGGTAATGATGATTCAACCACCATTACACCTCTTTTCAAAATTTCACTTATGGGTAGTAAAAGGACAAAAAAGGTATATTATTTTGCTTGTTCTTTTTATGGTTAGTTTGAGATTAGAGATTTTTTATATATATGGCATTGGTAGATTCCAATTTTTGGATTATAATAATCTAGTAGTCAAAGTAAATTTTGGAGATCAAGATTTAAATCTCAGTATAAACAAATTTCTTTCTTGTCTATCTAAGTTTTGATAAAAGAGTTGTTTAGTATTTGAGCTGATAGAAAATAGCAGAGGTATCTGATAAAATTATTGAGGTGCACATCAATCGGCTCGAAAATCATAAGGCAATGGTCAAAAAGTTTAGAATTTTTTTCATAAATGGTTGACATAGAAGACTATAGATACCAAAAATTGTAATTGGATTTTGTATGTTTTACTAAATCAAATTTTAGCATTTTGCTAGTTAATTAGATCTAGATGGTGCAAGTGAGATGTGCTTTGTATGAGTTGTACCCTATGCTGAAAAGTTTGTACCTTGATTTGTTAAGATTGGAAAAGTTGCCTATTGGCATCATATTCTTGATTTTTTCTTTCCATTAGAATGTGGTTGAGATTTTCTTTTTGACTTGTACAAAGTTGGTGTTCTAGACTTGGCCTAGTTGATTCTTTGACTTATCTTTTTATGTGGGATGCCTCTTCTTTTGAAAAGACTTACTATAAAAAATATTAGACAATGATATTATAAAATTAATTTATTTTTACAAGTTTATCAAAGTAATAGTGCAATATAATATTCTCTTCATTTCATTTTAACTTGATTTGTGAGGCAATACACACATATTAATAAAATATTTAGAAAGACACATATTACTAAAATATTTAGAGACAAAATATACATCATTACTTTCCACTATTGCTTTTTATGATAGTGTTATTTATCTCTTAGAAAATATTAAACTCTAATAAATAAAAAGGCAACTATTTTGAACAATTCAATCATTTTGAACATTGCAAAAAATCTCAAAATTAAGTTTACCCTTCAAGGTGGTCCAGTGGTTTGGGTGTAAGAGTTTTATGTTGAAGATCCCAAGGTGAAAGCAAGAGGTTTGTCTTCGGGGTCGAGCTTGTCTCATCCGACTTGCTTAGTATGGGTTACTTCTCCTATGTGTTTTGCGATTACCTCTCCTATGTGTTTTGCGAACTATTGCAAAGAAGCGGAGGTTTATCCTGTGCGCACCGAAATGATAGCGACTGCGCGTTTCCTTTATTATAAAGAAAATCTCAAAATTAAGTTAATTTAGGACGGGGAGAGTAACAATAACAATGTGTGTGTGTGTGTGTGTGTGTGTATAATTTTATAAGTAGGATTTAATAAGAATGGTGTGTATACAATTTTATCTTTATCTTGTGAAGATATATAGTAAAATTGTTTTTCGATAGACTCTCAACTAGATATGGCAAAATAAGTCCAAACATAAGCAAGCCGCGCATAATTTTATGAGTTGGGTTTAGTATGATTTAGAATTTGACTAATTTTCAACCAAACACAATTTAAGCCATTATAAAATAATTTAGTGATGATTCCAATAAGATTCTCATTTTAGTCCAATGTATCATTTGTTTTATATGTTTAATGCTAGTGTTAAATTATATAAAGTTACTTAATTATTTTATAATATATAATTTAGTTATGTAAATATTTTTATATTAGAACTTTTTCTAGTCCAATAACAAATAAAGGAATATAATTCTGTCTATCAAATGGAACCAATCAAGGAGGTCTATCTGGCAAAGACTATTGAAATTTATATCTTTTTGTTCCTTTTTTACATTTGATTCTTTTCACAAATTGTTGAGTGTGAATGGCTTTATTATTTCTTGGACTTTAGTTATTTAAATTTTCACATTGTGATACTTGCAAAATATTTTCCATTAATCTCGGATGAAGCAAAAGATTGACTATTTTTTTACCTTGGAGTATGATGAAATAAAGCAAAATGACTCTTTTTTTCATTTGTGAAGTAGCAGTTA
>JAPFFP010000080.1:6544022-6563768 GCA_026153255.1 Solanum medicagineum
AAATTTAGCGTCACTTGCCCTTTTCATGTCATGTTTCCTTTGAATTGTACCAATATGGTAAGGTGTGGGGTGTTACACTAACACCCACGAAAAACTGAGAAAAATTGTTTGATTCCTGTTTTGATGCCCATAAAATGCTTAGAGGCTCCATCCAATGGCACCGGGCCTAGTGAAACTCTTAGCATACTTGTTACAGAAGGTTTCGTGGTTTTCTGAGAAAAACGGGACTAAAGTCTTGGAACCTCCAAAATTCGTGGGCTAAAACCCACAAAAAACTGAGAAAATTGCATAATTCTAGTTTTGATCCATAAGATACTCCGAGGCGTTGTCTAATGGAACCAGGCCTGTTGAAACTCTTAATAGACTTATTACAGCTGGTTCCAAAAAGTTCTTGGAGACAAAGGGACCCAGAGTCTCAACACCTCCAAAATTTGTGGGCTAACACCCGTGAAAAACTGAGAAAATTGCCTGATTCCTTGATGCCAATGAAATGCTCTAAGGCGTCATCCAATTTCTCCAAGCCTACAGGAACTCTTAGAGGACTTATTACAACCAATTCTGTGAAGTTATCTGATAAATGAGCATAGACCATGACACCTCCAAAATCCATTCTCTAACACCCACGAAAACTAAAAATCATCCAATTCATATTTTGATTAATATAAAATGCTCCGAGGCGCTGTCTGAGCCTACTTGAACTCTTAGAAGACTCGTTGAGGATGAATTCATGAAGTTTTGCAAGGAAAAAGGGCTCGAAGCCTCAGCACCTACAAAATTCCTAGGGATATATCCACGAAAAATTAATAAAATCGCCTGATTCCTGTTTCGATGCACATAAAATGCTCTGAGAGACAGTCCAATAGATCAAGGCCTACTGGAACTCTTAGTAGACTTATGGACAAACCCAACAGATGTTGTGATGACCCTGCTGATATCGAGTATGATGCTTCTCGAACTTGGGTTATGGACAAGCCCAATTTGCCTAAACACCATCTGGGTTTAAGAGAGAATTGTACCCAAGGAAGGATCACTCTAAATGGCTATGTACTATTACACTCCCTCAGAGAAGAAGCTCAGATCCATTATAGAAGTGGGTACGTTTATTCAACAAAATCCTGAGTTCGGTGAGATAAAAGGATTAGAATTCAGCTTCACCAACCCCAAAATAATGGATGCCTCTATACCCTACGTCGTTCTTCTTGCCAACTCTAACAAGAAGGGTACAACTAGCATCACTAAATGACTTCGTGGATAAATGGATCTGGAATTGTTCGTTTGCATTGTAGATGCAGACTTTAGATTCCTAATATGTTTAAGGCGATAGGATTTCCTTCTCCTAGATGTGTGTATTTCCTAGATAACATTTCATGCAGTAGCTAGGATAAAGCAAAAACTATTCGAATAAGCTATGAATATCGAACCAAATATTCCACAGAAGCAAAGAAAATTCACATTTTTTGGAGCACAAGACTAACTATGTAAAGAAGGTGATATTTTGTGCAATATCAAACACATAAGTAGAAATTTTGCTGCACAAGGATCAGTAGAAGAGATGAGGGAACATTACAAGTTTCAATATTTTTCACTTTATCCAAGCTACTACACAAAATGTTATCTAGGAAACACACACATCTTGGAGAAGGAAATCCTATCTCGTTGAGCATACCAAGACTCTAAAATCTACATCTACAAAGCAAACGAACAATTCTAGCTCTATTTATCCACAAATTTATTTAATGTTGCTAGTTGTACCTTTCTTGTTACAGTTCGCAAGAAGAAAAACAGTGGGTATAGTATTATCCATAATCTTCGGGCTGGTGAAGCTGAATTCTAATGCTTTTAGTTCACTGAACTCAGGATTGTATTGAAGAAACGTACCCACTTCTTTAATGGACCTGAGTTTCTTCCCTGAAGGAGTGAAATAATACATATCCATTTTAGAGTGATCCTTCCTTAGGTACAATTCTCTCTTAAACTCGGATGGGGTTTTAGGAAGATTGGGCTTGTCCATAGCCCAAGTTCGAGAAGCATCATACTCGATATCAACAGGATCATCACAAGATCCATTGGGTTTGTTATCGCAATAGAAGGGCTCTTCGGTAAACCTTCTTCTGATTTCCTCAAACTCTTCCTGTGTTGATGTTGTCCTCCATTTCATTCACTTCCCACATTTAGCTGTCCAAACTTTGGTTAATTTTTTTGAACAATGTGATTTTTTACTGTCATACCTCTTAGCATTTCTCGTTTTTCGGATTTCCCACAAGGTAAAAAAAAGTGCTACCTGTAGGAACATCTTGTGTACCTCATACTAGCAACTGTTTGCCATAAACAATCAAGACTCCCCTACAGAGTATTGGCATTATGAGTAATACCAAGTGGTCTGGTCACATGGTTCCAGACTTTAATGGCTAAATCATTAAAGTGATCAAGAGTCTCTAGTTTAGTATCCCTGCATCAAGAACAACTCATGTTGATCTTGTAAAGACAAAATATATGTTGGGAAAAAGATTGTCTTATTAATGAAGTAAGAAATCATTTAAATAGAGTTACAGAGGAAAGACTCCTAAACGAACTAAATTAGGTAATTTAATTAAACAAGGATTGCTGAAAAATAAAGTATCCTAATTAAACAAGGACTTCTACTTGTGAAGTTGCTGCTGCTATTACTCGTGATGCTCCAATACACCCTCTCGAGTTAGACGATGGGTCATTAAGCTTAACTTGAACAAATTATTTTCTTAAATGCAGGTTTAGGCAGTGCCTTGGTGAGATCATCGGCTATTTGGTCAATACCATGAACATGAACAGCACGAACCCTTTTGATATCAACTCGGTGTTGAACAAAGTGAGAGTCCACTGAAGCACGCTTCACACGACTATGGAGGGCATGGTTCTTGCTCAGGAATATGGCTCTAAGATTGTCAGAGTATATTATCGGTAACTGATGTAATGGAAATCACAACTCATTTAGGAGATTGGTGACCCACAAGGTTTCAGAAAGGGCATTAGCCACTGCCCTATACTCAGACTCAATGTTGGAGCATGAGACAGTGTTTTACTTCTTTGAAGACCAACTAATCGGATTGCGACCAAGGAATAGGATATACCCAGATGCAGAAACTCTGTTAGTGATGTCCCCACCCCACCCACATTAGAGTACACATCTAGAATGAAGTCATCAATGGGAGTAACACGTAGGCTAATTTTAATAGTACCACGTCAGTAGTGAAGGACATGCTTCACAGCTTTCCAATGAAGGTCTGATGGTGCGTGCATGAATTAAGACAACCTGTTGACTGCATAGGTTGTCTGGTCTAGTGAACGATATGTATAACAGTCTGCCGAAGACTCGACAATAGCGTGTAGCATCAGTGAGGTGAGTGCCATCAGATAAGATCAGTAAATCAGAGGCACTCATTAGTGTTTTGACACTCTTACAGTCGCTCATTAGCATATCATTTAAAATCTCATTCACATAGTTTGCTTGGGTGAGAATTAAACCTCCAGAGCTGCATATCACTTTAATACCTAGAAACTAGTGAAGATCACCTAAATCTTTAATAGAGAATTGCGAAGCAAGGGAAGTGATAACCTGATTGACACTGAAGGTGTTGCTCCCAGTAACAATAATGTTGTCAACATAGACAAGAACAAATAATGTGTCATCTGGAACATGTCTATCAAGAAGTGAGGCGTCTGATTTTGTCTTAACAAAGCCTATAGATGAAAGATAACTCGTGAGGGCATTGTACCATGCACGAGGAGCCTGTTTCAAGCCATAGATCGCCTTGCACAAACGACATATATTCGTTAGTTTGTCATCACTGGTAAAACTTGGAGGTTGTTCCATGTATACTTCCTCAACCAGTTTACCTTGGAGAAAGGCTTATTGGCATCAAGTTGATGTAGGTGCCACTTATGAGAAAGTGCAATAGAGAGGATAATACGAACCGTGATTGGTTTGACAACTGGGCTGAATATGGCATGAAAATCATTACCCGGCCTCTGAGTGAAGCCTTTTGCAACCAGACACGCTATGTACCTGTCGATGGTCCCATCTGCAGTCCTCTTGATCCTGAAAAGCCACTTGCAAGATACAATGTTTTTGTTTGGGTCAGGAGGAATAAGTTCCCAAGTCTGGGTTTTAATTAAAGCATCAAGTTCCTGTTTCATTGCATCACGCCACTTAGGATAATTTTTCTGCTTGTTTGACGATTATGGGTATGATGTGGTGGGGTTCAACTCGGCTAGGTAATCAAAGATCCTTTTAGATTTTTTGATGTTGTTTTGGGATCAAGTGACAACACGAGTAAAAGCAGATGGACAATGAGGTGGTGAAGGAACGAGGTCCAACTTGGGGATAGGACAAGATGGTTGAGGGGTCGTAAGTGTTGATTGGTTGGTATTCCTGCATCGATAGACAAGTAAAGGAGGCAAGTTGTAGTTTGTGTTTGTAGGGATAAGCGTTAGTGAATGTGTAAGGCAAAGTGGTGGTGGGCTGAGAGGATAGATTCTGGAAAGTGGGAATTGTAGAGTGTGAGGGAGATATAGACGTACCTCGAGAAGGTGAAGTTGATTTCGCCACTGATGCATTGTCGGAGGAGGGTTGTAACTTTTCCTTGTTGTTGGACTTGGCTGGAGAAGAATTAAAGCAGCTGTTGATGGGTAGGATGTTATGTGTGATTCTATTTCTAATAGAGTTGGCAGATCTGTACTTATGGGCACTTTAGGTGTGGAGTGTGAAGATTTGACATTATATTTGTAGCCCATTTCATGTGAGTCGATTTAAGGGCAATGTTGGAGAACTATGTTTTAAATGGAAAATTATTCTCAATCAAATTGCACATCTCGAGATAAATATACCTTTGTGGAGGTTGGGTCAAAAAATTGATGACAATGATGAGACAAGGAAAATCCGAGGTAGACACATAGGGTGGATTTTGGTTCAAGTTTATTTTTGGAGTATGGTTTAAGCCATGGATAACATAGCAGGGAGCTATAATCAGGTGATTTTCCAAGTAATCGCTGGAATGGGGAGTGATTATTTAGGTGGCAGGTAGGAAGACGATTGATGAAGTAGACTGTGTGATGACATGCGAAGGACCAAAATTGGGGTGGAAGGGACGTAATGTAAGAGTGTTCTTGCTGTTTCAATGATATGGAGATGTAGTCGTTCTGCAAGTGCAAGTCGTTGAGGCATATAGGGTGCGTGGAGAGGTGTTCAATGCCATGAAGTGACAGATAGGAGTCAAGACTCTTATACTCTCCACCGCCATCACTGTAAAGTGATAAAATTTTGCTATCAAAATGTTTTTCCATCATAGGATGAAATTTTTGAAAGAGCTCTTTAACATCACCTTTTTTGGTTAATGTGTAAGACCAAGTGTATATCATATATTGGTCAACAAAAGTACAATAACAACTTCTTGTCAAGAGACATGACTGGTGATGTCCCCTATAAATTACTAAAAAGAATTTGAAGAGTTTTAGGCACTACGCAGGGATAAGTGGGGAAAAGGATGCCGATGAGCTTTATTAGAAAAACAAGAATTACAATGAAAAAGTTTGTCTCGCTCATGAAATGATAGCGAGAACTTATTTAAAATAAACCTAAGAACTTTAGAGTGAGGATGACCAAGACGTTAATGTGAAGTAGTGAGAGGGATTGATGTGATGGTCATGTGAGCTTGGAAATATGGGATAGGCCACTCATATAGTCCATTGTTGGTCCGATCGTGCACCATTGGTTTCCATGTTTGCAAGTCCTTCACAACAAAGTCAAAAGAAAAGAATTCAATTGACTTCAAATTGTCGCGAGAAAATTAGCAATAGAGAGAAGCTTGCGTTTAATGGAAGGAGCACACAGAGTATGGGTTAGTTTAAAAACATTATTTGATGCATTTAATTTAGTAGAACTAGTGTGAGAAATAGGAATTTTGTTATCATCACCCGTGGAGACATCCTCGTTACCATGGTAAGGTTGTAGATTGTGAGGCTCCGTTGTGATGTGATGTGTAGCTCCTGAGTCGACAATCCAGGGGATGGTGGTTGTAGTAAACCCAGCTGCATAGTTGGCTTTGGCTTCACAGTGATTGAGAGATTTCGAGCGACAAACATCTGCTATGTGGCCAATCCTGTTACATAGTTGACAATGAGTAACACCATTTGGATTTGAGTTGGACTGCCATTGTGATGGAGTATCTGGACGCATGTTCTGGCGCTATTGTTGAGAATTGTTGGCCATAGTGGTCCCAATGAGATGATCAAATAGGTTATAGTCATACATAAGTATGGAGAATTGGGCTTTCCAGGTGGCGAAGTTTTGACCACCGCTTAGTTTGATGGGTAATTGGGACGCAGGATTGAACTGAATGATAACATTGGTACCTGTCGTGTTATTAGCATTGACAACTCTGGGATTGCTACCATTGTGATGTTCCATTGTTGCTGATCTGAGTGAAGAGAAATGAAAAAAAATTGGATCACAAGAAAAAATTGGATCGTTCTCTTTAGAGCGTGAAGAGCCCTTATATCATGTAAAGATAGAATATGTGTTGGAAAAATGATTATCTTATTAATGAAGTAAGAAAACGTTTTGATAAAGTTACAGAGGAAAGACTCCTAAACGAACTAAACTAAGGTAATCTAATTAAACAAGGATTGCTGAAAAATAAAGTATCCTAATTAAACAAGGACTTCCACTTAAAGTTACTGCTGCTATTACTCGTGATGTTCCAATAGATCTGAACCACTTCTTGAACCAGATTCTCTGGAAGAAACTGTCTGACAGAGTCCTGGTCCCTTGGATTATCATGAAGAAATTGTCTCACTGTATAGCTTCCAGGTTTCATTTGTAACACTGATCTGTTGGCTAAAGGACCATTGTTAGGCTATTTGTCGCACAGAAATATGCATTACCATTTTTGGCCTAATATAAAGCAAATTTCTCCAAGCATTGGAATTTTTCGAATTAATAACTTTGGCTACCATCTTGGTTCTAGGACAATATTTGGCATTCATAAAGTTGGACCACAAGTTGTTCATGGTCTTCATCCTCCATCATCTCTTGGCAGTGAATTAGGCCTTACAAATGTCGTAAGGTTTTTTTAAAGCCCAAAGCACCTTCCTCAATAGGATAGCATATATTTTTCCATAAACATCAGTGATGTTTTTGTTATTACCTTCTCTCCGACTGCAAAATTGTTTTGAGAAATAGTCCTAAATTTGATAAAGAATAGTGTTGGTAGGTTCAAGAGCTGCAAAGGTATGAAGAGTTTGGGATTGCAAAATATGCTTAACGATTAGAGCCTTACCACTTGGAGAGTGGAAGGTATTCCGCCATCCATTGGATTTATTGATGACTTTAGTAGCCAAATTAGTGAACACACTAGACAAACCAATATAGGTAGGGCAACCCAAATAGTGCAAGGGAAAACTAGAATGATTATATCCAGTCTAGGTCTTCATTTTCCTATTTGTTCTGTAATGGATATACCAAGATGCTTCTGGCCAGCAAATCAATAATCAGCCCAACTATATTCTTCATAATTTATATAGCGCTTAGCACGTGTGGTAGAACTTCAACTTAGATAGGACACCAAATACAACATTTCAAGTTTTAGCAATCACAGTGTCCATAGCATAAGAGTCACAATGAGAATGATATAGAGGTTTAATGCAATGAAATAAGATGTCCAATATACTGATGCATATCTTCCGTAATACTACACACTAGTTGATTATCAGGTTGGGACCCATGGGAGATGCACAAAGTCTATGAATCTGCTGGAATAATTTTTTTATTAGCATAATCATAATTTGTAGAAGTCATTTTCCATCAGCTTTGCCGGAACCATTTCTCATCGGCATAATCGTAACTCACCAGAACTATTTACCATCAGCATAATCGGAGGACTCTTTACAGACGGTTTCATAGAATTTTCCAAGAATAATGATCCTGAAGCCCTCGCAACTCCATAATTCGTGAGCTAACACCCACGAAAAACTGAGAAAATCATTTGATTCTTGTTTTGATGCCTATAAAGTGCTTCGAGGCACCGTCCAATGGAACCGGATCTACTATAACTCTTAATGGACTTGTTACAGACGGTTCCATAAAATTTTTTGAGAAAAAAGGGTCTGGAGCTCCAACATCTCCAAAATCCCAGGCTAACACCCGCGAAAAACTGAGAAAAATCGTGTGATTTCTATTTTAATGCCCATAAAATGCTTCGAGGCGCCATCCAATGGCACCAGGCCTATTAGAACTCTTAGCGTACTTGTCATGGACGGTTCAAATCCTAAGAAAATTGGAAAATCAAGCAAGGAAAAACCTTTTTAATTTTATTCTTCACGTAAGGATTACGTCTGGGATCATTAGATAGGAATATAAACATTTCGTGATGTTTTCTGAGAAAAATGAGAGCAAAGTCCTGGAACCTCCAAAATCCGTGGGCTAAAACCCACAAATAATAGGGAAAATTGCGTAATTCCAGTTTGGATGTCCATAAAATACTATGAGGCATTGTCTAATTGAACCAGGCCTATTGAAACTGTTAATAGACTTGTTACGGACGATTCCATGAAGTTTTTGGGTTAAAAGGGACCTAGAGCCTCAACACCTCAAAAATTTGTGGGCTAACACCCATGAAAAACTAAGAAAATTCGCTTGATTCCTTGAAGCCTATGAAATGCTCTAAGGTGTCATCCAATGGCTCCAAGCCAATAAGAACTCTTAGACGACTAATTACAAACAATTCTATCAAGTTATCTGAGAAAAATGGGCACAGAGCCATGACACCTCCAAGATCCATCGTCTAACACCCATGAAAAACTAAAAAATTACCTGATTCATATTTCGACGCCTATAAAATGCTTTGAGGCACAATCCAATGGCACCGAGCCTACTGGAACTCTTAGCGAACTCGTTAAGGACGGTTCCATGAAGTTTTGTAAGAAAAAAGGGATTGGAGCCTTGGCACCTATAAAATTCATAGGTTGACATACATGAAAAATTGAAAAAATCGCCTGATTCCTGTTTCGACGCACATAAAACGCTCCGAGGGACTTCCCAGTAGAACGTGGCCTGCTAGAACTCTTAACAAACTTGTTATAGACAAAGCCAATGGATCTTGTGATGACCGTACTGATGTCAAGTACGATGCTTCTCGAACTTGGGTTATGGACAAGCCTAATCTGCCTGAAACCCCATCTGGGTTTAAGAGAGAATTGTACCTAAGGAAGGATCACTTTAAAATGGATGTGTGCTATTTCACTCCCTCAGGGAAGAAACTCAGATCCATTACAAAAGTGGGTATTTTTCTTCAACAAAATCCTGAGTTTAGTGAGATAAAAGCATCAGAATTCAGCTTCACCGGCCCCAAAATAGTGGATGACACTATACCATGTGTCGTTCTTCTTGACAAATCTAACAAGAAGTGTACAACTAGCAGTACTAAATGAATTCGTGGATAAAGAGAGCTAGAATTGTCCATTTGCTATGTAGATGCAGATTTTAGAGTTCTGGTATGCTTACGGTGATAGGATTTCCTTTTCCTAGATGTGTATGTTTCCTAGATAACATTTCATATAGTAGCAAGGATAAAACGATAAATATTGGAATAAGTTGTGAATATCGAACCAAATATTCAACAGGAGCAACAAAAATTCAGATTTTTTGGAGCACAAGACTGACTATTTAAAGAAGGTGATATTTTGTGCAATATCAAACACATAAGTAGCAATTTTGCTGCACAAGGATGATAAAAGAGATGAGGGAACATTACAAGTTTCAATATTTTTCACTTTGTCCAAGCTATTACACAAAATGTTATCTAGGAAACACACACATCTAGGAGAAGGAAATCCTATCGCCTTTAACATACCAAGACTCTAAAATCTACATCTACAAAGCAAATGACAATTCCAGCTCCATTTATCCTCAAATTCGTTTAGTGCTACAAGTTGTACCCTTATTGTTAGAGTTGGCAAGAGGAATGGCAGAGGGTATAATATGATCCACAATCTTGGGGCTGGTGAACCTGAATCCTGATGCTTTTATTTCGCTGAACTCAGGATTCTTCTGAAAAAAAGTACCCACTTCTGTAATGGATCTGAGTTTCTTCCCTGAGGGAGTGAAATAGTACACATCCATTTTAGAGTGATCCTTCCTTAGGTACAATTCTCTCTTAAACCCAGATGAGATTTTAGATAGATTGAGCTTGTCCATAGCTCAAGTTCGAGAAGCATCGTACTCGATATCAGCAGGGTCATCACAAGATCCATTGGTTTTGTCCCTTCATAAAAAGTTTGCAGAGTGTCCCAAATCACCTTTGCATCTGGACAAGATGAGATCCTATTATACTCATGAGGACCTATTCCATAGATCAAAATTTTCTTAGCTTTTGTGTTGTTCCAGATGACTATTTTATCTTCAGCATTGCATTCTTTCCTGCGCCTAGACTACTTTTCATGGGAATAGTGGGACCACCGAGAATGACCTTCCAAAGAATTGGGCTTTCTCCTATCAACAGACACACCATCCTATTCTTCCACTGTCCATAGTATTTTCCATTGAACAGTGATGGGTCTGTGACACTCCTTGTAATGTTCGTTGCGCATCCATGGATCCTTTTCAAGGTTTAAACTAGGAGTGTTCATGATTTGGATAAAATTGATTCAAACTGATTAAATAAATCAACTTTATTTGGATTTGGTTTGGTTTGATTCTACTTTTTTAAAAATCGATAGTATTTGGTTTGGGCTTGGATTTGTTCGGAAAAATAGAAAAAATTTAACCAAACTGAACTAACAATATGCATACATTTTATAAATATACATGCATAATACATTATTTTTAAAAATAATTTTAAAGATCTTATATACATTTTTATCAAATTTTATCTTCTAATTTATGTATGAAACTGTAAATGCTCATGACGAGAATATTTATGTTATTGATTTTACGTTTATGAATGTCTATGACAATTTTTGGTGAGACAAGAACATTTATCTCTTCTTTCTAGGCGAAAATGTTAAAGTTTGAAACTTTATTCACAGAAAATTTCATTTTGAATGGACTATTTTTATTTTTTTTCTTCATTTTGAATGTATCATTACTTTTATTTCTGTGTATAGTTAATAACCGAACCAAACCAATAACAATCAAACTAATAATTGTATATTATAATTGGTTTGATTTTGAGAATTGAAAAATTGATCAAGTGGATTTGATTTTAATTTTGACAACTAATCAATGTAAACAACCCGTGAACACCCCTAGTTTAACCTTTGAGTGAAAAGACTTGCTCTGGTTCCAAATAAAAAGACATTACCAAATTCGAAACCAAGAAAGACTCCTTATTCAATGGGGAAACAACAACTATTACAATTTGTAGGCTAGCCAACTTCACTAACCACAAAGAGAAATGCTCAAATTACAATTCTACATTACTCAGCCTCAACTCTCAACACAACTCTAATCGCTTAATCTACTCTCCAAGAAGCCAAACCCACTTCTTGTTACAACTCTCACAATAGATGTTCACACTTACAATAATTGTTCCTAAACAACAATTCTAAGTAGAACACACACCAAATAAAAAAAAAAAAAAAAAAAGCAAGACTCTGCAAAAAGAAATGGGGAAGGGTGTCCATATGGATGTTTCTACAATTTCACTTTCCTAATTCAGTATTCATGATGATCCGATATCGTAACCTATACAAGTGTAGAAGCAAGGGATTGAGTACCAAATAACACGACAATTAGAAAACAAACAAGTAACTTTAAGTAAAGCAATACAGGTACTGCTAACACTCCAACCAAACATCCACAACTACAATCTGCATAGAATCAGCCTAACCTGTCTTTTTCATTAACTTGCATGATGTTATTACTAAGGTCTATTACAAAAGAGGGAGACATATGGCCTATACTTCTTATCCAATGACAAAGGGGAAAATACTCAGTAAAGAAGTAATGACTCGCATATGAGAGTTTCTCGTAGGGAAGGCATTTTCTGTTCAACAAAAATAGGATTATACCTTCCCTTACTTATCACTCAAGGTGTTTTATAGTGCCATCCTGAGTGTTTTTCTCTTTTGAACCTACGTGAAGCAAGATTGAGTTTGTCCATTCTCATTGGTCTTGAGTTGGGCATGTCTTCTTCCGTTGAGAATATATAATCCATGTCCCTCATAGTGGCATGTCTTGCAAGAGCGCCAGCTACGCCATTTGCATCCCTAAAGCAATGGATGATCTCTCAATTCACATCTTGTATCTTCCTTTGGATTTTGCTCACTGTTTTCCTTAGAGTCCAGGGTGGTGGAGTCAGTCCATTGATCATATTCACCACTATATGACTATCCATCTCAAAGATAATGTGAGCATTTGAGTTGTCCTGGTACCATTCAATTTCTTTTACTAACAATTCCTCCTATTCCAGCCAAACTTTGTCCAGGTATGAAGCTACCGTGTGTATTCAATTTCCATATACTCCTTTCAGGTTTTGTCAAATAGACCATGATCTAGTGATTCTCGGTTTATAATTTTACTGTCACACCTCTTAGCATTTCTCGTTTTTTGGATTTCCCAAAAAGTGAATAAAAGTGCTATGTGTAGGAGCATCTTGTGTACTTCATTCCTAGCAACTGTTTGCCAGAAACAATCAAGACCCCCCCCCCTACACAGTATTGGCATTATGAGTAATACCAAGTGGTCTGGTCATATGGTTCCAGACTTAAATGGCTAAATCATTGAAGTGATCATGAGTCTCTAGTTGAGTATCATCCCTGCATCAAGAGCATCTCATGTCGATCTGAACCATTTCTTGAACCAGATTCTCTGGAAGAAACTGTCTGACAGAGTTCTGGTCCCTTTGATTATCATTAAGAAATTGTCTCACTGTATAGCTGCCAGGTTTCCTTTGTAATTACACTGATCTATTGGCTAAAGGACCATTGTTAGGCCAGTTGTCTCACCAGCATTATGCATTACCATCGTTGGCCTAATATAAAGAAAATTTCTCCAAGCATTGGAATTTTTCTAATTAATAACTTTGGCTATCATCTTGGTTCTAGGACAATATTTGGCCTTCCTAAAGTTGGACCACAAGTTGTTCATGGTCTTCAACCTCTATCATCTCTTGGCCATGAATTAGGCCTTACAAATGATGTAACGTCTTTCAATGCCCAAACCACCTTCCTCAATAGGATAGCATACATTTTTCCATGAACATCAGTGATGTTTGTTATTACCTTTTCTCCAACCCCAAAAAGTTTTTGAGAAATAGTCCTCAATTTGATAAAGAATAGTGTTGGTAGGTTCAAGAACAGCAAAGGTATGAAGAGTTTGGGATTGCAAAATATGCTTAACGATTAGAGCCTTACCACCTGGAGAGTGGAAGGTATTCCGCCATCCGCTGGATTTATTGATGAATTTTGTAGCCAAATCAGTGAACAGACTAGCAAAACCAATATAGATAGGGCAACCCAAATAGTGATAAGGAAAACTAGAATGATTTTATACGGTCCACGTCTTTATTTTCCTATTTGTTCTGTAATGGACATACCAAGATGCTTCTGGCCAGCAAATCAATAATCAACCTAACTTAATTGTTCATAATTTATATAGCACATAGCACGTATGGTAGCACGTCAACTTAGATTGGACACCAAATACAACATTTCAAGTTTTAGCAATCATAGTGTCCATAACATAAGAGTCACAATAGGAATGATAAAGAGGTTTAATGCAATGAAATAAGATGTCCAATATAGCGATGCATGTCTTCCGTAAGACTACACACTAGTTGAATATCAGGTTGGGACCCATGGGAGATGCACAAAGTCCATGTATCTGCTGACATAAATTTTTATTGGCATAATCGTAATTTGCAGAAGTCATTTTCCATCGGCTTTGCCGGAACCATTTCACATTGGCATAATCATAACTCACCTGAACCATTTTCCATCAGCACAATCAGAGAACTCGTTATAGATGATTTCATAAAGTTTTCCAAGAATAACGAGCTTAGAGCCCCAACACCTCCAAAATACATGGGCTAACATGTGAGAAAATCGCCTGATTCCTGTTCCGACGCCCATAAAGTGCTTCGAGGTGGCCTCCAATGGCAATGGATCTACTGAAACTTTTAGCGGACTCGTTATGCAGAATAATGGGTCTAGACCCCTAGCATATCTAAATCTGTGGGCTAACACCATGAAAAATTGAGAAAAATTGCTCGATTCCTGTTCCTATGCCCATAAATGCTCCAAGGTGTCGTCCAATGGCACTAGGCCTACCGGAACTCTTAGAGGGATTGTTACAGATATTTTTGTGATTTTTTCAAAGAAAATGAGACCAAAGCCCTGGAACCTCCAAAATTTGTGGCCTAAAACCCACAAAAAACTGAGAAAAGGGCATAATTATAGTTTTGATGCCTATAAAATACTCCGAGGTGTTATCTAATGGCACCAGGCCTATTGGAACTCTTACCAGACTCATTACAAATGTTTTCATGAAGTTTTTCGAGAAAAAGGGGCTGATAGCCTCAACACCTCTAAAATGTGTGGTAACACCCATGAAAAGATGAGGAAATCGCCAGGTTTTTGTTTTGACGCCAATAAAATGCTCTAAGATGCCATCTAATGGAACCAAGCCCACAGGATCTCTTGAAGGACTCGTTATGAATAGTTCTGTGAAATTCTTTGAGAAAAATGGTCTAGACCCATAACACCTCCAAAATTGGTCATCTAACACCTACGGAAAACTATAAAAATCACCTGATTCTTATTTCAACACCTATAAAATGCTCTGAGGCGCCGTCCAATGGCATTGAGCCTACCAGAACTCTTAGGGGACTTGTTAAGGACGGTTCCATGAAGTTTTTCAAGAAGAAAAGGCTCAAAGTGCCAACACCTACAAAATCTGTGGGCTAACACTCACAAAAAATTGAGAAAATCACTTGATTCCTATTTCGACGCACATAAAACGCTCCAAGGGACAGTCCAATGGAACCAGACCTACTAGTTCAATTAATTCAGTCGTTCGATCAATAACAGGATTGAAAGGTTTCTTGGCATGCTTTGCTTCTACATACAGTACATTTAGAAAAATCATAAAGTTTTATCGTAGGAATTAATTCCATTTTCCTAAGTCTTTTAATAGAAGCAATATTAATATGACCTAGTCTACCATGCCACAAATTAATAGACTCAACAATAGAAACAGAATTGGAAATACTTGCATTACAGACAATCTCTTGAACAATGTTTAGTACAAATAAACCTCCACTAAGACATCCCTTCCCAACAATGTCTCCTCCACGAGAACTAATTATTTTATCAGCCTAAAAACAATTTTAAACCCTGCTATGTTGAGAAGTGCTCCAGAAACTAAGTTTCTATGGAGGGAGAATATGTACAAAACATTGTTCAAGGCTAAAGTTTTTCCAGAAGTTAATTTAAGTAAAAATTTTCCTTTACCCATAACTCCTGAAGTAGTGGAGTTACCCATATAAACACATTCATCATTACTGGACTCCTCAAATTCATTGAAACTCCTTGTTGGCTCAAAGATGTCTTGAAACACCAGTGTCTAACACCCAATCTGTCTTATTAGCCATTTATCAATATTATATGTAAGGAAATCGCTTTCAAATTGTTGGATAAATACTACAATATTGATATTGGACTAAAATTAAGTAACTTATTACAAACACTATGTCGTGGTAAGCCACTGCGTTGAAACCAATTTCGGCCCGACTCCGATCCAAATTGCTCTAGCCAATCGCTCCCCAAGGTTCCACAACTACTCTCAAACACATGCATTGATGGCTGAAAGTTTGGAGGTTGCCCAAAAACCAATTGCCCAAAAAATATTAAGAAGAAGAAAGGAGGAAGTATTGTTTTTTCTTCTTTTGGTTGATATATTTTATGTTCATCAAACACATACTTATATAGGATTTTGAGGGAGAGGAGTTGTAAAAAAAAAAGATTTGAATTTGAGAAACGTAAAGTGAATATTAATGGTATTAAAGAATCATTATATCACATTCACTGAAACACTCTTCTTTTTTTTTTTTTTTGTTTTGGAACGGAAATAACTTTTCCTTTGTAACTTACTTTATTTTATATTCTTTGCATTATTCAAAATTAATAACTATGGAATTAATTTTACAAATCTATCATGAATCAACAGCACAATATTTCAATTCTTGGAATATCTCAACCTATTCGCAGTTTGATAGTCTTGACCCTTTAATTTGAACGTGCTCGAGCTCTATAATTCAAACAAGGTTTAATTTATCATTAGATGAGTTGCATCATAAATACTAAACTTGAAAGGAAGACAATAGGTACTATTAAGCCTTAAATCATCAATTTTTTCATCTTGAGAAATAAATTTCTTCAATCCATTGTCATTAGAATATATGCAACTAATTTACTAAATCCATCAAAAAGTTCCAAATGATCAAAATAGTACGGTTTAATTTCATTGTCGACCTATTTTGGGAGGGGGGTGCCGAGAGGGGGCATTGATGTTTAGTTTTTTCGCTGTTCCATCTTCTTTTCCATCACATCAGATGGCTTATGTATCCTCTACAGAAAGTTTGCCAGCAAAAATACATTTAGGGCATGTTATTAAGTTAATATACGTACTGTTTAAAATGTTCACTGTTAGTGTCATTTTAATATGTGTTAGAATATATTAATTTGCTTTGACTTAAAGGGTCAATTTGTCGCATTCCAATAATATTTGTTTGTGGTTATTGTTATGACCATTAGTTGCCAATATACGTTTGCAGCATTTGTTACTTAATGTGCTGCATTACTCCTTGTGAGTTATGCTTGGTAACCATTTGGCAATTTGATCCTTTGCACGTTGGGAGGCATTTCTTGCCCCAATCTTCATTTTCCTCTTTAGTCCTCCATTACACCTTGTAACTTATGTAGCATCTAGGCCATTTATCTTGTCCATTAATCTACTCTATTTGCTTCTTATTTATTGCATGGAAGACTTTCACAACTATAAATAGTGATAGTCTTCATTTGTTTTAAACACACAACATAAGAGAGAAAATAGAGTGCATAAAGTTTGTAAAAAGAAAGAGTTCTTGTCAGTTGAAGGGAGGTGTTCGTTTTGTTGAGCTTGAGACTCAACTCTTGTCCAGAGTTCGTTGAGTTACACGTTTGTGTTGAGGCTGTGGTATCCTGGAGGGGACAAGTTAAGGAGAATGCTGCTGGACCGGTGAAAACAGTTGCTGCAGTAGGCTTGAATCTCCTTAAAGAGAGCAAGATATCCGCGTCTCAGCCTGAAGATTTTTTTTTTCATTTTTACTTTTTCAATTGTTATTTTTTGTAATTTCACCAACAATATTAAGTAGAGTCAAATGGCTACAATTGAAAAAACTGCGGATGTCAAGATGGGAGATCTTAACAAGCCATTTTGGTTCAACAATAATCATTTAAAGAGGTGGAAGGGTAAAGTAATTTTCTATTTGAGTCTTCTCAATGTTTCCTATGTGCTAACTGAGAAAGATCCTAATAAAATTGACATCGTCTCCATGGATAATGATGAACTCATTTCACATCAAGAGAAAGTGGACAAATACAATGATGACTCCTACAATTGTTGGTATTATATTTTAATTATCTGTTTGATAATTTTTATGATTATTATGATAGAACTTATTCTAGTGCAAAGAAAAATTGGAAAGCATTGCCGAGTAAATATGATATCGAAGAAGCTGGAGTGAAAAATTATGCGCTAGCCGATTTTTAAGGTTCCAAATGGTGGACAATAAATCAGTGGTAGATCAAGATCAAGACTTCATAATGATTTTTGGAGAGTTTAGGTCTGAGGAGATCAAAATTGGGGATAACCTTATTGTTTGGGGCATAGTTGATAAACTTTCACCTTCTTGGAAGGAATTCAAAAAACTATGCGCCACAAACAAAAGGAAACCTCTCTTGAAATGTTGATAATGAAAATCCTCATGGAGGAGGAGGCAAGGGCCAGGATGTACTTTTACAATTAGAAGAGAGCAACACCACATCGAAGATAAATTTAGTTACTTCGAATAATACTACTCCTGAATCTAACAAAATTGCCTCTATGAAGCCTAGGAAGAAATATTTTAAGAAAAAGAATGGTAGATCTCCCAAGAAAAATAATGGTAAAAATAATCAAACACAAAATCAACAAGTTCAAGATAAAGGAACGTGCTTTATCTGTGATAAGAGTGGACATTGCTCAATTTTGCAAATATCGAAAACATGGTCCTACACCTCAGACAAATGTTACAGAAGAGCCTTTTGTGGTGGTGATTATAGACATATTTATAGTTGAGAATGTTGATGGATGGTGGGATAATTTTGGTGCAAACCGTCATGTCTATTATGACCAATACTGGTTTAAAAAATATACTCCTTTTAAGGAGCCCAAAACAATCACGGTTGGTGATTCTCACACTAGTCAAATACTTGGAACGGGAGATGTCGAATTGTGTTTTACTTCTGGAAGAGTTTTAACTCTAAAAGATGTACTTTATACTCCTTCCATAAGGAAAAATATGATGTCCCGTTTTCTTCTTAATAAAGCAGGCTTCAAACAGATTATAGAATCTAATCAATATGTAATTGTGAAAAAGGGAAGTTTTGTGAAAAAGGCTTCAAACAAACTATTTTTTGGCATGCTCGTTTGTGTCATATAAATGATCGATATGTTGGAATCATGAGTAGTTTAGGATTAAATCCAATGGTTAAAAAGGATTTTGAAAAGTGTGAGGCATGTAGTGAAGCCAAAATCACTAAAAGGCCTCATATTTCAAGTTGAAAAAAAAAACAAATTTATTAGAATTAGTTCATACTGATATTTGTGAACTTGGTGGAATATTTACTGGTTGAGGAAATAGATATTTATCACTTTCATTGATGATTTTTCTAAGTTTACATCTGTTTACTTAATGAAAAATAAAAGTGATGCTTTTGAATATTTTAAAATTTATCTCCATGAGGTTGAAATCAGTTTGGAAGATAAAAAAGAATTAGAAGTGATAGAGGTCGTGAATATGAGTCAAATGAGTTTAACACTTTTGTTAGATCATTAGGAATAAGTCATGAAACTACTCCTCCTTATTCTCATGCATCTAATGGTGTAGCGGAAAGGAAAAATAGAACTTTAGTTGAATTGACTAATGACATGCTTATTGAGTCAATGCACCTTTAAGTTTTTGGGGTGAAGCTATTTTGACTGCTTGTAATGTATTAAATCGAGTGCCTCATAAAGGGTATGTTTGGTATGGAGGAAAATATTTTTCAAAAAATATTTTTTCCTTTTCTCATGTTTGATTGACTTAAATGTTTTGGAAAATATATTTCAAATCAACTTATTTTCCTCAAATTTAAGGAAAATGACTTCCTTCCAAAAGTTAAGGAAAACATTTTTCAAAATTCTTATCCAATTTCAAAATGATTTTTTTATCTCATCCATATTACGATCCCCCTCCCCGAATTGTTTTTAAAATAAAATAAGATTAAAAATTTATTTTTGAAAAAAAATTACATTTTGAAAATTTTATTTTTTTCCACATATTTCTATTGCGACTCAACAAATTCCCCCACCCCCTCCCACTCCTCCTCCCCCCCCCTCCAAAAAAAAACTTTAAAATTTATTTTTACAATAATTCAAAATTGACTTTTTTAAAAAAAATTTACCCCACCCCTAGCAGCCCCCCAACCCCCATA
>JAPFFP010000080.1:6563868-6577554 GCA_026153255.1 Solanum medicagineum
GAGGTTCTTCTTCAAGCTTCAAGTCTCCATCTCCAATCTTCACCAAATTCATCTCCAAGCTAGGGTACATGAGTTTTCCTCAAATATTCTTTACATATAGTTTTCTCAGATAAAGTGCAAGAATGATTCACGAAAAGAATTCTTTAACTGGTCTTGACTAAAAACTTTATGGGTATTCATAAAACCCATATAAACTTCACAAGAAATCATGTATAACTTTAAATCTTGAAGTCAATACACTAAATAATCATTGAAGGATCAAGAACCAGCGTTCTTTATCAAGAATCTAAACATATGTAAGAAATTTTACTAAACTGTACAGGAGTTACGTAAACTCTATTTCAACTACGGCTTGAAACTTGTTGGATGAAAAGTATCACATGCTTTCTAAAGTATTCTCAAAATAAATTGGTTTTTGTGTGGCCTTACGTACCTTGAGAGGAATTTCTTGGAGAATTAGAGAGAATTCATGATTTTCTTTACGCTTGAATGTTTCCTGGAAGGGTTTTGAGACAATGAATGCGTGAAAGAAAATATTTTTAGACTTTAAATCGACTTAAAACTGACTTAATTTAGGATATGGAGTGTGGGAAAGGTCGGAATTACCCCTCCCCATTAAAAGAAAAAAACTGCTCCGGAAATACACTGGTGCGTGACGCACACTACTGTATTTCTCACTTTTTCGTAAATTCTCACTTTTTGTTGAAATTCGGAAAAACAGCAAAGTGTAGTTCCGCGTCCACTTCGTGTCGCGGAAGAGGCGTGGAAACCCCACCATGTTGATCTTTCTTGAAGAAAAATAATTCGCATTTTTTTGAGTTTTTGTCGAGTCGAGACCATTTTCTGACTCAATATTTTGCACTGATCGCAAATCCAGTTCGAATTTGCTAACGAAGCAAGGGAAGACACGTTATGCGCATGGTCAATTCTAGGGGTATTTTCATTATTTCACTAGGTGTTACAATATCTCCTCCTTGGGATCATTCGTCCTGGAATGATAAAGATACGAACAAAGCTAGCTCAAACCACAGGATTTCCTAACTTAATAAACATAAATCTTTGAGGTGAAAAGACGAAAGTTTACCTCAAGATCCTCATTTAGGACAACGAACAAGTAAGGATACTTGGCCTTCATGTCCTCTTCTACTTGCCATGTGGCTTCCTCCACAAATTGGTTCCTCCACAGAACCTTCACCGAAGCAATCTCCTTGGTCCTTAATTTACGAACTTGTCTGTCTAATATTTGCACCAGAATCTCATCATAAGACAAGTTGTCTTAATCCCGACACTTTCAGCTGGGACAACTGGAGTGGGATCTCCCAAGCACTTGTTAAGCATAGAAATATGAAACACTGGATGTCTAACACTTAACTCTGCTGGTAACTCTAACTCCTAAGCAACGCTACCCACTCTTCTCAGAATCTAATATGGCCCAATATATCGTGGCCTGAGCTTCCCCTTCATCTCGAATCTCATAACTCCCTTCGTTGGACATTCCTTCACGTACATCCAATCGCCTATCTCAAACTCCAAATCTCTTCTTCTAACATCTGTGTAAGACTTTTGTCTGCTCTGGGCTGTCTTAAGTCGCTCTTGGATAACTTTCACTTTTTCCATAGCCTGATAGACTAGATCAGGTCCTATCAACCCCGCCTCACCAACTTCAGACCATCCTATGGGTCATCTACACCTTCTCCCATAAAAAGCCTCATATGGTGCCATCTGTATGCTGGCCTTAAAACTATTATTATAAGAGAACTCAATCAAAGGCAAATGATCATCCCAATTACCTTTGAAGTCTATCATGCAAGCTCTTAACATATCCTCTAGGGTCTGTATAGTCCGCTCTTCTTGCCCGTTTGTTTGCGAATGGAAAGCTGTGCTATGATTTACCTTCATACCAAGCCCTTTTTAGAAGGACTTCCAAAATAGTGCTGTAAACTGAGCCCCTCTGTCGTAAATAATGGATATAGGGGGTCCGTGCAACCTAACAATCTCCGTTAGATAGAGTGTGGCATAGTCCTCGGTTATATCAGTCGTCTTGACAGGTAGGAAGTAAGCTGACTCGGTCATTTTTTCTACTATGACCCATATCGAATCATGCCGTCTATGGGATCGTGGAAAACCTGTTACGAAGTCCATATTAATCATCTCCCATTTCCATTACGGAATCTCTATGTTCTGGGCTACACCACAAGGCCTTTGGTGCTCAACCTTAACTTGTTGGCAATTTGGGCATCTAGACACAAACTCTGCAATGACTTTCTTCATACCACCCCACCATTAAATTTCTTGCAAATCTTTATACATCTTTGTTCTACCAGGGTGGATAGAGTATTTGGCATTATGAGCTTCAACCAAGATGCTATCTCTAAGGCCGTCAAAATTTGGCACACACAACCTGCTTTGGTATCTCGGAACACCATCTCCCCTTTTGAAAACACTAATACATTCTGCTTCTGAACATATTCCTTCAACCGGAGAAGGATGGGATCCTTGTCTTTCTTTTCTTTCAGTTCTACCACCAAAGATGACTCTGACCCATTTCTCACAATGCCCCTCCAAACAGGCTAGTCTATGAATCTCCTTAGCTAACTCTTTCTTTTCATCCTCAACGTGGGCTGTACTCCCCATGGTTACCCTGCTAAGAGCATCAACAACCATATTAGCTTTACCTGGATGATAGAGGATACTCATATCATAGTCTTTCAGCAGCTCCAACCATCTCCTCTGTCTTAAATTCAACTCCTTCTGGCCAAACACTTATTGCAAACTCTTGTGGTCCGTGAATACATTCACGTGCCCACCATATAGGTAGTGTCTCCAGATCTTCAAAGCAAACACCACCGCGGCAAACGTAAGATCATGAGTTGGGTAATTCTTTTCATGAATCTTAAGCTGCCTGGAGGCATAGGCTATTACCTTGCCTCTCTGCATTAATACACAACCCAAGCCAACTCTGGAAGCATCACAATAAACCACGAAATCATCAATTCCATCTGTTAGGGCTAAGACTAGGGTTGTAGTCAGCCTAGTCTTCAACTCTTGGAAACTCTTCTTACAAGCTCTGATCATTCGAACTTAGTATTCTTCTGAGTCAGCCTAGTCAAGGGAGCTGAAATAGAAGAAAACCCCTCTACAAACCGTCTGTAGTACCCCGCCAAGCCCAAGCAACTCCTTATCTCTGTGGGAGTTGTGGGCCTTGGCCAATTCTTTACTACCTCAATCTTTTGGGAATCAACATGAATACCCTCACCAGACACAATGTGCCCCGGAAACGCCACAGAATCCAACCAGAACTCACACTTAGAGAACTTAGCATATAGCTGTTAATCCTTAAGGGTCTAAAGGATGACTCTAGGATGGTCTGCATGCTCTTCCTTGTTACAGGAGTAGATTAGGATGTCATCTACGAATACAATAACCAACATATCTATGTATAGCCTCAACACCCTGTTCATAAGATCCATGAAAGTTGCTGGTGCATTTGTCAACCCGAAGAACATGACCAAGAACTCATAATGGCCATATCGGGTTCTGAAAGCTGTCTTAGAAATGTCTTTCTCTATAACTTTAAGTCGATGATACCCATATCTAAGATCTATCTTGGAAAAACAGGTAGCACCCTGAAGTTGGTCAAATAGGTCATCAATTCTGGGAAGAGGATACTTATTCTTAATAGTGATCTTTTTCAACTAACGGTAATCTATGCACATCCGTAGAACTGTCCTTTTTACACACGAAGAGAAGTGGAGAACCCCAAGGTCAAATGCTTGGTCTAGTGAATCCTTTATCTAAAAGGTCTTTCACCTGCAAATTTAACTCTTTAGCTCCGAAGGAGCCATACGGTATGGAGGAATAAATATGGGCTGAGTATCTGGAATAATGACTATCCCAAAGTCTATCTCTTTATCAGGAAGGACTCCGGGAAGATCCTCAGGAAAGATTTCTAGGAACTTATTCACAACTGGAACAAACTGAAGAGCTGGTGCCTCGGCACGAGAATCCTGAACTTTGACTAGGTGATATACACACCCCTTGGAGATTAACTTCCTAGCTTTGAGATATGATACAAACTGACCCTTGGGAAATACATAGCTATCCCTCCACACTAAAGCTGGTTCGTTAGGAAACTGAAACTTGACTACTCTAGTTCTGCAATCTACGGAGCATACCCAGCATGAAGCCAATCCATGCCTAGGATGACATCAAACTCTACCAAAATCTAACTCCACCAAATCAGCTACAATAGTCTTATGACAAAGAAAGACTGGAAAACCCCTATAGATTCTCTGGGCCATAATAGACTCTCCAGTAGGAGTAGAAACACTGAAAGTCTCAAGAAGACACTCTGGGTTGACCCCAAACTTCACAGCTACATATGGGGTTACAAAAGACAATGTGGCTACTGGGTCTAATAATGCATAGACATCATGAGTAAGGATTTTTATCATATCCGTAACCACATTTTGGTGAGTTCTCTTGCTCCTGTCTAGTGTCCATAACATACAAGCGGTTCGTGCCCCCGCTTGTCCCTACTGCAGTACCCCTGTGAGGTGGCTTACCCTGCGATGCTGAGGAGACTATCTGCGACCTGGTGTCTCACATATTCTGCTTCATAAGACAATCTTTTAGGAAATGGCCTACCAACCCACATTTGAAACACCCATTTGTGCCCATAAGGCACTCTTCGGGGTGAGTTCTTCCACACTTACCACAAGTAGGATAGCGGTTTGATCCTGGAGCTACGCTATCCTGTGAATGGCTACCAGAAACCTGCGGTGCTGTGATCCCTACTCATTTCTGATCCTCAGTGTAGGTGCACTAGTGGATGAAGGTGCTGGTCTGGCTATCTTTGGCTAGAAAGATGAGTGACCTCCACTTCCGGTCCTTCTCTTGCCTGACTCCTGGCTTGATGTCTTGGCCCTCTTATTCCTAAACTCTTCCCTGTCCT
Organism: Solanum medicagineum; assembly: GCA_026153255.1. Taxonomy (NCBI): domain Eukaryota; kingdom Viridiplantae; phylum Streptophyta; class Magnoliopsida; order Solanales; family Solanaceae; genus Solanum; species Solanum medicagineum. The sequence goes on from JAPFFP010000080.1 coordinate 6,568,823, forward strand.
GCATCTTCTCCTCCTTTACTTGTTGCATATACGTCATCAAACGGGCTATATCTATATCCCCAATCAACATTGCATTCCTACCCTCTCTCTTAGTCATTCGAGAGAGCACGGACACGAAGAGATTCATCCTAGTCTGCATATCTGCCACCATAGCTCGAGCGTAACGGGACAACTAAGTAAAATTGAGGCTGTACTCCCGTACACTCATATTCTCCTGCTTCAACTTCAGAAACTCTCTCACTTTAGCCTGTCTCATCTCCCTGGGAAAGTACTGTCCCAGAAAGGCCTCCTCAAACACTGCCCAAGTTACAGCTGCAGCCCCATCTGCCTTACTCCCTATCCACTGGTCGAACCAGAGTCTCGCTACCCCCTTAAGCTGATAGGAAGCCAACTCAACCCGCTCAGCATCAACTATACGCATCACCCGAAACACCTTTTGAAGCTCCTCAATAAAATTCTCAGGGTCCTCCTTCACATTAGACCCTGTGAACTCTGGTGGGTTCATTCTCAGAAACTCTCTAACTCTGGCGGTATTTGCCCCATCATTCCTGCTATTTCCCTGGCGACCTTCCTAAGTAGCGACCGCCTGATCCAAAGTTTGAATGGCCTGGCGAAGCAATGCGTTAGATACCTCAGCTTGTTGTGGCTGCTCCACAGGCACAGCTGGGCCTCTAGGCTCAAGGATTTGGCCCGGGTGGTTTTTATTCCTTCTGGATGGGCGTTCTCTGCCCCTTACTAGTCCGTTAGCACTGCGAGGAGGCATGATCTGAAAAACACAACGTGAACGTACGAGTTAGAAGGAACTTCATAGAGATATACTCTGGAGCAAGAAAAAGATGACACTTCCTAATGCCCCGTAGCCTCCCTATTATAGATTTGGTGCACTTCACACCCATAATACGGACTATACTAGACACGGTTCTATAGACTCCCTAGGACTCTTGAACTCTAGGTTCTTATACCAAGTTTGTCATGCCCCAAGTCTACACCCTGGACGTGGCCGTCACTCGAAAACCATTTCTAGTCCCAAATGAACCACTTAACCTGGCTACTTAATCAGCGGAAGACTTAATAATGATGGAAAAAGCCATAAAACAACAAAGATAAGCTAAAACAGTCTGTATAACTAAACAAGAAAGCTTTTTAAGCAATGTCTAAATAACTGAAAAGCTGAACTACTAAGCACCTGGTCTATAGAACCTCTACTAATACTGTCTAAATAGACTACTGAGACAGGCCCCAAGTAGCCAGAATTAAAAATAAAGCTGAAAAGAAATCTCATGAATCAAAGGAGCCTTGGACTGATAAGAGGCCTCACCAATAAGCTGATAGCGGGCAGGTTCTCAATGAAGCATCTGCTGAGGAACTCTGTCACCTGTGTCTGCATCATAAAATGATGCAGGTCCTAAGGACGTCAGTACATGGAATGTACAGTATGTAAGATGGCCAAAATATTTAAATAGTATATCATAATGCTTCTCAAAGGACATAAACATAATGCATAATTACATAGCAATAATCATAAAAACTAGTATGCTGAAAATAACATGCTGAAAACTGATATGAAAAACTTAGTTCTTAGCTTCGGGAGTTTCTCTAACCGACAACCACTACTATAAGCTTCGTGGTGATGCAACGTCTTGCCCACACTGCCAGAGCCGTCCCGTACTTTGTCGGGGTAGGGGACGAATAACTAGGGGAGTGGATCCATCCAAAATCTGGGCCATCTCAGTGGCTAAAAAGAAAGGTACCATGGTACAATCCTATCCTATTCTAGCTACATAATTTATGAGTTCGAGTAATTTATTCTACTCTCACCCAAATCGGTATTCAATATTATTCCAAAAATGTTTTATATAGCTCATAACTTTTAAAGAATGAATTCTTGAAATCTTATCTTTCAGGGACTTAGCCCAGCTTAACTTTTCTTATCTTCTTCACTGAAATCTTCTATTTGAATAAAATCTATTATCTTCTCAAATATTCTTTAACATATAGTTTTCTCAACTAAAGTGCAAGACTGATTCTAGAAAAGAATTCTTTAACTGGTCTTGACTAAAAACTTTATGGGTGTTCATAAATCCCATATAAACTTCACAAGAAATCATGTATAACTTTAAATCTTGAAGTCAATACACTAAATAATCATTGAAGGATTAAGAACCAGCGTTCTTTATCAAGAATCTAAACATATGTAAGAAATTTTATTAAACTGTATAGGATTTACGTAAACTCAATTTCAACTAAGGCTTGAAACTCGTTGGACGAAAAGTATCACATGCTTTCTAAAGTATTCTCAAAATAAATTAGTTTTTGTGTGGCCTTACATACCTTGGGAGGAATTTTCTTGGAGAGTTGGAGAGAATTCTTGATTTTCTTTACGCTTGAATTTTTCTTGGAAGGGTTTTGAAAGAATGAATGCGTGAAAGAAAACGTTTTTGGACATTAAATTGACTTAAAACTGACTTAATTTAGGATATGGAGTGTGAAAAAGGTCGGAATTACCCCTCCCTATTAAAAGAAAAAAAACTGTTTCGGAAATATACTAGTGCGCGACGCGTACTAGAGTTATTTCTCACTTTTTCGTAATTTCTTACTTTTCGTCGAAATTCAAAAAAACAACAAAAGTGTCGTTCTGCGTCCACTCCGCGTCGCGGAAGGGGTGCGGAAACCCCACTATTTTGAGCTTTCTTGAAGAAAAATAATTCACGTTTTTTCAAGTTTTTATCGAGTTGAGACCATTTTCCGACTCGATTTTTTACACTGATAGCAAATCCGATCTCGGATTTGCAAACGGAGCAAGGGAAGACACGTTATGCGTAAGATCAATTCTAGGGGTATTTTCATCATTTCACTAGGTGTTACAAGACCCCAGGCAGGGGTAATACTGCATTATTAGTTCCAGATAGGGAGCAACCCCTAAAGGCCGTTTAGCAGAAAATGGATGCCCTCGAGTTTTGGCAGCTGGATAGGAAGACTACCGTAAATGAGATTGTGGGAGCCCCAGAGATAGGCATTATGATCAGTTGTTTGTCTAGCGGTGACTGTCTATGGAACTATGAAATATGTTGTGGAGGTTGGGACTCTGTAACACTAATACCTATACGTTAGCTGGTGTTTAAAGGTTTTGTGAGTTGCGAATACTTCTGATAAATATTATACAGGTGGGAGAGGTTGTGGCTGCGGTAATACTAATCATTGATGCTCTTTATATATCCATATTTGGTTATTTAACCGTTGGTCTGACCACTTGGGCTTCCTGATGTGGATAAGTATGCTATACCTGGTGGGATTCTGAGTAACTGTCACTTATACATATGATCATTTTGCTACTTGACTATTGGAGTGGGTAGCCTGATACGAGAGTTGCATAGTATTTGAGGGCTTGGCTTTTAGTTATATCCCTGGCTACACCTTGGGCCTTTATGTTTATGATCTTGTTGTGATGATTCTGTTGATATTTTGTTCTATCGATTCCTTGGTGACTGGATTGTGAGATAAATGCTTTGTGAGGGGGTTTAGTTGGATTATCTATTGATGGAATATTGTTGCGTTATCAGCTGAGCTGTTGGCCACTTTGCCGTGGAGACTTCTTTAAATGAGTTTCTCTGTGCCTTTAACTTTTTAAATCTTTAATGCGTTATTGACTTGTTTAGTATTCTTTTAACGCTATATATATATATATATATATATATATACACCTAAATTCCCATGATATTTATTTCTCAGTCACCTAAATCCTCAGCTCGTTAGCTTTTTTTCTTTCTTTCAAGGATTCTGAATGCTAAGCTAAATCCCCCTTAATTATTTAAAATTTGAAATTAAATAATCAATTTTTTTAATATTATAATATACCTTACCATGAATCCCTATGGTTAAATAGCACTTAGTTTGTTGTTTAATATTAGTGTATGTTTCCTATAAACATTAAAAAATGCACTATGCATTTGTTTGGTGATTTGAATGGGTGTCACCCTATTTTTTTTTTTTTCAAGATGAAGTGAGCTTGATCTTCATTTTTACTTGGTTGGTAACGTGAAACCATAAAATTTTTGTTACATAATTAGATAAACTAATATTGATATATGCACATACAATTGCATACCTTGATACAACAAGAAATTTCAAAATTAAATTCATCTAAAAATAAATAAATTCATAAAACACTAGTCATCGTTCTTACCTAACCAATTGAAAGCCAGATATAGTTTTCTTAATGGTGTGACGTAAACTCAATAATATCCTGAAATCTATAAAAGTATGGCTACATTAAGTTAAAAAACTTACAAAATACATATTTGTTTACAAATAAGATAAAAACATAAAAAATAGATTTCAAATTCTAGTGTACATGAATTTTAAAATTCACGTGACAGAAAATTACTATACATTCAAAGTGCAATCTGCATGTTATACAAACTTATTGCTTTGAGAATTTCTTTTTATAAAATCTACAAAAAAGAAAGTCCATTAAAAGAATCACACAAAGAAATTCATATTGAATAAGAGAATAAAATAAATAAAGAGAGAAAGAAAAGGGGAGAGAGCACGTTAGTGGAAATTAAGGAAATTGCCATTTTGTGGTGGGACGGAAAAATTTTATATTTGATTTGATTTTAAATTTGTTGGAGGGAAATTTTACTCCTTAGCAAATTTTAATTTTTGGAGTGAGAGGGTTAAATCATTTTAGGATTTTGGTTGGACTTTAGGTAAAAAATATTTTCGTTATAACAATTAGTAACTAGTAATTAATAGCATAAATAGAATAAAATGTCCACAAAAATAAATATAATGAATATAACTATTATTTGATAGTACGTTAATAGATAGAAAAGTATAGATCATAAACTCACCATCCTTTTTAAATGAAGAACAAGAACGATGTGCATTACTATCTGTCATAAAACACAAAATATGAATATCTATGATGTAACCAAACTAAAAGATATATATGAATTAAATTTCATTATTATTTATCACAAAACACAAATATGAATATTTATGATATATTAGAAATAAAAGATGTATAAAAGGATATAATTTCTAAAACTAATGAATTTTAACTTTATTATCACGCCCCGGGAAGGTACCTTAGACGTGGCCGGCACTTAGAGACTATTGCTAGTTCCTTAGTGAACCACTTGAACATCATGACAGTCATTCATTCATCTATTTTAGTGGAAGACATCAAAATTAAGGAAAACATAATAGTGGGCAACTCAGTTTACTTCTACCTCAATGAATAAGGGTGTAACACCCTGTAAAATTATCGAAATGCCCCTAAAATACATCGTGCGCACAACGCGTCTTCCAAAGTCCCGATAGAAAATCGAAGACCGGATTTTGGATCAACGCGAAAAATCAAGTTAGAAAATGATCTCGACCCGATTTAAGAGCAACCGGGTCGAATTACGAAATTTTGCAAAATGTGCAAAAACAGTAGCAAATTCGCGCCCCCTCCCCGATGCGCCAGGGGCGCGGAATTGTACATTTTTTTAATTGTTGAATTTTCGACGGGAATCAAATTTCTGAAAAATTTCAAAAAATGAACTGGTGCACGTGCCCCCTCTGTGATGCTCACCAGTGTGCCAGTTTTGATATATTTTTCTCTTTTACTTTGGCAAGGGCATTTTTGTCCTTCTCAATATATTCTAAAGTCCAAAAACATATATTTAAGCCTAAATACGTACGAAAAGTTTCAAAAACCCATTTTTTCTAAGTTTCATACGAGAGTTCTGAGAGAGGAGAAGAGAGAAGACTTGAGGATTTCCAGAGAGGTTCTAAATTCTTGAAGAAAACTTGCTAATTCTTCACTCCAGATATGTAAAAGCTACCCAGAATATGGAATTGTTCTTCCATGTGCCGCAACTCATAGATTAAGATGTAGAATGTAAAGTTATGGGTCTTGAATTATAGTTTTTTGAATATTTTTCTTGCAATTACTTTTGAATCTTGTATCTTTGCATAAAATTGATGATCATCATGGTTTAATAAACTTTTTACATATATTATGTTGTGATTATACAATTTACACTTATAAATTCAGGGTTAAAGACTTGGATAATGAATTTTGAGGGAATGTCTAGAGCCTTGATTGACTGAATGTGGTGTTTGATTGAGTCTGAGTCTTGAGGTAAGTGTATTGATGACTGTAATAGTTGGAAATAGTGTTGATAGAGTTAAAAGAAGGTTTGTTCTTCACTTGAAAGAATAGTCTTGCTCCTTAAGTTGATAGAGGATGAGATGAGGTGAGTGGTCTTGCCCATAGGGGTTGAGTGGTGGAAGTTCTTGATGTATTGAAAGATTTATGAGCATATTGAGTTCTGGGGGGAGTATTAGCACCGAAATGAGTAAGAGTGAGTCCCACTCGTACTTATTAACTACGTGGCCAGCGTAGGAGAGGATTGGACTGTGAAAGCGGATATTTCCTTTGTCCCACAGAGGACTTGACAGACTTCTTTGGGATCCCTGACAGACTCGTCCTTTACCCCGATAAGGTATTGGAGGATGTGGAAACGACATCTCTTCATTGTATCACTACCGGCTTATAGATAGTGGTTGTCGGTTATAGAAACTCCCAGATAGGTTTCTTGATGGTAGAACTCTGATGTGATGTGATTGTTTGATGTCATTGATTGGTAGTGAGATGATAGAGTCATGTCCTTTACTTTGAGTTGAGGATGAGTGGTTGATGAGTGATTGTATCTTATATTGTTTACTTTAGCCCATTCTACATACAGTACATTCCACGTACTAACACCCCTTTGGCGCTGCATCGTTTTATGATGCAGATTCTATAGATAGAGGACTTCAGCAACCCAATCGTTGAGGTTCACAGCTCAGTATTTCAGATCATGGTGAGTCCTCCCCTGCCTTTGGAGGATGATTATTTTGAGAAAATGCTTAAAATAGTCATCTATTTCTGAGTTTAGACTCAAAATAGTCCTATTTCTTTCTAGTGGAGCATTAATAATCCATATTCTTTAATAAAATAGTGTATTTTTTTTATCTCCATTCTAACCACCGTTAGTTTTTTAACAGAGAAATAGATTATGCACGTGACTTTTTCTTGATAGCAAACTAACTTCAATATTATCCTCTTCCCTTATTTCTTTACCCAGGACAGTATCTTCCCTCTTTTCTTTTCCATTTTCTTGTTTTGCTCTTTCTTTTCTGATCAACATCGTTGGTGGGATCCTACAACCTTGACAAAATACCAAGATGTCGAATAAACTCAGAATTTTCTTTTTCATAGTTTTTACCAAGAAGGAACGCCATTACAGAGAGTGTAATGCTGTTTAATGTATTCATGACGTCTCACCCTAAATTACCGTTTAGTACTATGCCTTACAACCCTTCGTTAATCGCAATGTATGGTTGTTTAAGGGTGTTGATTTTTTGCTCAGTTCAGTGTAAGGAATTGCCATCTGCAATCGGAAATCTTATACATTTGAGGTATTTGGACCTTTTCAGTACATGTATTGAGAGTCTTCCTCAGAGTATATGTTCTCTTCAGAATCTGCAGATGCTAAGTATAGAAAATTGTTGCTTACTTCGTGTTTTACCGAAACATCTGTAATATCTGAGAAATCTTCGACATCTTCGGCTAAGAGGCTGTCCACTGAGTAACATGCCTCCTGATGTAGCACAATTGACACACCTCAAGACTTTAAACAAGTTTGTCGTTGGGAAAAAAAGATGCCAAGCTTAGTGAATTGCGAGACTGGGATCTTCGGGGAGAACTAGTTATTGAGCACCTTGAGAAGGTTGAAAATCATATGGAGGTGAAAGAAGCTCTAAGTTCAAAGCGAAACCTCCATAGTTTAGCTTTGTACTGGAACCATTCCGTTGGGTGTGAGTCATCAAAGGATGTTGATCTGCAGGTGCTCGAAGCACTAGGACCTCATTCCGATCTCAAGCATTTGAAGGTATCCGGTTTCAGAAGTACATGCTTGGCAAGCTGGATGAGTTCTTCAGTTTTGAGAACTATGATTACCCTTTATCTTCTTGATTTTAAATACTGCCCGCATCTCTCTCAACTAGCTCAGCTTCCTTGTTTGAAATATCTTTCGCTGAGGGGAATTCATTTGAAAATATCCCAATTACGAAAGCTAAAGTGGGTCTAGCCGTGCACGTTTACCGCGCTCAAGCAGGTGGCCGTCAAGCGGTGTTGTGGTGCATAATTCGGCTTGGGATCCTTACCTGCTTGACTTGCTGTAGCCGATACCGCTGTTACTCTGCTGCTATTCCGGTCCTCTTTTCCATGGTATCAGAGCATCAGCATCATAGTAGTATTATCATTACAGTCCTAGAAACTTGCCTTATTGAAAAATTTGGTTTGCCAGAAACTTGAATTATTCTACCTTATTAATTATTTTTGCATGGATTTAACTACTAGTTTGTATGTTTATAATAAAGTACTTGTTTATTCTGGAAATATAGAATTTGCTAAACATACTGTGAAATTAATAGAGACATATCCAATAACCTGTCAACTTAAGTTAAAAAATACACCATATTTACCTCAATTAGAAAGAAAATTTGGATATTTTATTATGTATTTAAGTTGTGGAATAGAATATTTATGTATGCACCAAATAGTTAGAAGATATTTAGGAATATTGGAATAACTGATGACTATTTTAAATATTGTCCAAGTATATTAAGTTATATTAATTTACAAGATAATAATAAAGAACATTTAATTAGAGAAATATTTCAAGAATATTTTA
>JAPFFP010000080.1:6588373-6601823 GCA_026153255.1 Solanum medicagineum
TACAGAGTATTTGTTTTTCGAAAGTATATGTGCTTCAGCTTCATTATCTAAGCGATCGGTGTGTTCACTGTCGTCATGCTGTTCGCTTATGGGGGATGGGGTTAAGTAAGAGCAATTAAGGACATGGATCATGATTTTTGCTCCAAGAGCATGTAGATGCTTGGTGAATTCCTCCTATTTGTTTAAAGTTAAACGTGGGTATGGAGAGTTACGTGGTACTTGTGCTGGTAGGAGGTATTAGTACGTGGTGGAGTAGTTGAGGTTAGCTTAATTTCATCTAGAACTTGGTAAAAAAGGGTCAAGCATAACCAGTTATGAAAAAATTGAACAGAGTGAACTCCAGGAAGGTAATAGAAATTTAGGATACTAGGTGATTTCTTCGATACGTCTAAACTTTGGTGGGCAGAAATATCTGTTCCTCGTGCTTGTGGAATAGTAGAGATGCGCACAAGCTAGCTCGGACAACACCGTCATGGAAAAAGGAAGTAGAAGGCTTGTATCTCAGTTCCAGTGTGGCTGATAGAGATTTTCCCTGTTTTCTTTGTGGATGAACCCTTCATATATGTTTATTGTCTTGTTATTGTGCAGAAAATTTGGGTAATGAAAAGACAGATTTTTTCCTTCTTCTGGGCATGCTTTCTGCAATTCTTTCTTGATGGTTATTACTGCTCCAAGAGCACGCAAATTTTTTAATGTACATGAGCTAGCATTTTTCCAATTTATTGTCTTAAGTGTCACTGTTGTTTGAATGTCTACAGTTGTGCCTAACTGTTCTCATAGTTGGCTATTTATTTCTTTACTCACTTTCCTTTTCAAATTTAGAATTTGGGAGTAATTATCATTGGGAGATCTCGGGAATGGAATTCGAATATGTAAGTACAATTCAAGTGTCTCTTTCAAATTTCTTAAAATTTTAAATTCGAGGATGACTTAAAATCATTTTGCAATTGTGAATACCTCTCATTATCTTATAAAAGTACATGCTTGTTGAATTGCTGCAACAGGGGCAGATATTGATGCTGATCTTCTGTTAGCTGTATTCCTCCCTATACTAATTTTTGAGGGCGCATTCTCCATGGAGGTGCACCAAATAAAGGTTCTCCTCTCCTTAATTTTCATTCTATATAAACCTCAAGGCTCTAGTTGCTGGTTGCTTGACTCTATTGTTTAAGTTATTATGTTTATACATTTTTTAGTTTGTCTAAGCTAATGAAATAGGTTGTTCATTTCTTTAATATTAGCTGGTTTTGACAGAAATGTATGGCGCAAATGCTTTTGCTTGCTGGACCTGGTGTATTGATTTCAACAGTCCTGATTGGAGCTGCTGTGAAGGTATATAAGGAACAGTAATTTTTTTTAATTTTTGGAACTGCTTTTTTAGTTGCTCAACCGTTCATATGTTTCTACAGCTTGTTTTTCCATATGACTGGAACTGGAAGACATCATTATTGTTGGGGGCAGTTCTTAGTGCTACTGATCCTGTGGCTGTTGTCTCCTTGCTTAAAGATATGGGAGCTAGTAAAAAGTTGAGCACAATCGTTGAAGGAGAATCTATGATGAATGACGGGTATAAATAATAGTTTTTGTTTCTCCCTGTAATTCTTCACGGTTCGCCTATAATTTCATATTCATGTGCACATTTTTGGATGGCCAAATTTTTCCACATAGAAGTGGACCTTCAGCCCCTTGTACTGTCTTGCAGTTTATGTTCCTCCGTTATATACACTGACTATTTTTGTCCACCTCTCTTGCTCTAACATGTTGCCAGGGCAGCTATTGTGGTTTACCAGCTTTTCTACCGAATGGTTCTTGGGAAAAGTTCTGGCTCGGTTTCAGTGCTGGAATATCTTGCAGAAGGCTCACTTGGATCGTAAGTATCATCATCTCGTCCGGTAATAACTTTTGTGTTATTGTGATTGAACTTAACTAACTCTTTTACTGTTACAGTGTCGTGATTGGACTTGTGTTTGGAATGGCATCTCTTTTCTGGCTTCGGTTTATATACAATGACACATTGACAGACTTTTCTTTGGCTCTTACTGTGAGCTACATTGCTTACTACACAGTATGTTCCTTCCTGATTTGGATCAGTTGTTACATACATGCACTCAAGCTGCATATTGTCTTTCTAAATGCTGGACGTGATATTTTGCAACTTGTTTCTAGTTGTTTCATTTTGGATTCATATGTTTATCAGATTGATTGTTGATAGTTACCTTTGATATGACATTCTATTATTCACCCCCTCCAGAAAATTTAGGACACGATAATTTTATAGGGAATAGTGATATTTGAGGATGGGGATACCACTAAGGTACCCCTTCTATATCTGGGGAGGGAGGGTTTCACCAATGCATCCACTCTCCAAAATGTAGGCTGCGAGGAAGATCCCAGGCCAGCTGAGTTTCTTTGTCACCCAACTAGGAAAAGCTTCTAAAAGGTCACTATGTTTGTGAGCGGGATTACATTCAGCATGATAAGTGCTTCACACTAGGGGAACACAAGTCAGGCTATTGCTGGTATCATGTCCGAATGTCATCAGATTTTTGAATTCTGGAAACATATTCCATCTTTGTAAGCTTAGCACATGTGATGATCTTTTTCTTTGGAATGTAGAAGGTTTGGTAATACGTAATACTTTCAAATACTGGAAACGATTTGGTTGAATATCATAGATCTAAGCCAGCACATACATGTTCGAGTGCATTCTCTCTCTCTCTCTCACTCACACACACACACACACACACACACACAGAGATGCATTAATATTGCATGTATACAATCCAAACAACAGATGCATATAACACACATGCACGGACATTCCTAAATCCTAATAATATCGATCAATCTATATGCACGCGTGCGTGCATACATGCAATTACACCCAATATCTTAGGAAAGTAGTTAAAAACTACTCTTTGCCTTTATGTTCACACTAAGCTAGTCGTTTACTCTTAAATAGTAGTTGATGTGCTTAATATATAATATATCACACACCTCCTCCTTTTCCTCTGTCATTAAAAATAGAAAAAAAAAAATCCCTGGCATGATGATTCAGAAACTGAGAGGGACAGAAGACTAAAACTTGAAATGTGTTCAACTAGAAAGTTTTCTGGATTTGACATGTTGTGAAGTCAGCAATCACTACATCTTTCATTGAATTAGTGGACCCCACTTCGATAATGTGCTGCACTTCTTGACTTACAGTTCCAAGAAGCGTGACCTTGTAAAATTATCAATTTTTTTGACATGCACAATAATTGTCATATTTTGATGATAACATTTTGTTATCCATGATTTTTTTAAGGGTTATGACAGGAATGATTTATTTAAGGGTTAATCAAAAAAAGTACTCAAGTCCAATACCTCTTTGATGGCCTTTTAGTTTTAATCAATCTAACATCTTTGACCTGCTTCATGCTACATCATTTTTTAAATCGACCAAGTACATGTTTAATTAAATCTTTCAGTATAAAAAGATCTTCCCCACTTCTCTTTACTTTAAAGGGTGAGAAATTCCAAAATATGTTTGTTTGCTAATTCGAGGAGATATTAAGTATTCCTTCGGTATTGGTTTTTGCTAGCTCAATTGAAGTTCTATGTGTTTGTTTCAATACCATCTGTTTTCAGTACACCTTTTATGGGATCTTTAATGCCTTATTGTTGCTTATAGGCTCAACAGGAAGCTGAAGCTTCTGGTATCTTGACTCTTGTAGCACTAGGGATGTAAGTTTTGTATTTCACTCCTCTTTCACATTCAGACGTTTCTGCAGTAAAGTATGTAAATCGATCTCTGATACTGAAACTCATGGATAGGGTTTTTGCAATGTCAAAGGATACCCATAGAGCTGGGGAAAAGCAGAGCTTGCATGAGCTTTGGTATGTTTCTTTCATTGCAAATATCTGTTAGCTAGATATAGATCTGTGTAGCAAGCCAATGTATAGTGTGATAATTGTTGCCAATACCTAATTGCTGCTCTCCTTTGTCTTCTTTTGGAGTAAAGGGTAACTGCTGCTCTCCTTTGTTGAGGTATTATAATAGATAATGTCTTCTAGGTGAGGCATTTCTAACAGATACATCTAGGGGAATATGCTGTAAAATCAGAAGGTTGGAGTTCATATACTATAAACAGATGCATCTACAGGAATATGCTGCTACTGCTTCAATCACCCAACCCCTACGGTTCTGCAATCACTCTCTTCATGAACTCTTTGACTTTCCTAAATAAGTGTTACAGGTTCCAGAAGAAGTCTTTTGTGACTCCTTCCAGCATTGGTTCTCTCACTCAGTTCTTTTAGGATCTTTTGTGCATTGTTGCTCTCATCCTGTGGGTTATGTAATTTTTTTTGATAGGATTACCTAAAAAATCCTGTTTAAATCATGTGGAACCAAATATATGAACTTTGTCATTTTGTTTTGGCTCCTTTTCCGTTTACTGCCTTGCTCTGAGATAGAAAAAGGGTGGTTGCGCTAGAGTTGAACTATTTCTTACGCTTAACTTATTCCCACTATTTTTTTTTTGCAGGGAAATGATTGCCTACATTGCGAATACTTTAATATTCATCTTGAGGTAAGACTCGGTAACAGTCTATCATAGAAACTAATGTTGTTTCTTTTCCTTTTGTCTTAATATCATTTTGTTCCTTTCTATGTTACTTAAGGAGATTTCCTCTAGTTGTGTGCTATCTCCAACTAAAGCAACAGATCTTATTGCATTTGTTGTTGTGCTACACTTTTCCCAAGGAGTTGCATTTCCCAATTTTCCCAACATTAATATCTAGTCAGTAGTGTTATTTATGCACTTTCTGTTCTGAATGTAACTGAAAGATCCCTTGGCGCATGGTTGGTTCTTATCGTCTTTTTTTTTTTTTTGGGTTTTGGGGGGGGGGGGGTGTCATAGAGTCAATAATTTTGCTTATACGGTCTAACTTCTTGCAGTGGAGTTATCATAGCTCAAAGCATCTTCAGTATCGGAAATCTTGACGACAATATAGGTAGTTCTTTCCCTCTGTTTATTATGTAATACTTCATGTTTTCGATGGTTAACAACTGTTTTCCTATTAGTTGAAGTGTGTGGTACATGCTGCACATCACAATAAGTTGGCAAGCATCCTGATTTGGCGTCCAATTGAGTAACTAGAAGAGTCTTAGAGTCATTTGTTAAATCATTTAATTAAGAAACAACGGATCTGCTGTGTGGATGCAGCAACATCACAAGTAGTTGGTACCTTAGGAAGTGCTGGAACTTAGACGGTAGAAGTCGTGCGACTCGTGTCCTGGGCCAAGTGTTCCTCCTGTTTATGAATGTGTAATAATCACATTATTAGAAGGAAATGAATTGAGTACTTTAGTTAATTTTTATTGGCTACTAAATCATAAGGAATTTAGAAAGATAGTGAATGGCAGACAAGGATGTTGAAGCAGTAGGTTGAGTAATTCCTACCACTTCCAGGAGTAACAAGTTGATTAGTCAAGATCATTGAAGGTAAAGAACTAGGAGTATGAAAGTGGGACAATAGCCTTTTGTTGTCAGACATGTGACCAGATGCAAGTAAAAAATCTAGGACTCAATCAGGAGGATTTCCTGAGGGAAACCACCGAGTGTTGAGATGCTAGGGAGACAGCAAGGTGAGGTGTTTGTCACTGTATGCTTTAGGAGATGCATATATTGATCACATTTCACATCTTCTATTGAAATAACCAACTAACAAATTGCCAGAACCACTGAGCAGCACCAAGAGTATGGTCTGAGAGAAAGCTGACCTTGGGAAAAGATAAAGGAAATGAAAATGGCCTGAAAAGGATGAATTAGCAGATTGGCTGTCCAAAAGTATTAGAAGAACAAACAGACCGGACTCTGGCACGAACTAGCGTTCCAGTATCAAATGGAACTGCCGACCAATGGCCAAAGACTAAGCACAGTCGCAACCTTATAATATAAAGCTCTAGATGCAAAGAGACCAGACATGAAGATAATAATGTAGAGTAATGATGGATTAATAGCTAAATTCAACAGACATGAATACTAAAATCAAAATCCAGATCAAAATCCAGATTAAGATCAGTCACTGGTGAAGACCTATTAGACCAAAGTAGAGAGCTCTCCTTCCCATGAAACAAACAAAATTTGAAATTTAATTATAAACAAATTGTATGGTTTTCTTCCAACAGAGAATAAACCGAGATCCAAAGATTGATACTGGCAACAAGCAGAAAACTAGAGACAGAGATAAAGTCAGAGGAACATGAAAGAAATAACAAAAACCGACAGTGGAAACTAACAGAGAGTGCATAAAAACATTAAGGCAGAAACCAATGCAAAGCCTACAATTAACCAACAATGAACACTGGCGAAATCTTAGCAAACTACAAAGACTAGGCATAGATTTGGTGGAAAACCATCTTTATCAGGTTCTGCATATCAATTATATTAGTTGTAGAGTTATTTAGATGAAGAACAAAATATTGGGTATGCACACTTAGATTTCTATTTATTTGCTATTTATTATTTCACAGACCAAAGAAAAGGGCAAACAGGTAAAGACCGAAAGAATTACCATTGATGCTCATATGCATAACACCTCAGGTTAGGTGTTGTTGAGCACCTGCCTAGTTTGTGACATGCCTCCTTATATGCATTCTTATTGATATATTAGGATTTCTTGGGAGGATTTCTGAATATTTTTCTTAGAATTATTTCCACTGCAATAAATATCCCTGACCAAGAAAATATCTTTTGTTTACACATTTATGTTGTAGGGAGATCATGGGGCTATGCCTTTCTTCTCTATATCATTCTTCAAGTAGCTCGGACCATAGTTGTTTTTGCATTCTACCCTGCCCTTTGCTACTTTGGTTATGGTTTGAATTGGAAAGAAGCTATCATCATCATATGGTCTGGTTTGAGAGGAGCTGTTGGTTTGGCACTCTCCCTATCTATTAAAGTAAGCTCTTCTCTGCTCACTTGTAATTCCATTTGGTTTCCTGTATCATGTAACTTGAGGGTTAGATACAAATGTGCAATGAAGATATATTATCATTTTGTCTTGAGAATAATCTTTCTTACATAACTTGCTTGGCTAGTATGATTTGTGCTGGTTTGAAATATACTCCTAAGATAACAAGGTGTATATCCTAAATGCAACAAAAGCTCCATTAAGTACTGATGCACCTTTAGTTTGATTGCTTTTATTGGTAGGTAATCCCCCACCCCACCAAAGCAAAATAGAGGCTTTCTGTTCCTAGATCTGAATTGAAGTGCGCCGGTTTAATTTGAAGCGGCAAACTAAGTGCTTAAACTCAATATCTATGGAGAAGATACCTTCCATTTGGTATCGTACAACAATTAGAGTAAGAGCAATAGAACTTATCACCGAGTAACCTAATTACTTGAAAGCATAAGAAGCTGATCATTTTCTCACTTGTTTGTCAAGCTCTATGAAACACATCTACAATGTAGGCGCTGGAAGAGGGATGGTAGATTTTCTTTTACTTAATAATATCTATACATGGTTTTCTTTCTTAATTTCCAGGGTGCTAGTGGTGATTCAAAGTATCTCAGCTCAGAAACCGGAGCTATGGTATGTTTTTATTGATGAACAATTGCAATTTAACAACAGTTCATTTGCCCTGCTTTTGGAAGCTTACACAATCAACTTTCTTTGTCATGTAACTGAAACTCTTTTCTTTATGGTACAGTTTGTTTTCCTCACTGGTGGAAGTGTGTTACTGACACTCATTATCAATGGATCTACTGCACAATTACTTCTTAGTCTCTTTGGTATGGATGCTCTATCAAAAAGTGAGGTACGGTTCTGGTGTAATTGAAGTACTCTTGTATTGAGGAACTTAACCACCCTGGATATTGTAATTCATGATGTCATATGTAGTTTCACGCAGTTAATCAGGGCTCAGCAGTGTTCAATATCAGTAATTACCCTTTCACTGAAAACTTGAAAGCCCTACCTGTGCTTTTGTGTGTATTCGATCTTATCCATCAGCTTTGGTGTAATGGATTGAGAGGAATTAATGATGTTTCATGGAAAGGAGCCTTTTTACATAACTTGAAATACAGGTTCCTGTATTTAGTAATTATGTGTTGAATTCTCCAATTCTTTTTGAAATGTATAACTTGATAGACTTTCTAACATCACTGCATACACCTCATTTGTACTAATCGAAGCATCATCTTGTTGATGGTTTTCTCTATTATATAATATTGCATTTATTTAAAAAAATGAGTACTATACTACTTGCATGTCTTATAACCATTGCACCCTCTGATCCCCACTTTGTTCATGGCCTTTGTAAGCCTCTCAATGCACAAGGATCAACAGCTTGAACTCATATTGGTCCTATTTCCTGATAAAATATTTTCGTGTAAATTTGAAAAAAAAGAATCTGCAGAGAACTAACAGTAAAAATTATCTCTCAGAGAATTAGCTAATTCATTATGGTTTTTGTCAACTCTCAAATATGTAGCAAATTATAAAGAAACAAACCAGGTGTACTCAACCATTCCTTGTATTTCCATATTTGAAATCTGGTCTTTTTGTTGTGGGAACATCCTTCTTATAGTGCAGTTTGTTTCAGGAAACCATGGTCAATTATGCAAAGAATCAACTATTGAGAAAAGCTGAAGAGTTTTCTAGAATTTATAGTGGAGGCAATAATCCTTTTGATTGGATAACGGTTGGATGTTATGCCACATGCATAAAAGAGGTTTGTGAAGACACAGTTTGGCCTCCCTGTACAACCAATCATGGCTATCTAGAAATAGATGATATGAAGACTATGAGAGTATGCTTTCTGAAAGGTCAGTAACTGCATCAGGACTAACTGGTCTATAGTTTGCTTTTACGATCTTTCTGCATTCCTCATCTGGGCTTTCAGCTTCCCCTTTGCTTTCTTTTGTAAGTGTTGCGTATCAGATATTGCTTATCTCATCTATTTGATTGATAGGTTATTGATGTCGTACATTGATCATGAACTAGGGCCTTTATTTTGTTGGTTAAACTTGAAATATTCAAGTTTGTTCCTATGAAAGGTTGCATGTTCTTCTCCTCTATAATCCATGGAATATATGGATTTGAAGAGTTAGAAAATAGTTTGCAGTTCTCTAATGAGCTGAAGCTTGACTATTTTGACCACTCTTTACACCAGGACCTGATATTGTAGGGAATACTGTGAGCTTACAGCACGCAGAAATTTACTTCTAGGACATCTATCTTCTTTACTTTATCTCTGCACCCCTTCTTGGTAACATTTCAATATTTCATTAAAAACTCGTGCCTTTATTTTCCTATGGTAATAGGAGTAAGCATGTAATTCCATCTTATCCAAATGTCTTAAACACATACATGTAACATTGAAATTTTGCCACCTCGAAAATCCTAATAGATATATAAAGCTATAAGCTTGATTTCTTTTTGTTCTCCACTTAAATATTCATCCTGTGGACTTCATTCACTGTGGCACTTCTTTTCTCCTTTTGTCTTCCATTCTTAATGCCTTTACTTGATTTTGCATAAACCTGCTTCAGTTATTTACATTTGGTTTTGCTACAGCTACTCGTGGGGCTTACTGGTCAACATTCAATGACGGGAGGATAACTGAATCCACTATCAGTGTTTTGATGGAGTCAATAGATGAGGCAATTGATCTGGCGACTCAGGGATTAAATGACTGGACTTATATTTCTACTCGTCTCAAGTTTCCAGGATATTATAAATTCTTCAGCACAACTGTTTGTCCTCCCAGGCTGACAAGGTGGTTTGTGCTAAAGAAATTAAAGGACAGTTGTCATATTTGCTCTGCATTTATCCATGCTCACAGAATCGCAAGGCAGCTTCTTCTTGACTATACTGGTAAGAGTGGGTACCATGTATAGATAAAAAGAATGTGTGTCATACAGTAGGTAGATATTGTGGAGTAGTTCTTATATGTAATCAAGTAGTTCTAACAGCAATGGTTTTGTATCTGTACTTTTACTTTCTTAACATCGAATGCGAAACTCCTACTCTTTGAGACCAGTGCCTCCTGTTCATAAGAGGTCCTTTTTTCCCATTGTTTCTTAGTCTTTCTTTGTTGCACAACTCTGATGGGAATCTACGTCTGGGAGTTTGGAGTTGGCTCATAAAGTCATCTAACAATCTCTCTACATTTTAAAGGTGACAATGGAAATGCTGCAATTGTTGTTGCTGAAAGTGAAGTTGAAGAACTAGAAGCTAGGAAGTTTCTGGAAAATGTACAGAATTCAATGCCCGAGGTTTGTGAATGTTTTTGTCAGAAATCGTGCATTGTAGCTCTTGCTTAAATAGCTCATTGACCATTTGATTGTCAAGAGTTCGCAACATGGTTTTCTTAAATTCACATCTACTTGCTAGAGTATAATACTATGCATGCTCTGCAGTTGTCCGAATTAGACAATGATGAGTAGTTCATCTGAGCTCCTTCTGATCAAAGAGGGTTGCTCAAATGTTAAGAACCCTCCACCTCCAATCTTGAGGTTGTAGGTTCGTGTCACCAAGGGAGTGGAGTGCGGAACTCCTGGTGAGGGGTCAAAAAAGCATTCAAAGACAATGTGCAAAATCATCCATGAGGAAATTTTCTTATAAAAAATATTAAAATTAGGCAAGCTTATCAGATATGTTAAGCTCAATTAACCCTTTGAATTCTGTCCATTCTAGACCATACATCAAATGGAATCAAGGCAAGTTATATTTTCAATGCTGAAGTGTCTGGATGAATGTCTTAGTGATATGGAGAAAGATGGAATTTTAACTGAGAAAGTTGTACTGCATGTACATGATTTACTTCAGGTAATAATATTTCATGTGTCAATTTCCAGTGCCATTGCATTGTTTTTATGTCATGCTTATTGAATTAGTGTTGTTGTGTATCAATGTTTTTTCAAATCAAACTAGAATGACCTTGAAAAGCTCTTGAAAAGTCCCCCGTCAGTAAAGATCCCAACACCAAGAGATGTCCTAACTATCCATCCTTTGTTGGGAAACCTTTCTCCTGCTATTCAAAGTGATCTGGAATGCTCCACGGATAGTATATTGAAGACACCAGGTTGTACACTCTACACCAAGGGTTCCAAGCTGACAAGTGTTTGGCTGATAGGAAATGGATCAGTTACGGTAAGTAGAGGATGCATAAGGCATCTGTCCAAGAATATATATTTCCAGATAGCTAGCATTAACTTTATGTTTGGTCATTGAAAAAATTTGCCTTCTTTCTTCTCCAGTCGAAAAGGAGCCCTTTTCCTATTCATTGCCCTGTGGATTCAACGTATCGTCAAGGAAGTGTTTTAGGTCTATATGAGGCTCTTGTCGGAAAACCCTATCTCTGCGATATGGTGACAGATTCTGTGGCTCTCTGCATCGAAATTAAGCTGGAGTCGATCATTTCAGTACTGGCCTGTGGAAATGGAGTTGAAGAATTGTTGTGGAAGGTGATCTTTGACAATCTTTCCACGACTCTCGAGTGCAAGTGAATCATTTATGTTATCAGAAATACACAAATAAGTACTGTTATGGTTAAACATACATGTAAAAATGCCGCTGTCTAGAATGGCTTCAGATAACTGAATTTTACTTTCTATTTATAAATCAAAAGGTTTAATTTATATATATTGAATTGATGAAAAAGGAAAGTTTCGGTTTTTTAGTTTGTCAAGTTCTTCAAAAACAAGGTACAGTATTTTCGGAATTTAATGATCAATCTCGTGTTCAGGAGTGCACCATTGTTGTGTCTAAGCTCTTGGCGCCTGATCTGTTTAAGAAATTCTCAGTGCAAGAAGTAAGAAGTATCGTTGATGAAAGATCAGTCATGAATACTTTCTCAAGTCAAGAAGTAATAGAAACTTCTCATCATTCCATCAACTTCCTGTTAAGTGGTTGCTTGAGAGATCAAAGTACTGAACAACTTATTGAGTGCCCAGCAGTATTGCCATGTGCCGTTTTGAGTGACAGCATCACGTACACCAGTGCCAATGTAACAGGTAGGTCTCCTCATTTTAATGTATCCGCATTTCAGACGGTTGATACCAAAGTTGAATTCCTTATTAGTTTGATCAGTAACACTCAGCAGGAAAAAGTAGTTTTGCTTCATCTTCTTTGTTGAGACTCTCACCTCGTCAAATCCTCATTAACCTGCATGCTTCCTTCTTGCTATTCAAAGACTTTGTTGTCTTAGAGATCTACTTGAGTAGGGCTGTTTTTGCATTGTCTGGATGCTCATGAGTAAGTGGGTGTTTGGATTGACTTAATTTTAGGTGCTTTTGACTTTTTAAGAGCTTTTTAATTTTTAGAGATGTTTGGCAAAGATATAAAGTGCTTTTAAGCACCTTAGTTTAGCCTTAAAAAGTTAGGTAGGTACCTACTTTTAGCTTTTAAGTAACTTATAAAAAAGCCTATCCAAACACCCCCTAAATGTCTTCTTAAGGAAAAAAAAGAAAGAAAATGGTTCCAGAACTTAGCCAACCGCTGGTTGTCTCCTCCTGTTTGTTGACTTCTTTATTGCTTTAAGGAATACTTAGAACCTAAGGGAAGTAACTATCAGGAGTGTCTTCCTTGAAGTATTCCTGTAGTATGGTTTTCTAAATTAGATGCTTGGTGCTTTTGTAGGTGAGAGTTCTGGATCATATTCTTATTCGATGTACAAAGTTATGAAACCAGCAAGGATAGTTCGAATAGACATTTCAGCAGCATGAGAAGTTGACCATGCAAAACCTTAGAAAGAAGCAAAAATTGGTAAGCCAAGGAGATAACACAATGTCTAACATTAAATTGCGTGGATAAGTTGGTTGTAGCTTTTCATCTTTCAAGAGCGTAATTGCTGTTGTTCTATGACTTCACTTTTCCATCACGAAAAAGCTGTAAAGTTACTAGGCTTCATCTTTTTCTTTTCTGGGTCTAAGAATGTATGCCCATTCTATTTCTGATGTTAGTGCAATTTACACTCTCGATAATTTATGTTAAAAGTCTGCACTTGCAACTTTGATATATAATCTCATTGTACTACTTAAAAATCAAGGTATAAAAGCATTGCATGTTCGATTTTTTCTCTAGAGTTCTACTCTATGTGACCAAATGTTAAGTGTTTTTAGCAAGTGGAAACTTCACTCTCTTGGAGCTTTTGCATGTTTGCACTTTTTTTCCGTGAAAATTAGCAACATGTATATGTTTCTCTCAGGATTTGTAACAGGGTTGCTATTCTATATTCCATCATTTCTTTTGTTATAAGATATTGAATACTCAGCTGATGAACGTTCATCTTTACTACTTGCATATTTCTAATGGAATTTAACTCCATGGGATTGTGTTTTTGGACGATCTCAACCGTCCACATACTTTTTTTTATGACAAAGGGAACCCACAATCGCTACCCTTTAGGTGCGCACAGGGTAAACCCTCGCTCCTATGCAATAGCTCGCAAACCACA
>JAPFFP010000080.1:6601923-6613211 GCA_026153255.1 Solanum medicagineum
AAGGGAACCCACAATCGCTACCCTTTAGGTGCGCACAGGGTAAACCCTCGCTCCTATGCAATAGCTCGCAAACCACACCTTTCGCATACTTTTTACAAACATGCTTTCAGTTTTTCAGATATACATGATTCTGTTTGTGCACATTTCAGTCAATCAACTATTTTCTCTCTAACTATTGTTGAACGTTACAAATATTCATCTCTATATGGTTAAATTTCGGCAATCAGAGAAGAAAGGATTCCTTTGAAAGTAGCTCCTGCTTAAATTTAAGTCTGTCTTTAAATGCAGGGAGCCTTAACAATCATTTTTGAGGCCAGGTTCCTACAAATTTAGTCTAGTTTGAACTATAGGAGCTGTTTATTTAAAGGAAGTTCATATTGAGCTGTGATGTTGATTATTTTACTTGGAAGGGTTATACTTGTTATTTCTCAAGGGGGAAAAGTTATTTTCCTTCGTCCTTGTATAGGTTGGTAAAGGGTCGGTCGATTAACCGGAAGCTAAGTCGAAGATCTTGGTGGTCTCGTGAGTGGTTGATAATCTGCAATTGCAGTTTCAGCAAGACTATGCTACAAGGTTTGCGTAAGTCCTATTCTTATCCCACCTTATTTTTTAATTGCAGTTGATATCTGATATTTATTTTGGGGTCATATTATTCCGTATTCACACTGAGAAAGTCTATTATGGGAGGTCTCTGGCCAAAGGTGGCTCATTCTTATCCCACTTTATGAGAGTATCATAGATAATACAGTGACAACAATATAGTCAGTATGATCCCACTAGTGGGGTCTTGAGAGAGGAGTGTAAACAGATCTTATCCTTATGTTGTGAGGTAGATAAGTTGTTTCCGATCTATCACCAGCTCAAGAAAGAGCATCATACGTAATATCTTAGCCAAAAAAAGTTATGTTCTTGTTAGCCTTTTCTAATTTGGAAAGAACTTTAGTTGGTAGGGCATGCACAAAAGGAAAAAAAAAAGGTTCAAAGAAGCACCAATAACAAAAGCAATGGATACAGAGAAGTCAAATATATTCATGCATATTCCTACTTCAATTATTAGTATTCTCGTCGTTGTCATATTCCCTCCGATTTAATTCTCTTTAACTAAATACAACTGAAAATAATTTTCAACACAGAACTCGATATATATGTGAAAAATCACCAAGTCAACAAATCATACTGATTCTCCAAACGTCCATCTCCACTAGCATCCCATATTAAAGTGTTTGGTATGTTACGTCAATTTGAGCTTGTTTGATTTGCTGCATTTCCATAGTATCCCGTTTTATAGTGTTCTAAATGTCGGTTAGTCCTTCTCTATGATCTGCCCTCATCGGCCTGCCATTCGTGATGGACATCACAATCATTGACCTCTGGTGTCTCTCACTTAGGAGTAACACACAGATTAAAGTGTAAATTTATATCATTTAATCATAATTAAGATATGAAAGTTTGTGTGCAAGTCATATGCCTTGCATTCATCTGTTATTTTCTCACTATTTATTAACTACTAATTACATAATGTGCTATATAAACATGTTCTCCATTTCTTTGTAAGTCAAAATTACAATTATTAAACTACTTAACCAAAGTTGAGGAACGTTAGTTACATAACAACATTAATTAGAACCCCCCAAAAAAGATGCATACCAGTATATTCACGTAAAAATTATCACCAAGGCCTTTCTAAAAACTAGAATAAACTCATGAATATTCATTTCTTGAGAAAATAACTTTATTTATTGCAAGTAGCTATTGATCTTCTTAAAATATCTTCTTCCTCTTTTTTAAATTTTGTTTTTTTTTTTACATTTTTGGTTTTCATCCGATGTTTGGTACTTGCATCGGAGTTCGATTAATCTAGATTCGGTTGCATAGAGTCCCATTTGAGGGAAAATACTCTCTATGAAGACTTTTTTTTTCATTTGGTAGTCTATGATTAGGAAGGAGCAACCCTATGCACTGCACCACATGCCTTGATAGTCTCTTGTCAAAGGAGGAGCAATTTCATGCACTATAGTCTCTTTTTTTTCGTTTAATTCTTCTTTATAAATCTTCAAAAAATAAAGCTTGGACCACAAGATTACTTTATGCCCATTAGTCTGCATATTGGCATGATAATGTTTGTACGAATATTTTTACAAAATTATATTTGAAATTCAAAGGGTTCAAATTGAGAAGGACTAAAATAAAATACTTGGAGCGTAAATTCAGTATTGCAAGGATAAAGCAGACATTGAAGTGTCGCTTGCAACTCAACCTATTTCAAAGGGAGAAAATTTTAAATATCTTAGGTTTATCATCCAGAATACTGGTGATATTGATGATAATGTTACACATCGTATTGGGGCAGCATGGATAAAATGAAGGCTTATCTCTGGAGTATCATGTGATAAGAAGATACCACATAAACTTAAAAGATAAATTTTACAAAATGGTGGTTAGACCATCTCTGCTATATGAGGTGGAGCGCTGACCAATTAAAAATTCGCATGTTCAGAAGATGCAGATTACGGATATCAGGATGTTGAGATGGATGTGTGGACACACCAGGGGATAAGATTAAGAATGAGATCATTCGGGGGAAGTTAGGGTGACCTCTGTGGCAGACAAAATAAAAGAAACACAACTACAATGATTTGGGTGTGTGAAGAGAAAAAGTGTTGATGTTCTTGTCAGGAGGTGCAAGAGGATCGATTTAGGGGTTAAGCGGAGAGTTAGAGGTAGACCGAAAAAGTATTGGGGGGAGATGATTAGACGGGATATGGTATAACTTCGTATCATCGAGGACATGACCGTAGATCGAAAGGAGGGAGGTCGCGTATTAGGGTAGAAGGTTAGAAGCCTTGTTTTATAATAGGTTAGTAGCCGTGTCGTTATATATTGTGTTGTTATTGTCCGTTGTTTATTTTGTGACTTTTATTGTCACTATATATTTTTATTTGTTGTCCATTCTAGTAATTTCATATCCAGTATTTTCTGTTTCTGAGGATGATTTTTTGAGATAAAGGTCTTTCGAAAACAGTATCTCTATCTCTATGAGATAGTGGTAAAGTCTGGATATAATTTTTTCTCTCTAGATCTTACTTGTGAGATTTTCACGGAATTTGTTATTGTTTAATGTTTATATTTGGGGTGAATTTATCGTGTTGGTTATGATCCCATGAATTATATGTATGATTAATAAATTTTATATTTAGCTGGGTCAATATCATGTATAGGATAAGTTGAGATTTTTTTAAAAATTTAAAAATTTTAAATTGTGATAGGTCAATGAAATGAGTCATGACCCCCCCCCCCTCCCCCCCGCAAAAAAAAAAAAAAGGACTTGACATTTCTTGTGTAGAAGAGTGTGAACTGTCATATTAATTGGTAAAGTGTCCGGCTAGTTGGTGAAATAATATATACTAGCTAGCTCCAAGTAGACTAAAATATTTTTGGAGTCCTGAACAGTACATAACTTTATCCAAATTCAAGAATTTGCATAAAAAGATACTACTAATAGTGCAATTGTGTAGTTACTAATACGTGTGTTTCTATATATAATATATTTAAAAATTATTCTCAAACACTTTAAAAAGAAATTCTGATATGGATACAGCTGGGAAAGGTGGACTTTTTATATATTTCTTCTGTCACATTTTACGTGACACCTTTTGACTAAACATGGTATTTTAAAAAAAAATTAAAATTTGTGATCTAAAATTATTCTTAAATATTTGAGCGATGGAGAATTATTTAATTAAGGATAAAAAAGAATTTTAAAGGTAAATTATTTTTAAATAGAGTAAGATAACATTCTTTTGGAACGAATCAGAATGAAGGTGTCATATAAAATGGGAGGAGTTATTTTTTTAGCTTTGCTTTTCAAAGTTAAAAATGAAGCTTCTTTTCTCCCAAAAGGGAAAATTATTTTATCATTTGCAGTTATTGTTATCTTACAGCTGTATCTCCCATGTTAAATGAAACATCAGAAACAAAAGTATTTTTTGTTCCTTCATTCCCGGAGAAAATCTTGGGTTTGGCCTGGCCATTTCACATATATGTTCCTAAATATCATCCTATATTAACACAATTTCACACTATATTAATAGTGGTGGATCTTGAACACAATTTTTATGAGTTTATAAAATTCAATAATTTCTACACAAATTTTGTGTACATAATAACAATAACATATCTAGTGGATCTACCTCATAGAGATAGAGAGACTGTTTTCGAAAGATCCTCGATTCAGAAACATTAAGCCCCATAAGTAGAAGATACTAGATATAAAAATAAAAATGACTAAAGTGGAAAGTACATGATAGTATATAAATATAATATAAGTAACAAATATAAGACGGGACAATGACAACACAAAATATAAAGATACGACTGATCTTACTAACATACTATATATCTTACTAATATATTATATCATAAGGCCAGACAAATATTTCACCCCTACTTGCTGTCTTTATCCTAATACGTGACTTCCACTTCTTCCTATCTAAGGTCATGTCCTCGGTGAGCTGAAGTTTTGTCAAATCTTGTCTAATTACCTCTTTAATACTTTTTTGATCAACCTTTATCGCTCCGTAGAATCCTTAAATTTAACTCTCGCTAATTATATCGTACATATATTAAGAAATTAACTAACTATTTATAACGATATACGTTAATAGCACGCATTGTCTGCTCTAGCCAATAGCTCTCACAAATTTGTTCTCGGGAATATGTCGTAATCAAGTCCAAAAATATACCTATTTTGTGAATTTGTGATGTCTTGTAAAACTCTTTACTTTCATTTCTCATCCAATGTGAGATTCATGTAAGATTTCATGTGTAGTTATTAGTTTATCAACTTATAAGTTTGTCAATTTTTTTTTTTTATCCGTCTTTTAAAATTAAGTGCAATATAATTTTTTTTCCTTGAAAAACTCGCGTACCATTTAAAAGTATCTACGCACTTTATATGGACGTAAACTTTTTTTTTGCACATTACGTCTTTATAGCATAGAATTGTCCACACAATATGTTTAATTGTGTGGGACAATATAATAATATGTCCATATTAACAAATAGAGTATTAATTATGTCTATTAAGGCTTAAAGAAAAAGAAAATTACCTAATTTTTTTACCTTTATAAAAAAAATTAAATTTAAAACCACATGATTCTCCATTAATTCTACTCTTTCCATTCAATAATACAAACAATTACATATTCAGTCGAATTTTAAAAGTGGGGTCTGGAAAAAGGTAAAATCTACGTATACCTTCTATTCAATAATAGTTGTCCAATATTAGCATATCAAGCAGTAAATGATAGGATAATTTTACTAAATTACTTTTTGAATATAATAAATATAATGTCTTGAAAAATATAATAAGGAAATGACTATAAATAAGGATAAAATAAATTAGGAACTAAGTATAAAATTAGTTCTTGTGTTTATAAAATAAACAAATATTATTAGACATTTAGTTTTAATATAATGTACAAATAAAAATAAACCGAGAGAGTAACAAATAATTATTTAAACAAATAATGGAAAACTCTAAAATATTGTGGTACATGAATGATTCCCATGTCACCAAGCCATTGAATTTCTTCTAGGTTTCATGGTCTGAATTTATTCTTCCCACTGTGTATGGATGAGTTTCTTAGATTCCTTCTCTACTTTTTCACTCAAATGAGATCTATTTCTCTTCTTTTATTGATCTCAATCATAAGAAATATCTAATACACTATAGTTTCTTCTTTTCCTCCCTTCATTTTTATTTGGTAATGTTTTATTTTTCGAGATCAAATTCAAATCACATGAATTTTAATTAATATTTTAAGATGTATTTTTATATAGTTTTTAACTGTTTAAATTTTAAATATTAACTTAATTTGTTTTAATTTAATTTTAAAGTTTTATTAAGTTAATTTTTAAAAATAAAACAGTGACAAATAGAAATAAATAGTATCAGTAATTTCTATTTCATCGAAAGTATGATGTGCAGAGTGTGCATCGGTTGGTTCGGTTCGATTTTATACATTATCGGTCTGATTTATCAGTTTTCAATTTTTAAATATGTTAAACCAATAACAAATCAATAAAATAATTTTTATCGATTTTAAGTCCTTAACGGTTCAGTTCTTGATTTGTCCGATAAGAATGAATTTTCATGAGAATTTGCATTAATAAAAGCAAATGGAGTATGAAGACTACGTTTAATAACTTGCAAAAGCTATAATTAGTTAATTACAAACTAAAATACTAAAGTAAGTAACTAGTCTAAAGATTAAAATAGGTAAAACACTGTTATAATGTCCTATTACTATTACATTGCTAATATTTAATATTTATAAAGGGGTAAAATAGTAAATTGTTATAATCTTATTAAGTTATCGATTACTCAATAATCCAATAATAAAAATCAATATCATACCGATAATATAATAATTTTTTTTTCAAAAACCATTAAAAATCTGATGACCTAATAACTCAATAACAATAAATCAATAACACTTTTGTCTATTCAATTTATCGATCGATTCAAATTTTTACCTACCCCGTTCTTCTCTAAAATCTTATGAGTCTAGAAAATTATCTATCCTTGTACATGTCACATCCTCTCAATCAAGAATTTATCTACTGTAAATCATGCTAAGTCTTTCATAGTGACCCACCCACATTTAAATATTTGTACTAATTCAATAATTGTGATAAATTAGTGTAATTTGAAGTAAGCTTCTGCCGTCATTGATACTTACGTAGAACTTATCATCATATATGAATTTAAGTTTCTAAATTCATGAATTTATTAAAAATGGTATTTTAGAATTTCAAAAAACAAAATTTTGAAAAATATTATTCCTTTCATTTAGAAAATGATAGAATGATATCTTTTCTTTTGTAGTTGGTTTTAAAAAAATTATCCCTCTTCTTCTTTTTTAATGACATTTTAATTTCATCTTTTTCAGTTGGCATATTTTAAGGTCATTGAGGTAAAGAACATTTTGATATATTTGACATAAATTTAATTTAGAATCACAAAATTAAAAAATTTTCTTTTTTTTCTTAAACCTTTTTGTCAAGTCAAATTAGATTATTCTTCGTGAAATGAAAGGAATTATTGTTTCAATTTGTAGTAGAAAAAACTCTATACGTTAAGAGTACTGTATATCCATCCTTACTAATAACTATTCTTTTTATCTCATTTTATGTGTTGCTCTTTTAAATTATAATTTGTTTCAAGAACAATATCATCTTACTATAATTAAAAGTAATTTAACTTTAATTTTTTTTTTGTTCATACAGAAATGGTTCACAAATACTCGTTTTGTCCAACAATAGTTATTTCATATTGACTTGACACAGAAATTAAGAAGTTATAAATAATATGAATAATTTTATCAAATCACCCATATTATATATAAATTATCTAAATATTAAAAATAAATATTATTTAATAAAAAAGATAAAATAATTATTTTATAAACTACCAGGTGAAAAAGTTTGTTCCGATGGAGTAGGAGAGAATTTTAAAACCGCCAAACATAACAACCCTCCAATAAATACTCTTCAAATTTTTCACTCTCTCTCTCTACGAAGCTTCCTCGAAGCTTACTAATGGAGTCCTACTTAACCTCCTCCATTCCTTCTTCCTTCCTCCCTCCCATCACCTTTTCTCTTCAATTCCGTTCCCTTCTCCAAATTCACAACCATGAAGTTCCCCAAAAAGTTCTTCAAGTTCAAAAAATCCCGATCCCTTTCCAAATCCGATGATCCTTCTCCCTCCTCTTCTTCCTCCAACAAAAGCGGCAGTGTAGGCGGTAATGGAGGTATCTCTACTCCTACGAGCGTATTACCTACTTTATCCAACGAGATCTCATCTGACGAGTGGTCAGAGATCTCTACCGCTGGAGTTTACTCCGATCTAGTCCAAGCGTTTTCCGTTATCGATAACGGAGAAGGTAAGATAAGGAAGGAACAACTCGAGGCGATTTTAAGCAGAGTTGGAGGTAAATCTCCGCCGAGTGAAGAGGAACTGGTGTTATTGCTTGATGAGTTGGATAAGAACGGAGATGGATGTATTAGAATAGAGGATTTTGAACCTATCTCCTCGGCTTTGCCGGCGACGGCGGAAGATGTAGCTGAGATGAAAGATGCGTTTGATTTCTTCGACGAGGATCACGACGGGAAAATCACCGGCGAGGAATTGTTCAACGTGTTTAGAATGATCGGCGATGAGCGGTGCACGTTAGAGGAATGTAAGCGTATGATAAGAAGTGTAGATAAAAATGGAGATGGGTTCGTCTGCTTCGAGGATTTTTGTCTTATGATGGACCAGCAGAGATAAAAAAATGAAAAAAAAATAGAAAATCGTTTTTAATTTAATTTTTTTATTGTGTTAGTTGGGAAAATGGGTTTTGAGATTAATTAGTACCCTTGATTAGATCAATCTAATGGCTAGGATTGATCTGAAGAATTTGTCGAGAAGAAATGTATCTAAAAATTGAGAACAAATTCCTTCCCTTTTATTCCATATTATATTTAGCGTTAGTTTCAATATTTTATCTTTTGAATCTATAATTACTTGCATATTATCTTTTACTAAATAATAAGCAAATTTATTTTATAGTCTCTTTTTCTTCTTAATATTGGATTGTTAAATGATGATTAAATTTCAGGAAAATTCAGAAATATTAATGTGTATTAATAGTTAATACTCACAAAAATGCATATGATCATGTTTTATGATCTCAAAACACAAATAATTTGTCTTTGTAACGAGAATTCTCGGGAAATAACTTCATGGTAAGGTCTATGTAAATAGTATCATCTTTAGATTTCACCCATGGAATTTCATGACTTGAAACGTCTACACGAACGATATTAGTCATGGTGATTGGTTATATTAAATCACTATGTTTTGATGGATGCACCAAAAACAAAGTTGGTCAACTAAATTTTGGAAAATAAAAATATATTTAATACACACAAAATTTTTAATTTTTCTGCTCACTTTTACTTGTTACCATTTCGCTTTTTGAGATCAATTTAACTAAATTTTGAAGCTCAATTTAATATTTAAAATCTAAAACTTAGATGGTTAATAGCTATAGAAAAAATGCCATAAGTTACGATTCTTCTCATAATATGATGAAAAATACATCTTAGGTTGGTCAAAGTTCATACAATTTGATTTTAACAAGTAAAATAGTAACAAATAAAAGTAAACAGAGAAAGTACTAACTAAAGAAATTATTAATTTCAAATAGTAGGTTTGTCTTTGACCATACAATTATTTCTCTTTAATTTCTAGTTGGTTCATCATTGATTCATGTCCACATGGTGGCATGTTCTAAGTAGACACATACCTAGGAACAATTGCAATAATCTTGGAGAATATTTCAATTAATCATATTTCCAAATTTTAAATAATATTATATTACCACCATAACTCAAAGATGCTGCCACCATACAAAACTCTGATAATAATATAGTAACATAGCTTACTATTTTCTTAATCTTGATAATTAAGTGGTCGTAAGAATTAATGCGTGAACGTCTAAGAATCATTTTTTTTAATTTGAATAAAATAATAAGCTAAGACTAAAGATAATTATCCTGTTAATTAAAGAACATCAAAAGATCAACTTTTCTTAAAATAACAACGTATTCGATTAAATCCCACAAGTAAAATCTGAGAGGGAAAAATGTACTTAGACTTTACTACTACCTCAAAGATAGAGAGACTGTTTTCGAAAAATTCTCATCTCAAATCAAGCTTCATAAGCAAAAGATACTAGATATAGAATTAATCAGTGTTCACTGTTACAACTTGAAATGTTCACTGAGTTTCGCGTAAAGATCAACTTTTCTTAATTATTTAGTTTTTAGTTAGCTAAATCACAACTAAGAAGAATTCAAGCGTTAGTGATATTAAATGTATTATTAATTAAAAATTAAAACAAGACAATGTTCAATTTTGGCAACCATTTTTTTTAAAGGTAAATAATTAAACACACGAAAAGTTTCATAATAAAATGGATTATAACTGGAAAAAGTCTTGTTTGGGCAAACAAGATCATCCAAAACTCCTGGAGAATTGTATTTTGGAGAATTGTATTTTTTTTTTAATTCTTGTTCTTGTTTCGATCTTCACCTTCCATAAAACTCAGTCAAAAGTCCGATTCCTTCACGAACAAAGTTCAGAATCAACAAGGACTAGTACCCTCCAAGCCATAACTTTCATCGAATATAGCTTTTCACAGAATTCTATATATATCTATGAGATCGAGTATGAAATTCTGTTTACTCACTTTAAATTGAGTATTCGTTTCCCTTCTTTTCCTGCTAGGATTGGAAATCCTGTATTTTACATATCCATACGATTGAGTCCTTGGGTTTCCGAAATAGTGTAAAAAAAATGCATCAAATCATTGTTATTTGACTCAGACCTGTTCTAAACAAGTCGAGGTATTTCGAATTGTTTGTTGACACGGACAAAGTCAGGGAAAATCTCTGAAATTATTTCAATATTGAACGTTGGACATATAAGAGTTTCGAATCGAATATCTTTACAAAGAAAATCTTTTGTCTCATGGTAGCCTGCTCCAGTCTCCTGAGTGTAATCGTCTATTCATAACGAAAGAGAGATAGAATAACATTCTTCACAAAAAAATTATTAAAAAATATGATGTAAATTTTTTAGATGAGAGTTTTCTGGACACAACCTTTCTATCTCCATGAGATAGTGATAAAGTGTGCGTACATTTTACTCTCTCCAAACTCCAATTATGAAACTCTACTAGATATGTTATTGTTTTTTTTGATCAATCTTCACCTTCCATGAAACTTCCTAGGAAGTTGGTCATCTTTAATTATAGGACAAAATGTCAGGCAAAAAAATGTGGTCTGGACTTTTCTTTACCCAAAGGATTGCAACTAAAAGATAAAATAAGTGACAGCTGATAATAGTGTGTATTTTGGACTTTAGGTGAATCATCTTTTCATGGAAATTGCTTCCCAATTTCAGGTATAAACAAGTACTCCCTCCATTTTAATTAATTTATCTAATATTGACTTGATAGAAAGTTTAACAAAATAAATAAAAGGAAAAATGTACAAATTTTCTTCCAAACTATAACCAAAATTCCAGAGACATACTTAAATTTTAACTTGGTTATATTACTCTCCTAAATTAATTTTTTGGTAATTAAATTGTCCTTATTTGTCTACTTTAACTCGCCTAACCAGCTAAATTATATTGTGTGTAGTACATGCACGGACCTCACATGCCACGTAGGCAA
>JAPFFP010000080.1:6613311-6629992 GCA_026153255.1 Solanum medicagineum
TCTTTGGGTGGCAAGAAGGTGGTTGAAGGAGTTCACCGGTTGACTAGGTTGGGTAAGAGGTTGGGTGAAGTTGAGAATGGTGGTGTAGTGGTTTTGTTGGTTCCAAATTTTCTTTGGTTGAAAGGGTCTAGTTAAGCAAGGTCTTGATTTCGCCTTAATAGGGTTGGAGGTCTTAGTGAGGGATGGTAGAGAGGAGGTTTTCTCCCAAGGGGGAGATGGTGACTTTTGGTACCAAAATGGGTTGTGTGTGTTTAAAGTTGACAATTGGGTTAAGGTTTGTAGGTTCTTATAGGGTTTAGGGGAGAAATTGGTAAGGTTGGATATGGATTGGAGCTGCCTATGGGTATGAATAGGGTTCATCCGATTTTCCATGTGTCCATATTAAGGTGGGGTGCGGTGACTCAAGTGCCATAAAACTCTTTGAGGTTGTGGGTATTCTAGATGATGAGTTGGCTTATGTGAAGGTCCTAGTGGGGATATTGGATGAATGGGTGGAAAAATTGATTGATAAGGATGTAGTGCTCGTCAAGGCCCTTTGGAGGAATCGTCAAGTCAAAAGTGTCTTTTGGGGAGCCGGAGTGGGTATGGGGAAACAATATCCGTACCTCTTCCATTCTATTGAAGCTTATGATACACGTCAAGTCCTTATTATGATTTCAAGTCTTATGTTTTTGCCCCGATGTCATTTACATGCATTCATGTTTATGTTGACAAGTTCATGGTGATTTTGACACTTATGTTGAGATTTTTGAATTGTTGTTTAAGTAAATTGTTGCATTCTTATGTGGGGTAAAATTATCTTTTTTTACATCTCTTATATACTTTTCTTTGACATTCAGGGATGAATGTTCCCAAGGGGGAGATATTGAAACGACCCCAAAAAGTGCCTAAAAATGTGCCTCGGAAGTGCTTAAAATCATAATTTCCATGTATCACAAAATCTGTCAGTGATTTCAAAAACTCGAGTTCATATTCTTGATCAGGTGACAAAATTGAGTGAGAAATGGTTCTAACCCCAATTTTTGAGCAACCATATCAAAATTTGAAAATTCCAAAATGCAATTTCCAAAGAGGTTTTCGTGCCCCTGGCGCGATGCGCCAAGGGCGCGCCTCTGTGTATTTTCTTGCCTAATTTTGTTGTTTGGTCCAAGGATTTTGGGTCTTAGGACTAAGTCTTTCCATTCATAAAAGTACCTATACTTAGTTATTTTTCAATTTCATATCATTCAAGACATTCCCCAAACCCCTCTCCAACACAGAAAAATATTTCACCCAAAGTTCAAGTGTCCCAATCTCATTCCGGATCTAAGGATTTCATTTAAGCTTCAAGTTCTCAATCCAATCTTCATCAAGGAAATCTCCAAAGTTGAGGTATGTGGGTTTCAACCGTTGGTCCTTTCACCCATGGTGCCCAACCTTCCTTTTTACATAAATTGCATGCTTGTAAGTTGATTTACTTATGGGTATTACTTATTATGAATTTGACTATAAACTATGTTGGGGCTTCATAAATTTGTGAGTGTTTAAGCATGTTTTGAGCTATGAATATTTGATCCATTAGGTGATTTGATGAAGGGCTTTGATGTATCTGCATCAGGGTATTGCCAAGTGATGGTGGGTGGTTTTACATTGATTTTTCTCACATGATTTCACTCTTGGATTGCATGATTTTAAACTAACACACACTCACCAAGTGTTTGATGAAATGTCTTGTTAAAGATTCTTGAGTTTTTAATGATATTGCATGACTTATGAGTTGGGTAACTAAAGGATGATGAAAGGAATGTATATATGTGTTGATTCATAAAAAGTGTCTATGGTGTTGCAAGTTGATTGCCTTGTTGAGGGGGTATCAAGCCTAAATCACCTTGTTGAGGGGGTGTCAAGTCTCGGTGGCCTTGTTGAGGGGGTATCAAGCCTCAATCACCTTGTCGAGGGGGTATGAAGCCTCACTTGCCTTATTGACGGGGTACCAAGTCTCAATCATCTTGTCGGGTGATGGTATGCCCGTACTACCAATTGGGAAGATGTACCTCAATCACCCTTTCAAGGGGAGGAGTACCTTGGAGTTCAAGCAATAGATAGTTTGGCCTATGATGATGGTCTATTCCTACACATGTACTATATTCTACATAAGCATATGATCTTACTAGCATATTTTACTTCAAACATTGATCATGCATGACATGTTGCGATTATACTTATCCCTTGCTTATGATTATGCATTTTAGTTATATTGCCTACCTCTTGTTGCATTGCATCCTACATACTTAGTACATTCAAACGTACTAACACATGCTCTATGCCTACATGATATTACCATATAGGAACTGGAACACCTATTGATCATCCTCCACGTCTTAATTTAGAGGTGTTGTTGGAATATTATGATGTAACTATGCTACAAGTTTGACTCTTTATATCTTATGTTATCAAAGAATTCCCTTAGTCCCTTTATCCCTATTTTCACTCTCTTGTTGTTGTTTAATTGCTTCCGCGACCAATAATGTATGTAAGATATGCTAAGAGGCTTGTGTGGGGTCCCTTCGGGTTCCCCATTCACCGTGTCATGCCTAGGCCCTAGTCTAGGTCATAACATGCTAGTAGACTTTGACTGCTTAGTTCAGTTATGTATGCATGTGATGCACCCAAGGTGTGGCTGGATCTAAAAGAGAGGTTTGACACTATGAATGGATCAAGAATTTTTCACCTTCATAGAGAAATTCATACTCTCTCTTAAGGCCCAATGTTAGTAGCTGATTATTTTTCCAAATTGAAAGACCTTTGGGATGAATATGATGTCGTTATGCCTTGTCCTGGCTGCCATGGCCCGAGTCTAAAAATTCAGTAAACATAATGACTATCAGAGATTGTTACAGTTTCTAATGGGACTAAATGAGTCCTACTGTCAACCTAGAAGTTGGATCCTCATGATGAGTCCCATTTTCACTTTGAATAAGGCCTATCCTCTACTGGTAGATCAAGAGAGTCAGAGAAATTTAGTGAGCTCAACTCCATTTCACTCAACACTGATAGATGGTGCTGCAATATATAGTCAAAAAGGTCCTCAATTCAGCAATGATGCTAGTTCATCCAGGAGCTCTTACACAGGTTCCTACTTAGGTAGTTCTTCTAGTGGAAGTCATAATAGTGGTGAAGGAAGTTTTGGAGGGAACTAAAAAGCTCGGAAGAATCTCTACAATGTGAACACTGTGGGTGCAGAGGTCACTTCAAAGACCAACATTATAAGATTGTAGGATATCCTGTAGATTTCAAATCTAAAAGGAAGTGTCAATATTCAGCAGCATGTGCAAATCAGGTTGAACTCTCACAAAATTCATGTCATGATCATAAGGTGAATGTAAATCAAGGGAAGGGTGAGTTTGTTTCACATCCTAGTGCATTTTTTAGTCAAGAGCAATATCAACAGATTCTAAACCTGCTATTTAACTTTGGTAGTGACAATAGTGGAACTTCATCAACACATGTTGTGGATGGTGCAGTAGTCTTGTTAAAGTCTGTTTTAGTAAGTATGAAGATCAGGAGTTGATAGTAGGTTCAGGAGTTACTCATCACATCACATATAAATTGGAATTACTATACAAGGCTAAGGAAGTGACTAATAATACAATGAATATGATCCATCTACCTAATGGCTAAACTGTTGCTATCACATGTAGGAAATACAACTGTCCTTGCAAGTAATACCATCTCTAATTTCTTGTACTTTCCACTTTAAGTGTAACTTAATGCTAGTTTCAAAAATCATCAAAGGAGCTGGAGTATGTTGTTAGTTTCTTTTTTAACTTCTGTGTCTTTCTGGATCTCTTCACTGGTTAGGTGAAGGGGATTGGTAAGGAAGAACTTGGTCTATACATGCTAAGAGAAGGACCAAAATCAAGCTCCAAAACATCTGGTCAATAACAGTAGAGGAGATCAAGATCAAATTCTGCACAATAAGCTTGTTGCTAAGTCTGCAGATATTTGGCATCAAAGGCTAGGTCATGCTCCTACAGATATAATAAAGAGACATGACTGCCTTAGTACTTTGTCAAGTAAGGAACACTCTCATTGCACAGTATGTCCACTAGGAAAGCTTACTAAGCTTCCTTTTTCCTTTGAGTTCTAATGTATCTAAATTTCCTTTTGACCTGTTGCATTGTGACATTTGGGGCCCTTACAAAGTGCCTACTCATAATGGAAAGAAGTTTTTTTTTAACCATTGTAGATGATTTTAGTAGGTATACTTGGGTGTTTCTGATTATTTCTAAGGCTGATACTTTAGTTGTAATAAAATAGTTTCTAACTCAAGTAAAAAATGTCTTCTCTACTATTGTATAAACTCTGAGAACAGACAATGGCTGTAGTTCTTTAGGCATGCGTTCAAAGAGTTATTATATGATCTTGGAATTGCTCATCAAAGTACTTGTGTATACATACCTCAACAAAATGGTGTGGCTGAAAGGAAGATAGAACCATCTTGGAAATAGCCAGATCTATTAGGTTTCAGGCTGTTGTACCAATGAGATATTGGGATGAGTATGTGTGCACAACTGTGTATATTCTCAATAGACTACCATCCAAGGTCCTTGGTTTCATGACCCCTATGAAAAATTATATCTACACCCCCAAAATCTGTAACATGTTAAGGTCTTTGGATGTCTATGACATGCTACCTATCTTAAAGTTTTTGATAAGTTTGCATCAAGGGCCATCCCAACCGTGTTGATGGGGTATTCTTTCTTCTCAGAAAGGTTATTTATTGGTTGATTTTCATACTCACTCCTTCATGGTTAGTAGGAATGTGGTGTTTCAGGAGAATATATTCCCTTTCAAGATAATAAAAGCTTTTTCCAATTCCATTTTTCCAATCCTTGAGTCTGTCCCTCCTCATGATATATCAGAAATCACACCAAGTCATTTGTCCATTCCTACTACTAGTTCTTTCAATGAGGTTCCTGTAGTTCACTCTCCAATTATGCATGAAGACATCACTCCTTCTACTACTAATATGCATGAAGACATCAATCCTTCTACTAATAGGTCAAATAGACAAACTAGACCTCCACTTTAGCTTCAAGACTTTGTCAATAAACCAAAAACTAACACATGCTTGTACCCTCTAGCTAACCACATCATATATCCTCACTTATCTGCTACATGTAAACAAGCACTGCATGCATACTCAGCTGCCACAGAACGTTAGACCTACAAAGAGGCTGCTACTGATCTAGCTTGGGTTAAAGCCATGCAACTGGAGATAGAAGCCACAGAAAACAACAACACATAGGAGCATAGTAGATCTACCACTCGGCAAGAAACCAACTGGATGAAGATGGATCTACAAAGTCAAATACTTATACTTGGGATAGGTTGAAAGATTCAAAACCAGACTTGTGGTCAAAGAGTATAGTCAGAAAGAAGGCCTTGATTATGGGGAAACCTTTAGTTTTGTAGCAATGATGGCACAGTTAGGTTTGTTGTTTCTCTTGCAGCCTCCAAGCACTGGTTTATCTATTAGATGGATGTTCACAATGCATTTGTCAATGGTGATCTTTAGAATAGGTCTATATGGAGATACCTAGTGGGTTTTCCAGATAGAGGGAGAGTCATGAGGTCTGGAAACTACACAAGTCTCTATATGGGCTCAAACAAACACCTGGGCAATGGAACTTGAAACTGACTGAAGCACTACTACAGATGAGGCTTAAACAAAGTCATCATGACTACTATTTGTTTACAAGTGTGATTAGGAGTGACATTGTGGTAGTACTAGTGTATGTAGATGATCTCTTGATAATAGGAAGCAACCATCAACTATTATCTAACACAATGCAGAAGATATAGAAGAAGTTCAAAATGAAGGATCTAGGGGAACTAAAATTCTTCTTCGGAATTGAATTCTTAAGGTCTAGTAAGGGCATAATAATGTCACAAAGGAAGTACACATTGGAGCTGATTTTAGAATCTAGTCTAGGGGGAGCTAAACCTGCTTACACACCACTGGAAATGAATAAGAGACTTAGATCAGTCAAGTATGATGAAATAGTCAAGGAAATTGAAGATGATGAAGTACTAGTAGATCCTATAGCATATCAAAGACTAGTTGGGAGACTCTTGTACCTCACCATGACAAGGCCTGACCTTTCCTTCTCCGTATAAGTTCTTAGTTAGTTTATGCATAGTCCCAACTATCACACATGGAAGCAGCACTAAGGGTTGTCAGATATATCAAAGAAAGAATAGGTTTAGGCTTGTTCATGCCAGCAGAAGAAACCTCACAACTCACACCTTACTGTGATTCAGATTGGGGAGCATGCTTGGAAACTAGAAAATCAGTTATAGGTTATCTAGTTAAGTTTTGAGGAGCATTGATATCCTAGAAACCAAAGAAGCAAGAAACTGTATCCAGGAGCTCTGCAGAAATAGAATTCAGAAGCATGGCCACCTATGCAACAGAAATAAATTGGTTGATAGGACTATACAAAAAGTTGGATGTCAATGTAGATCTTCCTATAAACATGATATGTGATAGTAAGGTTGCCATTCAAATTGTTAACCATTCAAATTGCAGCCAATCCAATCTTTCATGAGAGGATAAAGCACATAGACATTGATTGTCATTTTGTTAGAGACAAAATATGTCAAGGAGTTCTGAAGACAAATCATATAGGTACAAAAGATCAGCTGGCTGACTTGCTCACTAAAGGTTTGGGAAAAGCTCAGCACAACTTGTTACTCAATCAATTGGGGATGAAGAACATATTCCAACCATAAGCTTAAGGGAAGTGTTAGGTAAAGGAGTAAACTAGTCAAGCTATATGGTGCGAATCAGCTAGTTAGTTGGAGAAATTAAGAGTGAGTTACAAGTTATTAAGAGTTGGTTATAAGTTTTTATAAGTTTGTTAATAGCATGTTATTTGAAATGTGTATAAATACACCTCAGCCTCACTACAAAGGCATGAGGGATGCAATGTAACAATACTTTTCCATCCTAATCCTTTCTTCTCTCTTAATTCTATCATTTCTTCTTCTTCAATCTAACATGTCACCATAGCTTAGACACTTCATTAATGGAGCTTTCAACCATCAATATTATCAAGTCAATAATAATTTTCTCAAACAACTACTCACCTCATAACTTAAAAAAGTCATTGCAATGCTTGATATTAAGAGCCAAAAGAATTTTGGGAAATACTTAGGCTTCCTAATCACCAACAAAAAACTAACAGCAAGGGACCTACAAAATTTAATAGACAACCTACACTCAAAGCTCGCCAGGTGGAAATCAATGTTCCTAAGTATTGCGGGCAAAACGACATTGGCTGAAGCCTGTCTGAATAATATATCCACACAACTGATGCTACTCATCAGATTTTCTAGTAGCGTCTCTGAAAGAATAGACCAATTAGAGCGTAACTTCATCTGGGGTAGCACTAGTGAAAAAAGAAGCTCCACCTGTTCAACTGGAAGAACATAACCTCCCCTAAAACCATGGTGGACCAAGACTGTACCGAACATATACCATAAATTTAGCAATGCTCACAAAATTAGCCTAGTGATTGAGCCTTCAAACATCCCAAATCCCTCTGGGGAAGACGCTAATCAAAAAGTACACCTCTAGTACATTTGATGCCTCATCAATCTCAAAATCTCAGCACAGTAGAACTTGGAAAAACCTTATCCTAAGGTGGAATATTTGCATTAAAAGCTCCAAATGGGTCCTAGGTAATGACAAATCAATATCCTTCAGGCTAGACAAATGGTTCCCCAACCACGTGTCTCCCAGGGACTTAATTGAGGGGCCCTTAACAATACAGGACCTAGAGCTCAAAGTGTACCAAACGATTGATGGCTCGATGTGGAACCTCAACTCACTCTCCTTTGCCATACCACAGTCGATAAGCAACTTACTAAATGGCACGTATATTCCTCAATCCAATAATAGAAGTGACCTATTGGTTTGGGGCCTAAACAACAATGGAGCTTTCTTTGTTAAATCAGCCTGCAAGGCCAGTCAACCAAACTACAAGTCAAATAGGGCCAACCATTTCAATTGGATATGAAAACTGACATGCCCAAAAAAGATCAAATACTTTGTTGGTTTTATATGCCAACATAATTGACTGCCTACCAAGCACTACCTAATAAAATCTATATGATTAGAAATAAACACCCTTTGTACACTACATAATGTCAGAAACTTGTTGGCACCTTTTCATAGAATATACTAGGAAACAAACCCTATGGGGGCAAATGGGAGGCTCATCAAAAGTAAGTCAGATCACCAATGACCAAAACCCTGACTAGTTTACTGCCTTATGACATCTAAACTTGAAAACCAATTAATTGTGGGGTAAAGTGGGAGGTCACCCTCCCTTTCATAATGTGGCATGTATGGCTAGTAAGAAATGAACAGGCGTACAACCATGGGAAGACACACGTTGACTCCCATATTCCTATTAGCGCACGCCCTAGAATATATCTCACTGGCAGGGTACCCAACTAAAATGGCTAGAACCTTAATGACATTTATAAAATGGAAACCTCCCACAATAAGATATAAACTAAATATAGATCCATATGCCACAAGCAACTCTGAAAATGGAGGAATTGGGGGGTGGGGGGTTGATAAGGGATACTGAAGGCAACTGGATAATAGGCTTCATGGGGAACTTATCCGTCACAACAAACATTAAAGCAAGAGTTTAGTGCCATTAGAAATTAAACTGATTGCCAAGTTTTAATAACTATGCTCTCAGATAACTATCCGCATTACAATAATATTATTCTTGATTGTAGGGCTGTAATTTAGTAGCTGCGGAACCCCCATTCTCTATAGCTACAGGGAGATGGATAGGGTGGCAGATCAGCTGGCCAAGGAAGGTGCAACTATGAAGATAGCAAACAGTACTACTTTTTAAGAAGTTGTTCCTTTGTTTGTACAACAAACACTAAAAGCAGACAAAGATGAAAGTCTTTTTGTTAGATTAAAGAAAAAGAAACTCTACTACTTTTATTTTGAGTCCTCGCCAAATGGTGACCCTTTCCCAAACCCAATTAATAGTGTAGGCAATCTGTCAATCCCTTGTACTGATGCATATTAGTAAGCTAATATAATATTTCCTTTCGTTACCCCAAAAAATGAAATATATAATATTAAGAGCTTATTTAAGTTATATTTAAGACTTACAAGTTGTAAAATTAAATTAAATAAAATCATTAATACCTCTAATCACATAGATCAATAAAGATATTATTTTGATGAAGCAAGTTGAGTCAAGTGATAATTTGGAAGCGTTGAATAAGATGAAACTTCTCTAAGTCTTACTGAAGTTATATTTAAGTTTGATATAAATAGTTAACTAAAATTAATTAGAGACATAGACTTATTTATTGAAATTATATTTGAATTTTGCAAGTAGCCATGTAGTATTGAATGGATATAATCGAACAATTAAAATGGAATAAAAATACTCTTAATGCTTACATTGCATAGATAACCAAACAAGTATCCTCTGTGCATGGGTGGAGGCACCGGAGCCACCATACTTTCAAGGGAATCATCCGAATCCCCTTCGGTGAAAAATTATACTATTTATACATAGTTAAAATAATTTTTTATGTATATATAATAGATATCGAACCCAGTTCGACTAGCTCATGTATTTATTTCTTTAAATTTTGAACCTCCTTTATTAAAATTTTGGCTCGTCATAGCCTCTGTATGTATACACATACTTCAAATTCTTTTTAAGATTAAATTTTATATTTTTTCATTAAAATCCCATTTTTTCTCTTTCTTAATTTCTAAACCTTATTTCTCTTGGCTAATTTTTGAGTAGTTCTTTTCGGTACATTGGAAAATTTTCTCTGTCAAGCAAAGTCTCTCTATTAGCAAAATTAGATGTTTTAAAAGAGCAAAAACATTGATGGCAGATCGGAAGCTCCGAGCAACCCCATTTGATTCACAAATTGTGCCACTGATTTGTGACTACTGGTGTAATAATAAATATTCTGATGATTATTTGTTGTATTGGGATGGCTAGGTATTGGTTCTCCAGTGATATCTGAACCAAAGAGATGAAGGTGGTGTTTTCCGATTCTTGCATAAGGGTTTAATGATGAAGTATGGTGGTTCTAAAGGGAGAAAATAAAGAAGAACCAGGAAGCTCTGTTTTTTTGATTTGAAGTGAAGGTGTGGTGGCTTTACATGATGCGATCGTCACCAATCTTCACGATTGATGTTGAAAAGAAGAAAGTCCTAATTCAATGAAAGAATGAGTAAAAATTAGAGTCGAAGGGAAGTAAAAATAATGAGAATATGTGTTGAAATGCCAGGACTTTTACTTCGATTGACATGTGATGTTCAGAGAAGATGTTAGAAAATACGCTAGAGAAGACGACAATTCGATTTTCTAAAAAAATGGTTGGAAAGGTTTAGTGGAATTATATTCTTTCATATAATGTATGGTTGCTTCATGACTGCACGTTGATGATTAGTCGCAGAAGAATAAAAATAATTTTAACGACAAGAAGAGATTTAGAAGATGAAAGAGTATAATTGATTAGGTTTAATTAATTAAGTAATGTCCAATAAAAAATGATACTTGTATGTATTAATTATTTTTAAAATTATTTATGAGAGTGGTGCAACTCCGTATGCCACACTAGCATTATTGATATATTTATTCCATTTAAAATAGTTAGGTGGTAATAGGAACTTAGTTAAATTAAGGTGTGCCGCTGTGATTTTGGTTTAGGAGTTACTTATGGATTATCTCCTTCTTTTTTTTTAAAAAATATGTATTCAAAATTAACTTTATTAATTAAATAATACTAGATATTTTTTATATAAAGCTATTAAGGGTTGTACAGGCAACCTGGCCTGTGGAATTTCAGCACCAAACCAACCTAACTACGTGCAAATTTGATTCAGGGGATGTCACTCATAAATTGTATGTACTTATTTAGTAAATTCTTTCAACAAAACTCTATCACATGACACCTCTCGAATCTTCTTCAATGCGCCCCCATGCACATTGAGGGTTACTTTACTAGTAGACCAATATTAACTCATGAACTCATGAGAAGGGTGTTTTAGAGAATGTGTATATATAGTCGCAATTACTTCACGAGACTTGC
Organism: Solanum medicagineum; assembly: GCA_026153255.1. Taxonomy (NCBI): domain Eukaryota; kingdom Viridiplantae; phylum Streptophyta; class Magnoliopsida; order Solanales; family Solanaceae; genus Solanum; species Solanum medicagineum. The sequence continues at coordinate 6,624,457 of JAPFFP010000080.1, forward strand.
ACAAGGCACATGTGCAACGCACTTGTCCAGAACTACTCATACTATATTAAAAGTGAAAATACCCCAAGCAAAAAGTTAAAAAGGATAATATATTAAAAATTAGTGCATCTTCAATGTTTCTATTTATTGTTTTATCATTTTTTAAGTTTACCGAGTCAAATAAATCAGTTCATATTTTGTAGGAAGTTTATTTAGACAGGAGTTTTAATAAGTTGTTAGATGTAATTAGGAGTTGAAGTTAGTGATTCAGCTTATATAGCTTTGTATCGGCTGTAAATGAAATCCATCCGAATAATAACATTCTTCTTTGTTCCATTTCGTGTAATACTGTAAAATTCATGCCTTTCTCTACTTATTTTTTGTTTCATGGAATCAGAACCAGGTTGTTGATCTGATTATTTGTTCAGTCTTCTTGTCTATCTTTGTTTTCTTAGTCTTGTTGGAGGAGATCGAAATTACAGAGAAAACTTTTGTGTACTATGGAGTCAGTAAATGGGGGAAACAGTTCAAGTGCCCAATTTGGAGTCGAGAAGCTTATAGGGACAAACTACAAGTATTGGAGAATGTGTATCGAGGCTTACCTTCAAGGTCAAGACCTGTGGAATTTTATAGTTGGTGTTGAAGCAGAAATACTAACAAACGCTCCGGAAAATTTAGAACCACGAAGAAAATGGAAGATCAAATGTTGCAAAGCACTCTTTACTTTGAGAACTTAAAAAAGATGCTTATCGATCATGTAGGTGATGTTAGCTCACCAAAAGAAGTTTGGAAGATACTTGAGAGATTGTTTACTAAAAAGAACACTGCTAGGCTGCAGCTGTTGGAAAATGAATTGGCAATGCTGACACAAGGAGACATGTCTATTTCTGAATATTTTTTACGGCTTAAAGCTATTTGTGCTGAAATTTCAAAATTAGATTCTGATGAGAGATTGGTGAAGCAAGATTGCGACGATTTCTTATTTGAGGATTCAAGAAGGAGTATAATCCATTTGTCACCTCCATTCAGGACTGGACAGAGCAACCTTCAATTGAATAATTTGAAAGTTTGCTTTCCAACCAAGAGGCATTGGCAAAATGAATGGCAAAAAGTTTAGAAACAGATGCTACTTTTTTTTCAAATGACAAGAATAAAAAGAAAAACACATCATCTGGAAGCAGGAATAATGAAAAACAATCAAATGGTGAAAAAGCTACTAATGGCAACTTTGATAATAGGAAGTGCTATAGATGCGGTAAAATTGGACACATCAAGAAATATTGCAGAGTGAAGCTCTCCAAAGCAAATATTGCTAGCAAAAATGATGGACATGAGAAACTCAAATGGGAGTAGTGTTTCACCATTGAGGTTACTGAATAGGGGAATAATGATGTCACACCCATTCAAGCTCTCTACAATAATGACAGTTGCAAAAAAAATGGATCCTTGATTCGGGTTGTTCACATCAAGTAACTGGAAATGATTCTCTTCTTTCGGAGATGCATCAACATAAAAAAGAACGAAATGTTGTTACAGTGGAGAACTCGACATATCCAGTAGCTAATGAACGAGTTTTGAGGATTGGCGTTGGAGATATAGGGGCTGTAGAATTGAACGATGTATTTCATGTTCTAGGTTTGAAGAGAAACTTAGTTTCAGTTTCTCAAATCACTGATTCTAGAAAATATATTTTGCTTGGCCCAAATGATGTGTAGAACGTATCTGCTGGTGTTGTTCTTACGGGTGAAAAGAAAGGTTCTTTGTTTGTCATGGCAGTAGGGGAAGCCTATGTGAAGAAGACAATTCAAAGAGATAGCACAACAATTTGGCATGCTTGATTGGGGCACTTGGGATACCAATTGTTGCGCCACATCTGTTCGAAGAAATTGGTTGATGGTCAACTACAAATATTCATGAAGGCATAGTTCGTTAAGGATGTCAATTTGGAAAATCCCATTGTCTTCCATTTCAAAGATCTACAAATCGTAGATCCACTATGTTCGAGTTGGTTCATACTGACTTGATGGGATCAATTAAAACAACAAGTTATAGTGGTTTTCGGTATGTCATGGTACTTGTAGATGACTTCTCAAGATATACATGGGTGAAGTTCTTGAAAGAGAAGAGTGAAGCCTTGTCACAATTTGCTGAGTTTAAAACTGCTGTGGAGAAGGATATTGGGGTAAAAATAAAATGCCTGCATAGTGACAATGGTGGCGAATATATGTCTGATGCATTCTTTAAATATTCTGATAAGCATGGTATCTCAAAGCAAATTACGTGTCCAAATACTCCCCAACAGGATGGCGTTTTCGAAAGGAAAATAGCTCATGTTGTATCTACAAGCCTTTCCTGGTTACATGATAAGAATCTCCCTCGAGAGCTTTGGGATGAAGCTATTCAATGAGCATGTCATGTGATAAATCACTTGCTGCTATGACCAGGTAAACAAAGATCCCCTTTCAAATTCTATAACATGAAAAGCCAAATGTAAATTATTTTTGGGTATTTGGTTCAACTTGTTATGTCCACATTCCAAAATCTAATCAAACCAAACTTGATTTGAAAGCAAAAAAGTGTCTTTGCTGGCTATGATTGATATAGGAAAGGGTAGAGGTGTATAGATCCAGAAACCAAAAAAATTGTCACTTCCAGAGATGTTGTGTTTGATGAAAATCATCATATCATTCTGCCCAGAAAATTAGCAATCAAGAAACCATTCTTGATGATTATCAAGAAAATTTTGAGCTGCTTCCAGAGAGCAACTTGCAGGCTTCAAATAATGATAGAGGCTCAAATTTTGATGATGTTGAACAACAAAATGGAAAGGAGGTCAACAAGGGAGAAAAGACAACCATGTTATTTCAAAGATTATAAGGTACAATTGAACAACTGCTCAATTACTTCATGCTTCTTTACAGGGGTATTGGATGAACCAGTAAGCTTTAAAGAAGCCAAAGGTCATCTTGAGTAGAATGCAGCTATGCAAGAAGAAATTGATTCTTTGAACAAAAATCAGACGTGGGAGTTGGTGTCGAAGCCAAAGAACTGTGAGCTTATCACTTGTAAATGGGTTTATTGTTTGAAGAAAAACTCAGATAGAGTTGTCAACAAGTACAAAGCTTGGGTTATGCACATGGTTTTTGTCAAATTTATGGACTAGATTATGAGGAAACATTCAGTGCGGTTACAAAAATGGTAAAGGTAAGAACCATTTGTTCTCTTGCAGCATCTATGAATTGGAAGTTGTGGTAGCTTGACGTAAAGAATGATTTTCTTTATGGAGAACTAGACTGTGAAGTGTTTATGGAGCAGCCAAAAGGATATGTCTGTATGTAGTATCCTCATCATGTTTTCCGATTAAAGAAAGTATTGTGTGGTGTTAAAAAAGCACCATGTGCTTGGTATAGTAAAGTCGCCCAATACTTTATCTTTTGTGGCTTCGAGGTTTCTGATGCAGATTCTAGTCTATTTGTTAAATTAGAATCAAATGTGTAACTGATGGTCTTACTGTATGTGGATGACATGATCATTACTGGAAATAATGAAGCTGCGATTTCTATGTTAAAAATGATCTTTCAGTTCGATTTGAGATGAAATATTTGGGGGAAGTGAGTTGTTTTCTTGGTCTAGAAATTGAAGAATTAGATCAAGGATATTTTGTCTTTGAAAACACATATGCAAGGAAACTGTTGCAGTGTTCGGTATGGGGGAGTTGAAAGAAAAAGCAACTCCAATGGAATCACATCTCAAGCTGATGAAAGCTGAAGGAAAAGCATTAAAAGATGCAAAAATATCTCAGCAACTTGTTTGTAGTTTAATTTATCTAACTATCACAAGACCAGAGATAGCTTATTCTGTTGGAATTGTTTCTCAGTTCATGCAGTGTCCAACAAGTTTATATCTAGATGCAGCAAGGTTAATTCTTTGTTATGTGAAGGGTTTACTAGATTATGGTCTTATGTACAGAAGACATGAGAAATTTGTGTTAAGTGGATTTACCGACGCAGATTGGGCTGGACATATGAGTGATACACATTCAACTTTGGGATATTGCTTCAGTGTTGGTTCAACTATGATTTCTTCGTGCAATTAGAAGCAACCAGTGGTAACATTATCTAGCACTGAAGCTAAGTATGTAGCCGCGACTATGGCTATGCAAGAATGTATATGGTTGAAGAGATTAATAGGAGAGATGCTAAGCAAAGTTGATTATGCTATTAAAATTGAAAGTGCGGGGGGGGGGGGGGGTGGGGAATTGAATTTTCTTCCCTTTTTTTGCTTAAGTTTGTAATCAGTAATTCGACGAGTGTACGGGATTGTCGACTAAATAAAACACAAAAGTAAGTAAGCAAAAAATTAAAGTACGTAAAAGAAAAGTCATCACTAGATGTTTTTATATTAGTTCGGATTCAATGTGAATCCTAGGTCTAGTCCTCTTAGGTTGCAAAAGATATCTCTTCAAGCCTTTAATGGTGCAATCGTAACAAGGAATAAAATGTAAACTCTAAACTCAGATTTTCTCTCTCTTTTTTGTTTTTTTTTCTTTTGATACAGTCCTCTCCTTTAATTTTTTCTTTTTTTTCTCTTTCTTTTTCTTTCACAGTAACTAATCTAAAGATTACAATGATTTTCTAAAGATGAAGACCTTTTTACTTGAAATGCAGTAAGCTTGTATGACTTGTGAGATATCCAGATGCTCCTTTATATTGAAGAGATGACATCCCAAGAGATTTGATCCTTAGATTGAGTCAGTGATGAATCCTCTTTCTAAGAATAAGGCAAAGGCAAAGTATTCGATCTTCATGCAATCTCCCAGATTGATCTTGATTGATTCCTGTAATCTTCCTGATTCCTCTTGATTTTTTGGACTCTTTCTGATTTATAATCTTCTTGAATATTTGCATCGGTAGATTGATCTTGATTGATTTATCTTGATTGTGTAGATTCTCTTTTTTGATTGATAGTCTTATTGATTGTCTGCAATGGCTGTTTGGTCTTGATTGGAAAAGATCTTTGATTGATCTGTTCTAATTCTTTTCCTTCTTCTTCTTTTATATCTCCTTGATTTACTCCATTAGATTTAAGATTAATTTCCCAGTTGTGATTTTCTTTTTTGCTTTCCATCAAGGTTGTTTTCCTCTTTTGTGTTTTCCTGAAATTAGTCATCACTCAAAACAAGTTAGCATTAACAATCTTCCCCTTTTTGATGATGACAAATTTGATTATGTAGTTTACTTCCCTATGTATAGTTGATTAAGTTGCTCCTCATGAGTAGTTGTTCGGTAGTTGACTGGTTCCTTTCATTTCTTCCCCTGAGTTGATACCTGCTAGTTGACTTGCTAAGAAAGTACCAAAAGGAACAACAGAGAACAACATATAGAACTAGAATAGATATTTTTTGTTTCCTACTTACACGAGCCCATATCCTTGCTTTTCTATCAATTTTTAATTCTGATCTTCCTCCCCAATCTGATATTATGGTACCGGTATAGACCGAAATTCCGTTATGGTCCAATTCTGATCGGTAATAAATACCGGGACTTTGCAATATTTG
>JAPFFP010000080.1:6635785-6696103 GCA_026153255.1 Solanum medicagineum
GTGCTTTTTTGTAAAATTCATTTGATGTCGGCCCTGGGCAGGACCTTCCATACCCCTCCTGGGCCCCCCCCCCCCCCCCCCGTGATAGGATCGTCCCTGGCTAGGTGATTCTTCCACCCCTCGGGCTACCACCCATCAAAAAGCAATATACTTTACTTAATCTTCCAATTACCTTTGTGATGATTCTTTTAGTGGTCATAATATTAGAGCTGTAAGGTTGTATATGTAGCATGTGACATGTACATAATCATACAAGACAATATGACAATAAAAACAATACATTGCACAAATAATGAAATGCGTATGAGATGAAATAACTCGTGAACTTTATTTAGCTACAAGAACCCATATAACTTGGTATCCACGTATGTATGTTGATTTAAAGGTGACTATGTATGGGAGCATATGAACATATGAAGGAGTGGAGACACGGTTAATAGTTGTGTCGGAGTTGGTAAGTGCCTTTATGTGCCAAGGAAGAATCTAGATTTCATGCCAAGTAATACGAAATTAAGTAGGCTTACATACCGCGCTGTAAGACCTCGCTATTACCTCAAAATAGCCTTCCCTTACTCTAAATATTTATCTACAATATAGTAGGTGATAAAACTAGCATTAGCAGCCAATAGATATATCTTGGCAGCCCAATCTCATTAAAAAAACAACATACGGGCAGCAAGCGGGTATTGTAAACCCAACCATATTCTTTCAACCTTTCTGCCCCTAATCGTATTTTCTATTACACATTCTCATATACATATCATGTTCAGCCTATTCTCTTGCTATAACAGTCTTACAACAGACCACAAAGCACAACACATAACAATTCTACACAACATACAAATAGGCGGCATAACGTTACGTCCCTTTGCTACATTTCGACGTCAACAATTCCGAACCTGTTTCAACTTTACCCAAACTGTATCAACATTTTTACACATAAAACCAGTTTTACAATAGTCCAAAAATAGTCCCAAATTAGGTGAAGGTCCGGAAATAACAATTTCCAATTATCAGCCCACAAGTTTCTTTAAGAGCACAATTACGACGTTGTGCAACAACTCTTTTTTTGCAGACCGTAAAAGTGGTGCAGCAGCTTGTTTTCATCATTAACAAACAAACCTTTGTTAAAGAAATGAATGTTAATTCATAATACAGCCAACCAAGAAGATAAGATCCTCTTAAACAATAAGAAAAGCTCACAACAATCCTTAGGACACATGCTGTCCAAATTTTCAGCACAAACATAACCAACATAATCTCTTGTTTTTCATAAGAAAACCATATTAAACACATATGTAAACTTACTTACCACTACCTTCAAGGTGTAGGGCTTCTCCAAGAACCCTAGAAGTCCTCTTATGGCTGCTTTGCTAAGTTAAGAAAGTGTAGAGAGAAAGTTTGTGAAAACTGAAATTTTCCAAGTCTAAGATTGACTTAAAGGTGCTATTTGTAAGGCTTTTTAAAGGGGATTTTGGCCGAATTTCATGTGTTGTTTAAGCATTATATTATTAAGGTGGTGATGCAGCATCTTGGCCCTTTCACTTGGGCCTAATTGGGTCTCAAAATTCATGGGCTTTGGCTGCCCATTTTTCAAATTTCTCTTCACATGGTTTGAGCCCAAATGGTTAAATGGGTTGTGATATACTTGGGCCCTTTTTATATTCTTCTTGGGCTGAAAATAAAGTCCATTTATTATGCTAAAACATGGTCTAAAGTTATACCCTTAAGATGGACTTTATTCATGATTGGACTTGGACCAATTCGACGTCGGGCCACGTCTCCGTTTAGCTAGCAAATTTAAGCTAAGCTAGTAGGTGACTCACCTGCTAGCTTCCTAAGTCTTACAAGCACCCGTGATCTCCTCAATTTGATTTAAAACTTATTCACACTCGACCCTCTTCAGCGTTAAATGCACATATCGCCCTATAACATGAGATTCGAGCACTTTTAAAAATGGGCGCTAATTTGACCAAACCATATCATGTTTCATTTGCATAGTACTAGGATTGTAAGATGTGGTGTGTTACATTGGGTGGGTGTAAATAATATGAATTTTTTGATTTATCTATTAGGTCTTTGATAATTTGACTTTATTGTTGTTGATTTGAGTGAATTTACATCTATCCCTATGTTTAATCCATAATTTCAAGGTTGCAAACTTGAGGTTTAATTCAGATCTCTAATTATTGTTTTAATCAGAGTGATTAGAGTGTGGAATAGATATAATGGCTAGAAATCTTTCAGAGTTTCAGTTGAATAACTATGGATTCAATGGCTAAGGTTTTAGGGGTTTTGCTAAGACTTCTTAGGCCAAGTGTGTCCTCAAAGGTCCGCGTAAGATATCATAATTGAATAATATAAAACACTCGTGTGTCATAACTGAACATGGGTTATGAGCACCTAACCTATTCACTCATTATTAACTCAATTAGTCAGATATATAGACCTAGCTAGTTGATCGATTCCCATATTTGCACATCCCCAACATCTCCCTTAATTTATTGATCAATTTGCTAATTAGATATTTTATAGTTGAATTCTGATTTTAATTATTGTAATCTCCCAAAACCTATGATTGCTTAGTCCAATTAACCAATTCAATTTGTGAATCACTATTCCCTGTGGGATTTGACCCCGACTCTTATGTTGGGTAATATGCTGATGATGACCGCCCCTATGTCCTTTGAGTAGTCGGCTTGAGCAACATAAAAAATATAGCCATTACTGGGGAATCACGAGTTCATGCTTGAAGTGTTTGTTGAGATTTCTTCTTGTAGTTAGAGTTATTTTACTACTTTCTTGTTGTTTTAGCTGTTGAAGATAGGTGTTAAAATGGAAGACAACAGGAGCATCCATGGTGATAATATTGGAGACAAGCACAGGTGCCATCTGACTACTCCCATTGGCCAGAGGAGTTAATATCCATGTGACAAGCATAATTTTGCAACTCCTCCCGCTGAAAGGACTGTCTGAAGGATTAGGCCACAAGGATCCTCATGAACACCTCAAAAATTTTGTTGATAGTCTGTCGTCCATTCAATTTCAGGGGAGTGAACCAAGAAGCCACTAGACTGAGGCTATTCCTATTCTCTATCACTGGAGAGGTTGTGAGGTGGCTAGCTGAGTTGTCTCGTGATTCTATCACTTTGTGGGAGGAACTTCAAGATACGTTTCTCAAGAAAAAATTTCCCTCTTTGAATGATGGTAAAGCTAAGAAAAAGTATTGAGAACTTCGAACAAATTGAATGTGAGCCAATGCATGAAACATCGCTTTGGTTTCAGAAACTTTTACATCAATGCTCGATCGAAGGAGTTCCGGACCATTTGCTATTGCAATACTTCTATGTAAGTGTCATGACCCAAGTCTAGGGCCTAGACGTGACACGGCGAATGGGGAACCTGAAGGTACCCCAAACAAGCCTCTTAGCATATCATTACATATCTTTGGTCGCGGAAGCAAGTAAACAACAAAATGAGAGCATATAAATAAGGGTAAGGGGAAGTCTGTCACTGCATAAAATAATCAAGAGTTAAGAGAAGTCATAGTTCAAAGCATAATTACATGACTTGTCCAACAATACCTCTAAACTTAGAATTGAGCGGGGGCCAAGACAATTTTCCGGGCTTATCCTCATAGTCAAAAGCATACAACAAAAGAAAGAGAGTATTTGCATAACATAAGATCAAAAGATATCATCCTCAGAGTTGAGGACTCACCAAATTTGCTTCGAAGATAGTACTAGCCACGTAGAGAAGGAAGATAATCAAGTGGAGCTCCGATTCCTACATGGTAACATCATGTAGGCATAGAGTATGCGTTAATACGTTTAAATGTACTAAGTATGTAAGATGCAATGCAACAAGACATAAGCAACAAAATTGAAATGCATAATTAGGCAATGAATGAGCATAATAGCAACATGGCATGCATGAATGATGCTTGAAGTAAATCATGCTCACATAGAATATATTACATGTATAGGAAGAGACCATCTATAGACCAAGAAAACTAGTATTTGGAATCCAAGGCCTAACACCCCCTGAACGAGGTGATTGAGGTACATACTCCCCAACATGGTAGCATGGACCTACCACCCCTCAAGCGAGGCAATTGAGATACATATGCCCCAACATGGTAGTTCGCCCCTACCAACCCCCGAACGAGGCGATTGAGATACATAACCCACCAACATGGTAGTATGAGCCTAGCACGCCCCACATGAGGCATGGTCAACTTGCAACACTATAGATACTATTCATGAAATCGACACAAACATACATTCCTTTAATCATCATAAAGTCACTTAACTCATATGTCCTGCATTAGACCTTCAATATCTCAAGATTTCATAACCGGACATTTTATCTGGGTGCGTAATGCTAGTACAAAATCATGCAATTCAAGAGTGAAATCATGTGACAAAAATCAACGTAAAACCACCTACCAACACTTGGTAATACTCTCATGCAATATACATCAAAGCCCCTCATCAAATCACATAATGGATCATAGATTCATAGCTCAAAATACGCCTAGACAATCACATTTTTATGAAACCCCAACATAGTTTATAATCAACTTTCATAGTAAGAGATAACCATAGATAATATAACTTGAAAACATGCATTTAGGTAAAAAGGTTGGTTGGGCACCATGGGTGAAAGGACCCAATGGTTGAAACCCACATACTCTAAGTTTGGAGATTTCCTTGATGAAGATTTGATTGAGAATTTGAAGCTTGAATGAAATCCTTGAGATCCAGAATGAGATTGAGACACTTGAATTTGGGTGAAATACTTGTCTAAGTGTTAGAGAGGGTTTTCGGGGAATGACTTGTACGATATGGAGTTGAAATATGACCAAGTATAGGTCTTTTTATGCATGGGAAGACTTAGGTCCAAGAACCCAAAGCCTTAGGCTGAAATTAAAAAAACTGGCAACAAAATGTAATACTCCGCAACGGCTCCGCATCGCTGAGCCAACGCAAAGGCCCACTGGAAATGAAATTTTTGGCGAAACGAAATTTCGTTATGAGTCCTCTAAAATTTCAGTTATACCCGTTTCCCACTCAATTTTTTCCCCTGATCAAGAATATGAAGTCGGATTTTCGATATCATGCACGAATTTTGGAGATATATGGAAATTACGAATATGGGCGTTTCCTAGGCACATTTTTGGGCACTTTTTGGGGCGTTTCAATATCTCCCCCTTGGGAACATTTGTCCCTGAATGTTAAAGAAGCGTAATCATGAAAGAATCAACCCCAACAAAAATGTAGCAATGCACTTAAACATTATTTCAAAAATCTCAACATAAATGTCAAAATCACCATGAACTTGTCAATTTAAATATGAATGTATGCAAATGACATGAGGGCTAAAACTTAAGACTTCAAATCACATAAGGGACTTAGATTAGTACCTCAAGCTTGAGTATAATGGAAGAGATAGGGATATCGATTTTGCATGCTATCCTCGGCTTCCCATGTAGCACTTTCAACTTATTGATTCCTCCAAAGGACCTTAACGGAAGCTACATCATTGTTCCTCAACCTCTTCACTTGTCTATCCAAAATTTCTAGAAGAACCTCTTCATAAGTCAAGTTATCTTCAACAACACCCATAACATCCAATGGTATAATAGCATTTGGGTCACCCACAAACTTCTTCAACACAGTGGAAGACCGGATGAACCATATCCATTTCACTTGGCAACTCAACTCATAGGCCACCTTACCAATCCTCCTCAACACCCTATAAGGACCCACAAATATTGGACTCAGTTTACCCTCTTTACCAAAATGAACCACACCCTTCATGGTTGATACCTTCAAATAGACTCAATCATCAACCTTAAATGCAAGATCCCTTCTCCTCACATCGGCATAAGACTTTTGCCTACTTTAGGATGCTCTCAATCTCTCTCTTATCCCTTCTCCCATCTCCCCCACTTCAAACCACCCAATTAGGGATCTACAACGTCTACCATAAAGAGCCTCAAAGGTGCCATACCAATGCTTGCATGGTAGCTATTATTATAAGCAAACTCAATAAGTGTAATATGATCATCCCAACTACCCTTATACTGCAAAACAACAAGCATATCCTCAAGAGTTTGGATAGTTCTTTCGGCTTGGTCATCCTTTTGAGGATGAAAGGGAGTACTAAGCTTACCTTGGTACCAAGACCTCTTTGGAAGGACCTCCAAAAGTGTGAAGTGAATTGAGCACCACGATCCGAAATGATAAACAAAGGCACCCCATACAATCTAACAAACTCATGGATGTACAACATAACATAATCCTCGGCACCATAAGTAGTCTTAACCAGTAGGAAATAAGCCGACTTTGTCATTCTATCAACCACAACACAAATAAAATCAAAACCTTTTTTGGTCTTAGGAAACCCAACCATAAAATCCATGTTGATTTCCTCCCATTTCCAGGTAGGAATCTTTATATCTTGGTCTAGGCCACCCAACCTTTGACACTCGGCTTTCACTTGTTGGCAATTATGGCAATTGGATAAAAACTTAGCAATGTCTCTCTTCATACCGTCCCGCCATAACACTTCCCTCAAATCTATATATATCTTTGTAGAACCAGGGGGAATAGAATAGGAAGAATTATGAGCCTCCTCTAAAACCAACCTCCTTAAGTCATTAACATTAGGCACACACAATCTACCTTGGTACCTAAGGCACTATCTCCCCCTTGGGAGAAAACCTCCACCTTACCATCTCTCACCAAGGTCTTCAACTCTAACAAGTAGGGGTCAAGATCTTGCTTTTCCTTCACCTCCTCAACTAATGAAGATTTAAAACCATCAACCACCACTACACCACTATTGTCGACCTCTTCTAACCTAACCCCTAATCTAGCAACCGATGGACCTCCCTAGCCACCTCCTTGCCACCATCATCAACATGAGCTAGGCTACCCATGGACACCCTACTCAAAGCATTGGCCATAACATTAGCCTTACCGGGATGATAATGCGCACTCATATCATAATCCTGAAGGACCTATAACCACCTTCTTTGTCTCAAGTTAAGATCCTTTTGAGTGAACATATATTTGGGACTCTTATGATCGGTGAACACATCAACATGCACCCCATACAAAAAATGATGCCAAATTTTCAAAGCAAATACCACGGTGGCCAATTCAAGATCATGAGTAGGATAATTCTTTTCATGCACCTTAAGTTTTCTAGAAGCATAGGCTATCACCTTACTATTTTGCATCAAAACACAAGCCAAACCAATTCTTGAGGCATCACAATACACAAATAAGCCTTCCAACGATTCTTGTAGAGACAAGATAGGAGCAAACACAAGCTTATCCTTCAAAGTTTGAAAACTCTTTCCACACTTATCGGTCCACATAAATTTAGTCTTCTTTTAGGTCAACTTAGTCATAGTTAAAGCAATAGAAGAGAACCTATTCGCAAACCTCCAGTAATAACCCGCTAAGTCCAAGAAGCTTCTAATATCCGATGGGGTCAAAGGTCTAGGCCAATTTCTAATCACCTCCGTCTTCTTAGGATTCAAAGGTCTAAGCCAATTCCGTATTCTTAGGATCCACCTTAATACCATCCCCCAACACCGCATGACCTAGAAAGGCTACCTCTTACAACCAAAACGCATATTTCTTATATTTAGCATAAAACTTCTCTTCCCTCAATCTTTGTAGCACCACCCTCAAGTGACTCATATGCTCCTCCTAACTATGGGAATAAATCAAAATATCATCAATGAAGACCAACAAAAAAAAATTGAGGTAGGGTTTAAAAACCCTATTCATTTGATCCATGAAGATACCTAGTGCACTGGTCAACCTAAAAGACATAAACACAAGCTATTAATGCCCATACCTAGTCTGGAAGGCCATTTTGGGAATGTCATACTCCCTCACTTTCACTTGATGATAATCGGAACGAAGATCAATCTAAGAGAAATGACTAGCCCCTTGAAGTTGGTCAAATAGATCATCAATCTTTGGTAGAGGGTACTTATTCTTTACGGTGACCCTATTAAGCTACCGGTAGTCAATGCACATTCTAAGGGAACTATCTTTCTTCTTACAAATAACACCGGTACACCCCAAGGTCATTGGCTAGGCCTAATAAAACCCTTCTCTAACCAATCCCTCAATTGATTCTTCAACTCCTTTAACTCCGTCGGGGCTATACGGTAAGGGGGAATAGAGATGGGTTGAGTATCGGGAAGGAGATCTATACCAAAGTCTATTTCCTTTTCGATAGGAACACCGGGAAGCTCATTTGGAAAGACATCGAGAAACTCATTAACCACCGGAACCAACTCTATAAAAAGGACTTTGGATTAAACATCCTTAAACCTCACAAGATGATAATGACACCCCTTAGAAATTAACTTATGGGCTTTAATGCAAGAAATTAATCTACCCTTGACCACCACATCAAGACTCTCCCACTTCAAGATGGGTTCATTAGGGAATTGGAATTTGACCCTATTGGTTCTACAATTACTAGAAGCATAATATCCATGCAACCAATCTATCCCAAGAATGACATCAAGGTCCACCATATCCAGCTCAAAAAAATCACAAGGCAATGTTTTATGAAAAACACAAATGGGACAATTTCTATAAACTCTTGTAGCAACAATAGATGCACCAACGGGAGTAGACACCTCATATGGCTCACACAACAATTCGGGTACAACATAAAACTTTTTGGCCACAAAGGGGGTAAAAAAAGAAAGAGTGGCACCCGGGTCTATCAATGCATATACATCAAAATCAAAGACTTTTAACATACTGGTGATGATATTCCGCACCTCATCTACCCCTTGTCTCCCCTGAAGAGCATAGAACCGATTGTGCCTTGGGGAACCACCTTGTTGGCCACCTCTTCCCCTAGGAACCGCATTTGCACCTTGTGGATGAACATCTCTACCCTTGTTCTGATTACGAGGGCAATCCATCACCTTATGACCCTCTTCTCCACAATCATAAAAAGCATTAGTATCCCTCAAGCATGGGCCACTATGACCCTTACCACATTTTGGACATATAGTATTAGACACCACCCCACCATCACCTTGAACCCTTGGGTTGTCTTTGGAAAACCTTCAATTAGGGTCATTGGAAGATCCTTGGCCTTGATGAAGCTGGTCACCCTTGAGACTTTGGAACTTACCCTCAAAATAGGCCTTTTGGCCTCACTATTCCTCCTTTTTCTAAGCTTCTCCCCCTCTATTTACTCGGCATATGTGATGATGGTCACGCTCCAATAAGAAAGTGGTCGCTATTAGTAATTAGCCTAACCGAGGTTAGGGTCGAATCCACAGGGAATACAGGGCTTGACTATAAGATTTCACTACTAAATTCCTAGTATCTATAACTAAAATCTCTAGATGGAGGGGAGGTTGTTGTGATTCAAAGATACTAAAAATGAACACTAATTAAAAATTTGGGAAAACACTCAATTTTGGGGGCAACTTGGGAATTGTGCTCCCCATGGCTCGTTGACTCAATTACCCTAGATAACGTAACTTTGATTGGTGAATTGCATGCAGGATGGTAACTTAGGTTTTTCCAGCCTTCTTATGAAGGTGAGGTCAAATTTCACCATGGCGCTTGGTTGGCCACCATGGTGTGCCAACTAACCGTTACCTATTGTCCCAGTCAATCTCCCCTTGGTCAGGTTTTGTCGATTAGATGGAAAACATCAACCAAATCCTGTCATCTACTTCCATTTTCCTATTCGTGACTACCTTGGTCGGGATCATGATAGTGTGCAATTTTTTGTGTTGGCCACCACCAAACAACATTAATCATGAAGGGAAATAAACAATACATGCAAAAAGCCCAATAATAGATATGCACAAAACCTAGGTCATCTCAAGTCAACTACCCATGGTTCCCACAACCCCAAGTTGTGGGTGTTTAGCTACTCATGGCTAAGATAAAACACACAAAAATGCACATAATAGTCATAGTTGAGAGTTTCACCAATAACAATGGAGAAGATAAGCACAACAATTGCAAACCCATAAACTTGATTGATCAACAGGGAGTACAAAACAAGATTTGCAATCCCCAAAATGGGTTTCCCAAAGAGAACAAGAATATCCTCTAAAAACCTAAGAAAAGCTTCAAAATATATTGGAGAAATGTCTACAGTTCAAACTCTCTTCCAAAAACCTAACTTAAACTATTTATAGTATTTACAAAACAACCCTAGGAATTATGTAGAAAAGACAGTTGGCATCTGATAAAGTTCGCAGTTACGACTCGTAGGTTGGCCTACGAATCGTAGTTGGGGTCTCGTATCAGGTTCTTGGCATCTTGGACTGAACTGGTACGACCCATAGGTATGAGTCATTACTCGAGCCACGACTCATTTATTGGTCTCGTAGTATTGGTCTTCAATTTTAGGTCCAACATTTTGGCTCTCTGATTCTTGCTACATGTCCACCTATATGAGTCGTAGTGTGTATTATGACTCGTAGGCTGGGCTCATAGGGATAACCTTCACTTGGAAGATTTCTGATTTTTGGTCTCAGATTCATGCTACGACATAATCTATGACTTATAGTGTAAGCTATGACTCGTAGATGGCCTCGTATGGCCTATGCTTCAGCAAAATCTGTAACTTTTCTTCAAAATCAAGCCAACCTAACATTTCTGCAAGATTAACACAAAAACACATCAAAACACTAAAAAGTCGCTTTAAGAACTCACAAAATCCCTTGTTTTAGGCACCAAATATACTGTAACTTAATAGCACATCAATATGTCATTAGGCGGGATAAATCCATGTCACTTATCAACAAGGCGGCACGACACTCCTCATTAACCAAGTCGAATACCCCCATCACAAACTTGTTGATTATAGACCTTAGGTCAGCAACCAGTTGTGGAGCATATTTGGAGAGTTGGTTAAACTTGAGGGCATACTCGCTCACACTCACAGATCCTTGCTTTAGATTCATAAACTCCATCATCTTGGCCTCCCTAAGCTCAAGAGGGAAGAATCGATTGAGAAATACCACCTTACACTCTTCCCAAAGGATAATATTATTGTTCCCCTACTTCCCTTTCCATTGGGTAAACCATTTTTGAGCCACCCCCTTGAGTTGGTGTACCGCCAACTCCACCTTCTCCTCCAATCTAACCCCCATAATAGACAACACATTGTACACTTCATCAAAAATTCTTGAGGCTCCTAATCCACTTTAGACCAATGGAACTCCGGTGGGTTCATTCTAGTAAAGTCTCTCACCCTTAAAGCCAGTGTAGAAGCATGAGGGGCATGGGCTCCTTAGTTGTTTGATTAGTCATAGCATATGCTAGCATGGTGATAGCATCCCGGAATTCCTTATGAGCCACTCCCCAATCTTGAGGATCTTGAGGAGCGAGAGGAGCCGGTTGATCCTCGGGTGCACGGGCTCTTCTTCCTCTTGTATTAGGCATAATCTAAAATGGCAAGGAACATTCATTAGAAGGGAGACCATAACAAATTTCTATAGCATGACATAGATCATGAAGAAGGGAAACATTTCCTAAAATGTCTCATAACCTCTTACTCATAGTCGTGGTGCACTTCACTACCATAAATAAGACTCTAATCAACACAGTGTGTTGGATGCCGAGGATTATTAACAACCTAGTGCTCTGATAGCATCTTTGTCACGACCCAAGCCTAGGGCCTAGACGTGACACGGAGAATGAGGAACTCGGAGGGACCCCAAACAAGCATCTTAGCATATCATTGCACATTGTTGGTCGCGAACGCAAGTAAACGACAAAAGAGCATAAAAATAAGGGTAAGGGACTTAGGGGAAGTCTCTCATAGCATGAAATAATCAAGAGTCAAGAGAAGTCATAGTTCAAAGCATAATTACATTAATTGTCTAACAACAAACTTAAAACTGAGCGGGGGCTAAGACAACTTTCTAGGCTCACCCTCATTGTCAAAAGCATACAACAAAAGAAAGAGAGTAAGATCAAAAGATATCATCTTCGGAGTTGAGGACTCACCAAACTCGCTTCGAAGATAATACTAGCCACGTGGAGGAGGAAGATGATCAAATGGAGCTCCAATTCCTACATGGTAACATCATGTAGGCATAGAGTATGTATTAATACGTTTGAATGTACTATGTAGGATGCAATGCAACAAGAGATAAGCAACATAATCGAAATTCATAATTAGGCAATGAATGAGCATAATAGCAATATGGCATGCATGAACGATGCTTGAAGTAAATCATGCTTATATAGAAAATATTACTTGTATAGGAATAGACCATCATTATAGACCAAGCAAACTAGTAATCGGAATCCAAGGCCTACCACCCCCTTGGGAGGCGATTGAGGTACATACCCCCAACATGGTAGCACACGCCCACCACCCCCTGAGCGAGGCAATTGAAGTATATACCCCCCAACATGGTAGTTCCGTCCTACCACCCGCCTAACGAGCGATTGAGGTACATACCCCTGCCCCCCTAATATGGTAGTACGGGCTTACCACACGAGGCGTGCTCAACTTGCAACACAATAGATACTATTTATGAAATCAACACAAACATACATTCCTTTCATTATCATAAAGTCACTTAGCTCATATGACATGCATTAGACCTTCAATATCTTAAGATTTCATAATTGGACATTTTATCAAACACTTGGCTGGTGTGTAATGCTAGTACAAAATCATGCAATTCAAGAGGGAAATCATGTGAGAAAAATCAATGTAAAATCACCCACCAACACTTGGTAATACCCTCATGCAAGATACATCAAAATCCCTCATCAAATCACATAATGGATATAGATTCATAGCTCAAAACATGTTTAAACCAGTCACATTGTTATAAAATCCCAACATAGTTTATAATCAACTTTCATAGTAAGAGATACCCATAGATGATCTAACTTGCATTTTAGGTGAAAAGGAAGGTTGGCACCATGGGTGAAAGGACCCAATGGTTGAAACCCACATTCCTCAACTTTGGAGATTTCATTGATAAAGACTTAATTGAGAACTTGAAGCATGAATGAAATCCTTGAGATCCGAAATGAGATTGGGACACTTGAATTTGGGTGAAATATTTGTCTAAGTGTTAGAGAGGGTTTTTTTGAAAATGTTTTGTATGATATGGAGTTGAAATATGACTAAGTATAGGTATTTTTATGCATGGGAAGGCTTAGGCCCAAGACCCCAAAGCCTTAGGCCAAAATATTAAAAACTGGCAATAAAATGTACTACTTCGCGATGGCTCCGCATTGCAGAGACAACGCGAAGGCCCACTGGAAATGAAATTTTTGGAGAAATGAAATTTCACTTCGGGTCCTCTAAAATTTGGGTTATACCCATTTCCTACACAATTTTGCCCCTTGATCGAGAATATAAAGTCAGATTTTTTATATCACGCACGGACTTTTGAGATATATGGAAATTACGAATATGAGTGTTTCCGAGGCACATTTTTGGGCACTTTTTGGGGGTTTTAGTAAGCCTTGATGTAAGTCAATAAAGGGGTGGCTGGCCAGCAGGTGAGAGGTGGAATTATGAAACAAACGTTTACTACAACTTGTGACCTCCTAGATGACATGAAAATAATCACCCGAGCATGTTACATAAAGGATGACCTTGTATCATCAAGTCATAGGGGTCCATCCAAAGAGCAGCACGACAAAGATCAAAAGCGGGATAAAAGTATGGCTAGGATGCTACTCAGCTTAACCTCTTGACTAAGCATGTTATGGGAGGAAATTATAAGAGTGTAAATATCATGGGGGCTGCTAAAACCATCATGTTTGATAATGCACTATTGTTACATTAAAGAGGTGCATTATATGGGCAACCAAATAACGAGTTCTTGGCTGGCTTTTCCAAGGCCACCTAGGAATCAAGGATGAAAAAACAATAATGATAGATGGTAAGATCATGCATGGCCTGACCAACATCAAGTTAGGGATTGGAGAAATCACGATGGGGTTATAGATAGGTATGTTTTATCGATTAGCTGAAAGTTGTTGATCTTGTGGTAAATCCAGAGAGTCTCCGAATTGAAGGTATGTTGACTCGAATCTTGAACAAAGTTGAATCCTCTAACAAAGTATTGAAGGAGAAGAAGTCTGATTTTTCATAGTTCAGTCAAATAGTAATGTCACATTCAGCTTCTATCAAGAACTTGGAGACTCAACTTGGATATATATTAGGCCATCTCAACCAGTGACCAAAAGGTGATTTTAGCAAATCCTAAAGGCACTGATGAACAATGTTTAGCTATCACTACCCATAGTGCAAGAAAGGTAGAAGGCACTAAGTCCTCACTTATCGTTGAAGAAGGTAAGAATGAGCTAGGAGAAGATGGAAGTGGCGATGCTCTTGGTAATCCTAAGAATGGTGAAAAAGAGAAAGTTGGGGATGGTGTTGTGAACATTAAGAAAACATCCCCGAAAAATTCAAGTTCAACTGTGAGGTTGAAAGTACCTCAAGTTAAGATTGATCCTCCATTCCCTTAGTGATTGAAGAAGGAAGAGGAGGATGCCAAATTTTCAAAAACTTTTTCCTATATTCAATATCTGTCGATAAATGTTCCTTTGGTTGAGGCACTGAGTGAAATGCCAGGGTACGCCAAATTTATGAAAGAGTTGATGTCAAAGAAACGGAACCTAGAGTGTGAAGGTGTCCCACAATTGCAGTGCTATATTGACAAAAGCTCTAGTTGTGAAGAAAGAGGACCCTGGTGCATTCACAATACCTTGCACCATTGGAGCTTACAAATTCAACAAGGCTCTTTGTGATTGAGGCGTGAGCATAAATCTTATGCCCTTGTCTATATTTGAGAAATTAGGGCTAGAGACCCCTTCACCAACCACTATGTGTCTGCTTATGACTGATCGGTCCAGCAAAAGACCAGTGGGGATTCTTCATGACGTGTTGCTAAAGGTAGATAAGTTCATTCTTCCAGCTGAATTTGTGATCCTAGATTGTGAGGTGGGTCGATTATCTTGGGAACACCATTCTTAGCCACCGAAAAGGCAGTTATGGATATAGAAAGGGAGACCTGATGTTCAGGGTAAATGATAAGGAGTTGGTGTTCCACATCTTCAGAACTCTGAATAAAGCAAAAGACCTCTAGGTGATGTCAGTGATAAGACTACCATGGATGACTTGAGGAAGTGGAAGGACTACATCATGCCACAACGTTAACTACGACACTGCTTCGGAGGCAACCTAAGGTAGTTAGGTAAGCTTTTCTCTTAAATAATGGGTGTTGATTTGTGCAGTTTTGAAGAGGGAGATTCTAAAATAGAAGATAAAAGGGTGACCTGATGGGTCTGGTCAGCGAATCGCCGAATTGAGATGGGAATCACGAGTTTCACCACCTTTAAAGTCATTCAAGGACTCCTAAGGTACTGTTAAATTTGGCGATCTTAGTTGCAATTTGGCAGATTGCCAAACCTGCTAAGCAATGATCATTGTCACCACCCTTTGTGATTAGAGTTAATGTTTGAATTTGGTTAAAAATGGTGGTCTTTAGCACAATTGGCAACGTTTGGTGGGGAGAGTTGATATTACCGACTCCTCATGCCTGACCGACCAATTCAAGGTTTTTCAAATGCCTTGGGCATTTGACTTTTCGTATTCCTTCCTTTTCCAAGCCAACATTCCTTTTTAGTCTTTTATTTGCAAAAGTTCTCTTGGTATGAAGAAATTCAACAACAAAAGCTATTGCGAGGTTCTCATTGATTTCTACATCACCAAAGAGGTATGTTTTTGGCCCTTAACTTTAGCTTCTTTTTTGGGCATGATTCTCTTAAGATGACAAAGGATTGTTCCGGGTTTGTGTGAGTTTGATAATCATGTTTTGTGACTAAAAAGTTGATAGAAATCATGTAGTGATACGAGTTATATGTATGTGTGATTTTTTTTATTTTGATTCATTTGAAATATCTTCAAATTGATAGTGCATATGATGTGGGCTAGGGCTAAATGTGATTGATTTGTCGCTCAAATGTTAAATGCTAGTAGATATTGTCTCAATTTTATCCTTAGTATCGTGTTGAGTGTTTTAACTTGAGATAGTACCATGATCATGAAAGTGCTTGAGTGAGTATGCATGTTTCTTGACGTAAATGTTCTTGTAGGCTACAGGTGAAGTCTGAGTAACCCAAAACCTTTTTAGTGAAATGGACTTGCTCGATGATAAATTGGGTGATATCATTCTTAAGGATAAGTCGTCGTTTGAATGAGTTTATAGCCATGATGACCATGTGAATGTAGAAATGAATGAATAAGCATGTATTAATAATTGAAATCGAGTTAGTGTGTGATCATCCCCACTGTTCTTATGAAAAGTGATTACATTTTGAATAAATGGGAGTTGGTCATGCCAGTTATCTTCGGCGATGGTCATTTTGACTGCCAAATTGGACTCGGTGCTGCACCATAGTGTCACACACACCGCTTTGCCTGATTGTTGATTATTGTTAAGCTCTACAACTTTCGGTGATGGTATCTTCTATCGCGGAATCCATTTGGATTTTCGCTGAATTTGCATGATCATTGCCTAAGATAGCAGTGAACAAAAGTCCAAAAAATTGTGCAAAAAGGTGACGACCTATTTGATTGTCGAACTAGTTCGGTGACTTGCTGAACATGTTTTGCTGTCAAACATACCTGTTCATCCAAACTGATTCTATTTTGAATAAATGTTAAGCCTAATTGCCTTATGATTGATACTCCCACAATGTTTTGAGCATGTTTTTCAGGCATGATTAAACATAGGCATGTTTTAGGTAAATCCACTAGACCCTTACCTTTCCTTGAGGAATCTAGTGCTAAAGAGCATCAAAGTGAAGCCAAGGCCAAGACCCTACAAGAAATCTCTACTCTAAGCATCATAGAGAATTTTCAGGAGACAATAGCTCTTAGACATCTTAACAGACTCAGATCTGAGGGGCACAAGACAATTTTGGAAGAGAAATAGTTGTCAGCGTATGGAGTAACTAATCGGTACCTAGAGGTTTGGGAACTCCTTAAATTTCAAAACTTTTAGATTTTTACCAAACCTCAGGACCCATATATGCCTAACATAGTTCACGAGTTCTATGAGGCCTATGGTAAGGCCATTCCAAAGAGCAGAAGCATAGTGCAAATGGCACTCATATCTCTTGATGTTGTAGAGGTTAGGGTTGTGCAAGTCCAATGCAGTGAAACTAAAATCAATGATATTCTCGAATACACATTTCAGAACCGGAGCTACTTGAAGATATAATGCAGCTCAAGAAATTTAAGGATATCAAAACATAGTTTGCCTATTAATGGGAATTCTAGCTCTCTCATGGTTAGAGGAAGGAGCAACTATTGAAAAGAAGGAAATGAACATACCATCACGGTTTTGGTTCGGATTCATTAGTAGCAACTTGATTCCTTCACATAATGAGTCTATACTTCGACATGCCAACGTTTCACTAGTTGGTTGTATTATGGATAAACAAGAGTTAAATCTTGGTGCAATAATCGTCGTAGAAATCTTTACAAGGCAAAACAAGGGAAGACATCGTTGTCATTTCCCATCCTCATCACAGGCCTGTGTAAGAAAACCAAAGTTCCTAGAAACAAGAAGCTTGATGTGGAGATGACTCCAATAGTATCTACTGACTTCAGTAGAATTGAGGGAATTTATAAGGAACGAGAAACATAGGGCAAAGAAGAAGCCAGTTGACAAAACACTAGTAGTTGATATTGAGGCCCTTGAGTTCGGTGTTGCAAATCTAGCTCCAGAGGTAGGTATAACTTCTTCCTCCCTTTTTCTATATTTATCTTCTGCTTCGACTCCCACTGGTGAGGCACAGGCAGAGCCATAGGCCAAAGATGACCAACCCCCAAAGGCTGCCATTTATGGCATTGGCCGACTAGCTTAAGCGAACGATCTTCATGCCACTCTGGTTGAGTTATCCATGCCTACAATGATTGTGGTAGCCATAGCCAAAGCTTTAAAGTGGTATATTGAGGCTGAGGCCAAGCAGCTGGATTTGATAGAGGTACACAAGCCGAGGATGGACAACATTGAGGCGATGATTGATGATCGTAGAAAGTAATTGGCTAGCTTGAAGGATAGGGTGCCAGCTGTGGAGAAGGCAGGTGGTGGAAGTGAAGGCTCATCAGCTATAAAAGTTGACATTGCTTACATGAAAAAGGAGGTGGCACCCCTTCGTTCCATAGATTTAAGTGTTTTTTAAGATGGGCTAGAGGATCCACCCAAGGTGTACATGGCTATGGTTCCCGATGATGTGATGAATGTGGAAGTTTTGGATGAACGCAGTGAAGAACCAAGGTAGCAAGCACCTCAAAAATCGATGAAGAAACATTGAGAGTATAGCCTAGCCAAAAGGAGTGAGGAGTTAGCATGGGTGGAGGACCAAACCATGGATACTGTGAAATAAGCATCTTTTCAAGACAGGTCCATAAAAGGCACATTCGGTGTACGTGAGCTCAAGCCCGAGAGGCCATTGATTAATCATGAGAGTACATCGTTAGATGAGGGCATTGATGCCCCCATAACCACTTCTTCAGCTCCACCACCACCATAGTAGGATTGATTCAGACCAGGGGGATTTTAACACTCATTCCTTCCTTTAATGCTTAATTTCTATTGTTCTTTACACATTGAGGACAATGCTTTTTAATTAGGAGAGGGTGAGCATGTGGAGTTCCCTATCTCTATAGCTGATGATGATTACCTCATATATGTTTATGATCTGATGAGACAATGATGTTTATTTTGATTTTGTTGATGAATGTTGAGACAATTTTAAATTTTTTGTTTGTAAATAATTTAAATTTTTAATTTGGGTTATAATAGAGTAGTATCTGTTTTGCTATTTTAGTTTTCTTGTTTTTAAGTTGAATGGATAAATGATTGCAAATATGTCGTTGAATTGTGGAAAAACCCGTGCATATATGAAAAGTCCTTCTGATGCGAATATCGTATCTTTAGTCCTTAGCAATCGAGCATCGATAATCTATATCTTTGATTTAGATGGTGTCACGTATAATGAGCATGTACTCACTCACTAATTAGCCCTTTTTCTTGATAAACCAATTCATTTATGGATTCAATGGATCTTGAGTTGACTATGTGAGTGATTGAGCTTGGATATGCGATGATCGAAAGTTGTGAGTGTGTTGCCATTATTTAAATGTTAATCCATTTTGCCACTTTGAGATTATGAAGTTTGTTGAAAGGCTTGTTTTGCAACATCTAGAACTTACCCTATTTTGTTTTAAGGAGTGATTTGGTTGATCCCGGATTAGGAAAGGACCTTAGTCCTTCTTTGGTTCCATTGAGTCCACTTTGACCATATTGATCTCTATTGACAATGAATTGAGCCCCTAAGGAAATCCCTTTGAGCCTTGATCCCTTCTTTGGAAACCATTTAGCCTTGGCTTGTATTTGTAAAAGACAATTCCTTCTTGTTCCTTACCAATCCCTCCTTGAGCTTGAAATGAGCAAAGTGATGGGAAAAGGCCAAAGTTGGGGGTGTTGGTAGAAAGAAGGGGATGTCTCCCATGAAAGAGTCGAGGAAAGACAAAAGAAAAGGAAAGAAAGGAGAGGAGTCCTAGAAATGATGAAAGAATGAAAAATGTTGAAAAAGCTAAAAAAGTTGAACTGAAAAAGAATTTCCTGGAAAAGAGGACCCTCAAATTTGTGAAAGATAGTGCTATAAAGGGGAGACACTTGGGAGGAAAGATCAAAAGAAAAAGAGGTGTCAAAATGAGAAGAAAAGAAGAGGAACAAACGGATCCTTGAGCATGAAAAGAATGTATAGAGTTTAAGGAGGAATGAGCCACAGCTATCCATATGTTATCCTACCCAACCTTAACCATTCATTACAACCCTAACAAAGTCCTTTGGAATCCTAGTCCAAACGAAAGTCAAATGAACTCCAATTGAGGATAAGGGCAAGCTTATGGGTTAAAGCTTACATGCTATTTCTCAATTGGGAGAGTGAGTGTTGAAGAGATGCTTTAGAAATAATATCATAATCTTGTGTGTTCAGGATATTCTTTGGCGTGAGTGAAAATGGTGATGCCTTTAGGCAGTGATCAACAGCTACATAAACCATTGTGAGCATAGTCATGTTTTGATTACTCCTTAGTCATCTCTTGAGGCTTCAAAATCACGTAAGTGGTTTGTAGAAGTTCAAGAGTGGATGATAAAGGTGGAATTGTATGTGTTGCTCCCTGTGGCCTTATTTGCATGCTTTGGAATTGGATCAATTCATGTTTGATTTCCTTAAGGGAAAGCAAATGCTTAAGTTAGGGGTGTTGGTTAGTCCATATTACAGACTCATTTTGGGCCTAGTTTGTAAAGAAATATTGTCCACACTGTGCTATTATTTCCAATCTCTAACTAATTTGTATGTGTTGTGTCACGAAATTGAACTAGAAGTGCACAAATAAACAATAGACAATTCTTGGAAAGGGAAAAAGGTGTCAAAAAGGCAGATAGAAACAACATCACCTACATATTTGGCAATCCACCAAACACTTAGAGGGACCGCCTACTATTTTCAGCAACCGAAATTCAAGCCCAAGTTAGAAAGGTCATCAGAATCGACAATCACCAAAAATTACTGCTGAATGACCCAAGAAACTTCCTAAAGTTGTAGGACTTAGAGCCACAAAACCATGATAGGAAGGCAATCATAGAGGAACTTCAGTGAGTCAACAAACTACACTAGCGGAGTGAAGAACCATCTCCCAATGATGTGGAGAAACAACCCTTTAAGGAGATGAAAAGGAAAGCGATCAAGTGCACATTCAGTGCATCATCAGATCGCTAGATGATGGTTGGCCTTGAGTGCGGAACGACAACTCGGTGCACATTCCTTACTCTAGAGTACAAAATGGGGATAGAGTTTTATGATTTTGGGAAGCAAAACTTGAGGAGAAAGGCTGGTGTTAGTCAACGTTTGTTGATTCAATCTTCTTAGCCATGACCTTAGCCACTACATTTGGTAATGAATTTCTAATTTCTAGCAATGAGTAACTAAAACCCCCATGTTGGGGGTGTGTAAATAATATGGGTTTTGATTTATCTGTTGGGTCTTTGATATTTTGACTTTACTGTTGTTGATTTGAGTTAATTTACATTCATTCCTATGTTTAATATATATTTTCGAGGTAACAAACTTGGGGTGTAATTTAGATCTCTAATTATTAATTTAATCGGAGTGATAAGTATGTGGAATCGGTGTAATGGATGGAAACCTTCAGGGGTTTCAGTTGAAGGCCATAACTATGGATTAATGGCTAAGGTTTTAGGGGTTTTGCTGAGACTTCTTAGGCCAAGCGTGTCCTTTGCATTCAGGGTACATTATCGTAATTGAATCATATGAAACCCTCGTGTGTCATAGCTAAACATGGGTTACAAATAACCTAGCCTATTCACTCATTATTAACTCAATTAGTCAGATATTTAGACCCAGCTAGTTGATCGATTCTTATGTTTGCACATCCCCAACATCTCCCTTAATTTGTTGATTAGATATTGTGTAGTTGAATCCTGATTTTACTTATAGTAAGTCTCTAGAACCTACAGATT
The DNA here is from genome assembly GCA_026153255.1 of Solanum medicagineum. Classification (NCBI taxonomy): domain Eukaryota; kingdom Viridiplantae; phylum Streptophyta; class Magnoliopsida; order Solanales; family Solanaceae; genus Solanum; species Solanum medicagineum. The sequence goes on from JAPFFP010000080.1 coordinate 6,657,408, forward strand.
CTTAACCATTTCAATTCGTGAAACACTATTCCGTATGAGATTCAACCTTGACTCCAAAGTTGGGTAATATGCTAATTACAACCGCTCTTGCTTCCTTTGACTAGCCAGGTTGAGCGACATCAATAATAACTTAAGGAAACTTAAAGAAAAGTTTAAATACTTAAAAGGAAACTTTATGGGTGGAAGGTTACCCATAAATCAACTCACATACCTTGGAAAACTTGGGATAATCGAACCTTGAAGTCTTGGAAAGATTCTTTTAAACCCTAGTGCTTGCCTTACCTTATTCTTGAGAGAGTTTTTACTTAGAAATTTTAGCGTGGAAAAATGAGGGATTGAATAGGCACTTAGGACTTTAAGGCTAGAATGGGTCCATTTTTCGATCCCAAAATGACATAGTTTAGCCATGGTTGGATTCGTAGAGTCCTTCCATACTAAGCCATTTTTCTTATCTTTCTAGGCCCAATTCCATGAAACACCCTACGGGTTGTACCTTGTTTCATGGGCCATATAGTAGCATGCAGCCTATAGGCCGTCACTTGGTCTGTGGGTTACCCCACACTTGAAAACTTTTCCCCTTCCTGAAGTCTCATGTTTAAGGACAAATCATATAGGCCGTAAATACACCTATAGGCCTATAAGTCACCCTTGTGAACCCAACTTCAGGTCATTTTCAAGCCAACTTTTCTGCACTCAAGGATCCTAAATTGGAGATCATTAAAATATCTCCCCCTTGTTCGTCCTTGAATGTACTTAAAGGCATGCTCTAAAGAGTAAACTAGTAGCTAACAACCCAGTATGCATGCGAAAATACAAGTTAATTATCATTTCTCAAAATTTTCAAATTGAACATTTAAAACATGTCTCAAAACAGTCCATAGACATCAAATGAATGCATACATCATGAAAAACTAAAATGCATGGAATTGAGGATTTTAGGAATAATTTCTTGATACCTTAGGTTTGAGTAGGGTGGAATAGATGTGGATAACGCTTCATCATATCTGCTTCCCCTTCCCATTTAACAACCTCAACTTGTTGGTTTCTCCAAAGCACTTTAATTAATGCAACTTCCTTGTTCCTTAGCTTTTTCACTTGTCGGTCTAGAATTTAAATCAGTACTTCTTTGTAACTCAAATCCTCTTCAATGTTCAGATCATGCAAAGAAACTATGGAATTTGGATCACCTATGAATTTACTCAACATCATCACATGGAAGACCAGATAAATCAAATACATCTAATTGGGTAGTTCTAACTCATATGCCTGTCTTTTCACTCTTCTCACCACCTGATAAGGCACCACATACATAGGACTCAACTGTCCTTTCTTACTAAACTGGATTACACCTTTAATCGGGGACATATTCAAGTAAACCCAATCACCACTTGGAACTCAAGTTCCCTGCTTCTCACATTAGAGTAGGACTTTTGTCGGCTTTGGGTTGTTTGCATTTCTCCCTTATGTTTTAATTTTCTCCATAGATTTTATCACCAAGTCTAGTCCTATTAATGCCATCTCACCGACTTCGAACCACCCAATGGGGGATCTACACCATCTACCATACAATGCCTCAAATAGTGCCATCCTAACACTTGCATTAAAGTTGTTATAGGCCAACTTGCTAAGTGGAAAATCCTAATCCCAACTCCCCTTAAACTCCAACGCACAAGCTCTCAACATGTCTTCCAATGTCTGTATAATCCTTTCGGCTTGTCCGTCGATTTGGGGATGAAAAGTAATACTCAACTTCACCCTAGTACCAAGTCCCTTTTGGAAAGACTTCCAAAAGTGAGAGGTGAATTAAACTCCATGATCCGATATGATGGATAATTGAATCCCATGAAACCTCACAAACTCTAGAATATAAATGTGGGCATAATCTTTGGCACTGAATTTAGTCTTGACCGGTATGAAATGGAGCGACTTTTTCATGCAGTCAATTATCACCCATATGGAGTCAAAACTTTTTTTTGGTAATTGGCAACCCAACTACGAAGTCTATGTTGATCTCATCCCACTTCCAAGTAGAAATGTCAATATCTTGTACTAGGCCACCTAGCCTTTGGTGTTCAACCTTGACCTTCTGGTAATCAGTATACTTGGACACAAATTGAGCAATGTCCTTCTTTATTCCATTCCACCAATAAATCTCGCTCAAGTTTCTGTTCATCTTTGTAGTGCTAGGATGAATGAAATATGAAGAGTTGTAGCTTCTTTCATGATTATCAACTCATCATCATTGGGCACGCACAACCTCCCTTGATATCAAAGTACACCATCTCCCCCTTGTGAGAATTTCTATCTTTCCATATTTCACTAAGGCTTGCAACTCAACCAAGGAGGGATCAAGGTCTTGTTTAGCCTTAACATCATCAACCAAGAATACGCAGAACCATGAAGAACTATTGCACCATCATTTTCAGACTCGCTTAATTTCACTCCCAGTCTAGCAAACCTATGAACATCTTTGGCTAACTCACTTTTTCCATTATCTTCAAGATGAGACATACTACCCATGGAAACTCTACTAAAGGTGTTTGCTACTACATTGGCCTTAATAGATGATACTTCACACTCATATCATAATCTTTGAATAGCTCTAACCATCTTCGTTGCCTCAAATTAAAATCCTTTTGGGTGAACACATGTTGGAGGATCTTTTGGTTAGTGAAAACATCCACATGAACTCAATATAAGTAATCTCGCCAAATCTTCAAGGAATACACCACCGCCGCAAGATCAAGACCATGATTTGGGTAATTTTTCTCATGCACTTTTAACTGCCTTGAAACATACGCAATCACTTTATCATTTTACATTAGCATATAACCCAACCAATCTTTGATGTATCACAATACACAACAAACCCATCATTTCCTTCTGGCAATGTCAGTATTGGAGTTGAAGTCAATTGTTCCTTTAAAGTTTGGAAACTCCTCTCACACTCATCTATCCACACAAACTTAGCTTTGTTTTGAGTCAACTTGGTAAGTGGGGATGAAATAGTGGAGAAATCTTGCACAAACCTTCTATAGTAACCGGCTAGGCCCAAGAAACTCATTATGTTAGTAGGAGTCGATGGCCTTGGCTAGTTTCTCACTATGTCAGACTTCTTAGGATCAACCTTGATGCCCTCACTAGATACCACATGCCCAAAGAACGCAACCTCATCTAACCAAAACTCGTATTTGTTAAACTTTGCATAAAGCTTTTGCTCCCTCAGGGTTTCTAATACTACCCTCAAGTGTTCTATATGCTCTTGCTTACCTCAGGAGTAGATAAGGATGTCGTCAATAAGCACCACGATGAACATGTCAAGGTAGGCCTTAGACACCCTACTCATGAGGTCCATAAATATCGCTGGTGCATTAGTAAGGCCAAACAACATCACCACAAACTTGAAGTGATCATATCTAGTCCATAATGTTGTCTTAGGGATGTCACTTTCTCTCAGCCTCAATTGGTGATAACAGGATCTCAATTGATCATAATCGGAAGCAGATACTTATTCTTGATGGTGGCCTTATTGAGTTGGTGATAGTCAATGGACATATGGAGTGAACCATCCTTCTTATTTACAAATAGAACTAAGGCACCACATGGAGACCAGCTAGGTCTAATAAAACCCTTCACCAACAAATCCCATAATTGCTCTTTCAACTCCTTCAACTTGATCTGCAAGAGTCATTCTATATGGAGGGATTCAGATAGGTTGGGTGTCAGGTAAGAGGTTTATATCAAAGTCTATTTCCCTCTTGGGAGGAGCACCTAGTAACTCATCTGGAAAGACATTGGGAAACTTATTTATAACGGGACAAACTCAAGAGGATGAGTTTTAGAAATGACATCTTTAATTCTTACTAAATGGTAGGTGCACACCTTGGAAATCATTTTTACAAGCTTTTAGGAAGGAAATGAATCGACCCTACATGAAGAGTTACTACCCTCCCATTCAAGAGCTGGCTGCTCATTAGCAAATTGAAATTTGACCCTACGAGTTCCACAATCAATGGAAGCATTGGAAGCATGCAACCAATCTATCCCTAAAATCACTTCAAAGTCTACCATGGAAAGTTCATCTAAGTCACATGAGACCACTTTATGCAAGATGGAAATGGGCAACTTCTACAGACTCTTCGGGTTATAATGGACTCTACTACGGGGTTACTCACCTCGTAGGGCTCATGGAGGACTTCAGGACATGCATGGAACTTACTAGCAAGGAATGGGGTTACAATAAATAAATTTGCACCTAGATCTAAAAGTGTATATGCATCATAATCAAAAACTTTTAACATACCAGTGATCATGTCCGAAGCTTTTTCAACCTCTTAGCGACCATGAAGAGCATAGATCGGTTGGTCCTTTGGGCACCTTGATCTTGGCCCTTTTGTCCTTGGGGCCTTGTACCACCACTCCTACAATCCTTGGCATGGTGGTTGGGCTTCCCACAAGTGAACCAAGCATTGGACTGGCTAAACATTCTCTTTTATGGGGCCTTCTACACTTAGAGCAACTTGGACTTTAGAGCTTAGGAGCAACCCTCTTATCCTTTGTAGTCCATGGAGAAGGAGCATGGGTAGATCCTTGCCACTTTGTGTTTGGCCACCTTGAAACTTATGACCACCAACCCTTTGGTGAGAGCAACTCCCACCATCAATTCAAGCCCTCTTGGACTCCTTTGCCCTTTCTTGGAGCTTCTTATCTTCAATCTACTCCACTTACATCATCAAGTGGGAAGTGTCCATCTCTTTGACCATATTGCCTTCTTTCATTTCTTGGAGACCAACTTGGAGACACATAAAGTAAACTTCCTCATTCGATCCCGCATATCTATGACCATAAAAGAAGCGTAATTTGGTAGCTTAGTGAATGTGAGGGCATACGCCCTCACGCTCATAGTCCCTTGCTTAAGATTGATAAATTCTTGGACCTTTACCTCCCCAAGATCAATTGAGAAAACCAGTCCAAGAAAGCACACTTGAATTCTTCACAACTGATAGGACCCACTTCTTGGGCCCGTTTGTCAGCCCATTGTTCATACAAAATCTTGGTGACTCCATTGAGTTTGTAAGCCACCAACTCAGCTTTCTCTTCTGATAAATGCCCATCCGCAACTACCTAATAAGCCTCCTCAATAAAGTTAATAGTGTCCTCATCCATCTTAGACCCATGGAATTCTAGTGGGTTCATCCGCATGAAGTCACGTACCCTAGCGGTCAGAGTAGGCACTTGGGGAGGTGCGACTATCTCCCAACTAGATTGATTGGACAATGCTTGGGCCAATAAGGTGAAAGAGGCTCAAAATTCTGCATAAGACACTCCATCATCTTGAGGGTGTATAGGAACTTGTTTTTCAGGAGTGCATCGTTGATGGGGAGCTCTTTGTGGTAGCATGATCTAGAAATAAGCAAAAGGCATCGTAATTTCTCATATGAATATTGCATCAAACATGAAACTTGAGGTTGGTAGGAAAACATCAATTCGTTCCTATCATCAGTTAACAAGAAACCTTATTCAACTCTAAGGCATGATACGAATAAGAAAGAAGGGAAGACTTCCTTAAACTGTTTCATGGCCTCTCATCAAGATAGACGTGCACTTCACAATCTTGAATGAGACTCTATATTACAGGGTATGCATAAACATACAAGGAACATTTTAGAACCTCGTGCTCTGATACCAAGTTTGTAACGACCCGACCTAGGGGCCTAGTCGTCAAATGACAAATGAGATATCTGAAGGCACCTTACCCAAACCATATCAAGCATCTTAAGCATTCATAGGCATTTAATGAAAATATTTGTTAAAAATAAGGGAAAAGGGACTATGGGTGGTTTAAGACATGAAGCAACATTAAAAAGCAATAAAAATAACTAATATTCATTATCCATAAGCATATCAACTACTACATCGATGGATGGGACCTGTAGTGATCGGTCTCCATCAAATAGGAAAAAAATTCATAATTGCACAACATAGAAAGTAAATGCCTCAAGAAGGGATACAAATACATTGTCTCAAAAATAAACATAAGTTAGAGTAGAATAATGGCAGAGTACCAAACTAAGGGCTCACCATAAATATAAATGCTAGTCTTGAACGTTGATTACTAAGCCATGATTTGGTGGAGGAGCGTCTATCCCTACATGGTTAAATGATGAAAGCTAAATATGCATTAATACATTGGAATATACTAAGTAAGTGAAATGCAATGCATGTATGAAATTGTAATGCCACCATTGATGAATATATCATATAAGCATATATGAGATAAAGATACATAAGTGAGCTTAAGCATGCACAAGGAATAAGGCTCTATATGAATAAGAGAATATGCTAAGAAAGCATATGTAAAGGAAACATATCATGGAATCATAAACTTGGGGAAGTAGACCTTAACGGGCATATAAAACAATGTGAGCTACTATATAAAATCCAATGAACTCCTTTCATTGAGAAAGAGTTAATGAACTCCTTCCATTGGGAGAAGGGGAATCTACGTTCCAAGGTAGATGTCCAAAACTTAGTTACCTTGCTATTGTATCTTTCATAAAATATGGGTTACGTGGGTCCACTAACATAGCCTACAATGGCTCACATGGTGGCACATAGTTAGGGAAAATGAGATTCGCTTTAAGGGGTCATGCCTTAACTAAGGGAATGAGACCTAATCTCAAGTCCAATTGGTGCTAAGACATCCCACGGAACCTTTAAAATATAACATAGAATCATAAGTAACAAATCATAAGAGTAGCTTGAACTTAGGAACCACCAAGTGAGGCAATTACATTCATCTTGGGTACCTATCTTAATATCTTTAGTGCAATTGTCAACATGTTTCAATCTTTGACAAACTTAACTTTAAAGCTCTTCTTTAATGACATAATCATCTTCATAATTCATACAAGTTTTAGTTTAAAATTTGGTGGGCTAGCTTTTTAAACAGAACAATCATAAATTGCATAAGAAATAAGGAAATTTCTCTTTTTAAGGACCATCAAAAATGCCCATCCTTCGTCAGTATTCAAACCAAACATGGAGTCATCATCAATAGCTCAAAACGTACATATATACTTAGTAAAATAGTTGTAGGATATCATGAGTAGCATTTAATAACATGAAAATTATGAAATCTTAATAAGCATGTATAATAACTTAAGGAACTTAAAGAAAAGGTTAAATACTTAAAAGGGAACTTTATGGATGGAAGGGTACCCATAAACCAACTCACACACCTTGGGGAAACTTAGGAGAGTCGGACCTTGAGGTCTTGGAAAGATTCTTCGAAACCCTAGTGCTTGCCTTGCCCTATTCTTGAGAGAGTTCTGTCTTAGAAATTTTAGAGTGCAAGAATGAGGCATTGAATGAGGGACTTAGGGCTTTAAGGATAGAATGGTTCCCTTATTTAATCCCAAAATAACATAATTTAGGAATAGAAATGATGGAAATGATAAAACTGTCCCTTATTAAAACTTCCAAATTCAACCTACAAAATCTCGCTTACGAGTCATCGATTAACCCACGGGCTATTGATCATATTCATCTGGTAACACACCTGAATCCCTTAAAACTGACTTTGTTGGACCTTAAACCATGAAGCCTTGTTATAGTTCATGCAAACACCTAAAGCCATGGTTGGACTCGTAGAGTCCTTCCACACTTATCTATTTTTTTATCTTTCTTGTCCTAATTCCATGAAATACCCTACAAGTCGTACCTTGTTTCACGAGCCATCTGATAACACCTAGGCCAGCTTCCAGCAAACTCCAAATTTCCTTTATGTCTAATAGTCTCACTCACGACCCTTCCTACAGACTGTAATATGTCCTACGGACCATCACTTGATTTGTGGGTTACCCCACACTTGGAAACTTTTCCATTTCCTAAACTCTCATGCTTAAGGACCAATCATATGGTGTCACGACCTAAGCCTAGGGCCTAGTCGTGACACGGAGCATGGGGAACCCAAAAGGACCCCAAGTAATTCTATTAGCGTATCATTACACATCCTTAGTCGCGAAAGCAATAAAATACAACAAGTAGTAGTAAATCGGAATAGACGGGGCTAAGGGACAACATCATAACATCAACATCAAGAGTCAAAAGGAGTCTAAGCTCATAACATAGATACATAAAATGTCAAACAACACCTCTACTATAAGATAAGAGCGGGGGCCAAGACAAAGCAACCGGGCTCACCCTCATAGTCAATACATAAGTCAAGATAGAAAGTCTTAATACATAACAAGAGATCATGTGTAACGTCCCCAGAGTGGAGGACTAACCAACAAGCTTGAGTAATCATACCAGCCATGTGGAGGAGGATCTCAAGTGGGTGTCTGGTTCTTACATGGTGACATCATTTAGGCATAGAGTATGCATTAGTACGTTTGAATGTACTTATGTAGGATGCAATGCAACAATGGATAGGCACCTTAATCGAAATGCTTAATTAGACAATTGTTGAGCATATGGCAATATGACATGAATGGAATATGTTTGGATCAAATCATATTTCATAGTACATAACAAATGTGTAGGGAGTACCACTTCTTAGTGCAATCCAAGGTCTATCACCCGCTTAGAGAGGCGCATGAGGTACGAACCCCTTTATGAGGTTGTTGAGGTACAAACCCCCTAATAGGTTGATGGGTAAAAACCCCACATGGTTGATGGAGTACGAAACCCCCCAACAAGGTTGATGGGTACAAAACCCCAACACGGTTGATGGATAGTTGCACCCTACCACTTGTGGTGACCGGAGTACAAACCCCCTGATAGGTTGATGAGTACAAACCCCCAACGTGGTTGATGGATAGTCGCACCCTACCACCCGTGGTGATCGGAGTACAAACCCTCTTATAGGTTATCAAGGTACGAACCCCTTGACATGGTTACCCAGCGCACAACTCCTGAGTAGGGCATGGTCACTATATAGAAGAATATCATTTATACATTCATCCCTCTCATTATCATCTAGTTATCATATACATACATACGTTTCATCAGCATTCTATCATCATATTATCATCATATTGTCATTCATGTCATAAGACAAGCATTGGGCCCTCAACTCCTCAATAAGCCATAATCGGACATTTTATCAAACACTTAGAGGGTGTGTAATACTAGTGTAAAACCATGCAATTCAATAGTGAAATCATGTTAGGAAATTCAATGTAAAACATTCAATGGATACTTGGTGCAATATACATCAAAACTCTTGATCAAATCTTACAATAGATCATAGATTCATTGCCCAAAACATAGCAAAACAGTCACAATTTAACAATCCCCAATATAGTGTGCAGTGATTTTCATAATAAATAAGACGCATGAGTATATCATCTTCAAATCATGCAATTTATAAGAAAAGGAAGCTTGCACATCATGGGTGAAAGGAACCCATGAAAGAAATCCACATTTCTTAGATTTGGAGATGAACTTGATGAAGACTAGAGATGGCAACTTGAAGCTTGAGTGCAATCCTTAGGATCCGGAAGGAGTGTTGAGTCTTGAGTTTGGGAGTAAAATATTTGGCTAAGTGTTTGAATGAATATTGGGGAATGTTTAAAATAATATGAGGGTGAAAAATGGCTAAGTATCGATATTTTCACGTTCGGAAACACTTAGGCGCAAGACTTAAAAGTCTTGGACCAAAATCAAAACAAGACTAAATTTAACACAGGTCGACGCCCTTGGCGCGTCGTGCCAGGGGCGCGAAAAGCTCTCTAGAAATCGCATTTTGGGAATTTCAATTATGATACGATTGCTCTAAAATCAGGGTTAGACCCATTTTGCACTCAATTTGACCCCCTGAACAAGAATATGAAGTCAGATTTTTGATATCACGCACAAAATTTTAGATATACAGAAATTATGATTCCGGGCACTTTCGAGGCACATTTTCGGGCTCTTTTTTAGGTCGTTTTAATATCTCCCCCTTGGGAAATTCATCCCCGAATGTCAACAAAACGTATATGAAAGATAGACACGACCATTTCAGCCCACATAGAGATGCAACAATGCACTTAAACATCATTTAAAAATCTCATCATAAGTGTAAAATCATCATGAACTTATAAATTTGAACATGAACATATGTAATGACATGAGGGCTGAAATTAGGACTTGAGGCAATATAAAGGACTTACATAAATACCTTAGGTTTGAGTGGAGTGGAAAAGGTAATGATCTCGCTTTTGCGTATCTACCTCGGCATCCCAAGTAGCACTCTCAACTTGTTGATTCCTCCAAAGTACCTTAATGGAAGCCACCTCTTTGGTCATCAATCTCTTTACTTATCTATCCAAGATCTGATCCGGAACCTCTTCATATGTAAAATTGTCTTCAACCACACCCACAACATCAAGAGGCACAATAGCATTCAGATCACCTACATATTTCCTCAACATAGACACATGAAATACCGGATGAACCAAATTCATTTCTCTAGGCAATTCCAACTCATAAGCTACCTTGTCAACCCTTCTCATCACACTATAAGGACCCATATATCTTGGGCTCAACTTGCCTTTCCTACCAAAATGTACCACACCCTTCATGGGTGACACATTCAAATAAACCCAATCACCAACTCAGAATTCAAGATCCCGTTTCTTCACATCGGTTTTGGCGACTTAAGGTCATCTTCAACCTTTCTCTAGTCATCTTAACCTTCTAAAGAGCCTGCATAACAAGATCTGGTCCTAACAAGGCAACCTCACCAACCTCAAACTAGCCCACCGATGATCTACAACATCTACTATAAAGAGCCTCAAATGGAGGCATACTAATGCTAGAATGATAGCTATTATTGAAGGCAAACTCAATCAACGGAATATGATCGTCCCAAGTACCTTTAAGCTCCCACAAACATGCTCTAAGCATATCCTCAAGGGTTTGGATGGTCCTTTCAGCTTGGCCATCTGTTTGAGGGTCGAGCCGTTGAAAACTTAACTGTAGTATCAAGACCCCTTTGGAAATACCTCCAAAAGTATGAGGTAAATTGAGCACCACGATCCGATATGATGGACAAAGGAACTCCATGCAACCTTACCAAGTCATGAATGTACAACCTTGCATAATCTTTAGCCCCATATGTGGTCTTAACCGATAGAAAATATACCGATTTTGTCATCATATCAACTAAAACCCAAATGGAATCAAAACTATTTCTAGTCTTTGGCAACCCAACCACAAAATTCACATTTATCTCTTCCCAGTTCCAAGTAGGAATCTCAATATCTTGAGTTAGGCCACTAGGCCTTTGATGTTCGGCTTTGACTTGTTGACAACTATGACAACCGGAAACGAACTTGGCAATGTCCCTCTTCATGCCTCCCCACCAATACACATCCCTCAAATCTCAATACATTTTGGTGAACCAGGGTGAATAGAATAGGAAGAATTATAGCCGTTATCAAGGATTTTCTCCCTCACACCATCAACACAAGGCACACACAACCTACCTTGGTACCTAAGGGCACCATCTCCCCCTTGGGAGAAAACCTCCACTTTGCCCTTTTTCACCAAGGCCTTCAATTCAAGCAAGGAGGAGTCAAGATCATATTTTTCTATCACCTCATCAACCAAGGAAGACCCAGAACCATCAATAACGACAACACCATCATTACCAACCTCTTCTAACCTGACCCCAAATCTAGCCAATCGATGCACTTCCCTATCCATTTCCTTATCACCACCATCAACATGAGCTAGGCTATCCATAGACACCCTACATAAGGCATCGGCCACCACATTTGCCTCACCGGGATAGTAGTGCACACTCATATCATAGTCCTTAAGAAGTTCTAGCCACCTTCTTTGTCTTAAGTTGAGATCTTTTTGAGTGAAGACATATTGGAGGCTCTTATGATTAGTAATCACATCAATATGCACCCCATACAAATAATGTCACCAAATTTTTAAAGCAAACACTACGGCAACCAATTCAAGATCATTGGTAGGGTAGTACTTTTCATGCTTTTTGAGTTGCCTAGAAGCATAGGCAATCACCTTACCATTTTGCATTAGCACACAACCAAAACCAAGTATAGAAGCATCACAATACACCATAAATCCCTCAAGCCCATCCGGTAGGGACAATATAGGAGCGGACACAAGCTTATCTTTCAAGGTTTGGAAGCTCCTCTCACATTCATCGGTCCACACAAACTTAACCTTCTTTTGAGTCATTTTTGTCATAGGGGAAGCAATAGAAGAGAACCCATTCACAAACCTCCGGTAGTAGCCTGGTAAGCCTAAGAAACTCCTAATATCCGACGGGGTTAATGGACTAGGGCCAATTTCTAATCACATCGGTCTTTTTAGGATCCACCTTTATACCATCCCCCGACACCACATGCCCTAGGAAAGCAACCTCCTTCAACCAAAATTCACACTTTTTGTATTTAGCATACAATTTCTCCTCAGTTAATCTTTGCAACACAACCCTCAAGTATGCCCTATGCTCCTCCTCACCACGGGAATAGATCAAAGTATCATCAATAAAGACCACAACAAAGGAATCAAGGTAGGGTTTGAAGACCCTATTCGTAAGATACATGAAGATAGTTGGTGCATTGGTAAACCCAAAGACATCACAACAAACTCAAATGCACATACCTAGTCCAGAAAGCCATCTTAAGAATATCACACTCCCTCACCTTCACTTGACGATACTCGGACTGTAGATCAATCTTAGAAAAGTGACTAGCCCCTTGCAATTGGTCAAACAAATCATCAATCCTTGGAAGAGGATACCTATTCTTAATGGTGACCCTATTGAGTTGCCGGTAGTCAATACACATTATAAGGGACCCATTCTTCTTTTTCACAAACAACACCGGTGCACCCCAAGGTGATTGGCTAGGCCTAATGAACCCCTTCTCCAACAAGTCCCTTAATTGTTCCTTCAACTCCTTTAACTCCGGCGGGGCCATACGGTAAGGGGGAATAGAAATGGGTTGAGTATCGGGGAGGAAGTCTATGCTAAAGTTTATTTCCCTTTCAGGAGGAACACCAAGAAGGTCATTTAGGAAGACATCAAGAAACTCATTTACAACCGGAACCAACTCTATGGAAGGACTCTAGACTCCACATCCCCAACACTCACGAGATGGCAGAGACACTCCTTAAAGATTAACTTACGGGCTTTAATGCAAGAGATGAATCTACCCTTGACCACCATATCTTGACTCTCCCACTCAAGGACAGGTTCATTTGGGAATTGGAATTTGACTATACGGGTTTTACAATCAATAGAAGCATAGTATTCATGCAACCAATCCATCCCAAGAATAATATCAAAATCAACCATGCCTAACTCAACAAGATCACAAGGTAATATTTTATGCAAGATGCAAACAGGACAACTTTTATAGACTTTTCTAGCAACAATAGATGCACCAATAGGAGTAGACACTTCATATGAATCATGCAATAACTCGAGGTCAACATAGAACCTTTTGGCAACAAAGGGGGTAACAAAAGAAAGAGTGGCACCTGGATCAATCAATGCATACACATCAAAGTCAAAGATTTTCAATATACCGGTAACAACATCGGGACTTCATCAACCCTTTGCCTCCCATGCAAATCATAAAACTGGTTGTGCCTTGTGGCACCATCCTGTCGGCCACCTCTCCCCGAAGGGACCACATTAGCACCTTGAGGACAAATCTCCTTACCCTTGTTGCGATTTCGAGGCAAATCCACCTTTTTGTGACCTACTTCCCCACAACCAAAGCATACATTAGTATCTTTCAAACATGGACCCTTATGACCCTTTCCACACAAAAACACACCTTATTAGGAACCACAACACCAACACCTTGATCCCTTGGAAAGGCATTAGCAACCATCCTGTGAAATGCATGAGAAGACCCTTGGCCTTTATGGAACCGACCACCCTTTTAAAACTTACCTCCAAAACGGGCCCTCTTGGCCTCATGACCCCCTTTTCTTCCATAATTTCTCCTCTTCCATGTGTTCAGAATAGGTCATCAAATAGGAGAAGTCCATATCACCAATCAACATAACGGACCGACATTCTTCACTCACGAAGTCCGATACCCCCATCACGAACTTGTCATTCTCGGACGTGGCTCAACAACCAAGTAAGGAGGAAACTTTGAAAGTTGGTTGAACTTGAGGGAATATTCCCTCACACTCATTAGCCCTTGTCTCAGATTCATAAATTCTACCAATTTAGCTTCCCTAAGCTCAAGAGGAAAGAACTGATTAAGGAAAGCCGCTTTGAACTCTTCCCAAAGCACCACACAGTTGACCTCTTCTCTTCTTTCCATTGGTTATACCATATTTATGCCACCTCTTTAAGTTGGTAAGCCGTCGACTCCACCTTATCCTCTGGTCTCACACCCATAATAGACAAAATCTTGTAAACCTCATCAATGAATTCTCATGAAGTCTCTCACCCGAGAGGCCAGTGTAGGAGCATAAGGGACTTGGGACCCTTGATTGGCTTGATTAGCCACCACTTGTGCAAGCAAGGTGAGAGCATCCCTAAGAGCTCCATTGGTCAATTGCTCCTCGGGTGTGCAGGCTTGTCTCCCTCATGTGTTAGGCATGATCTAGCTTAGCAAAGAACAAGCGTTAGGGGAGGAAAGCTCACTTCAACTCGATAGCACGACTTAGAACATGAAAAAGAGAAATTATTCCTAAAACATCTCATAGCCTCCTACTCATAGTTGTGGTAAACAACACAACCATGAATAAGACTCTAATCGACGTGGTATGTTGGACTCCGAGGATCTAATAACCTAGTGCTCTGATACCAAGTATGTCACGACCCAAGCCTAGGGCCTAGTCGTGACACAGTGCATGGGGAACTCGAAAATACCCCAAGCAAGCCTCTTAGCATATCATTACACATCCTTAGTCGCAGAAACAATAAAATACAACAAGTAGTAGTAAATCGGAATAGATAGGGCTAAGGGACAACTTCATAACATCAACATCAAGAGTCAAAAGGAGTCTAAGCTCATAACATAGATACATAACATGTCCAACAATACCTCTACTATAAGATAAGAGTGGGGGCCGAGAAAACGCAACCGGGATCACCCTTATAGTCAATACTTAAGTCAAGAGAGAAAGTCTTAATACATAACAAGAGATCATAAGTAACATCCTCGGAGTGGAGGACTCACCAACAAGCTTGAGCGAAGTCGTACTAGCCACGTGGAAGCGAATGCTCAAGTGGGACTCTTGTTCCAACATGGTGACATCATGTAGGCATAGTGTAAGCATTAGTACGTTTGAATGTACTTATATAGGATGCAATGCAACAATGGATAGGCACCTTAATTGAAATGCTTAATTAGACAATAGTTGAGCATATGGCAATATGATATGAATGGAAGATGTTTGGATCAAATCATAATTTCATAGTACATAACAAATGTGTAGGGAGTGACCACTTCTTAGTGCAATCCAAGGCCTATCACTCGCTTGGAGAGGCGCATGAGGTACGAACTTCTTCATGAGGTTGTTGAGGTACAAACCCCCCAATAGGTTGATGGGTACAAACCCCCAACATGGTTGATAGAGTACAAACCCCCCAACAAGGTTGATGGGTACAAACCCCCAACATGCTTGATAGATAGTCACACCCTACCACTTCGTGGTGACCGGAGTACAAACCCCCCGATAAGTTGATGAGTAAAAACCCCCAACATCGTTGATGGATAGTCACACCCTACCACCAGTGGTGACCGGAGTACAAACCCTCCGATAGGTTATCAAGGTACGAACCCCTTGACAAGGTTACCCGGCGCACAACTCCCGAGTAGGGCATGGTAACATTCCAACACTATATAGAAAATTTTCATTTATACATTCATCCCTCTCATTAACATATAGTCCTCATATACATACATACATTTCATGATTATTTCATCATTATTCTATCATGATATAGTCATTCAACTCATAAGAAAAGCATTGGGCCCTCAACTCCTCAATAAGCCATAACCGGACATTTTATCAAACACTTAGAGAGTGTGTAGTGCTAGTGTAAAACCATGCAATTCAAGAGTGAAATCATGCTAGGAAATTCAATGCAAAACCCACAATAGATACTTGGTAACACCCGCAAGCAATATACATCAAAACCTTTGATCAAATCTTACAATAGATCTTAGATTCATAGCCCAAAACATAGCAAAATAGTCACAATTTCATAAACCCCAACATAGTGTGCAGTGATATTCATAATAACTAAGACCCATGGGTAAATCATCTTTAAATCATGCATTTGTAAGAAAAGGAAGCTTGGGCATCATGGGTGAGAGGAACCCATGAAAGAAACCCTCGTACCTTATTTTTGGAGATGAATTTGATGAAGATTTGAGATGGAGACTTGAAGCTTAAGTACAGTCCTTAAGAATCGGAAGGAATTTTGAGTCTTGAGTTTGGGAGTAAAATATTTGGCTAAGTATTTGAATGAATATTAGGGAATGTTTAGAATGATATGAGGGTGAAAAGTGGCTAAGTATAGATATTTTCATGTTTGGGAACACTTAGGCCTAAGACTTAAAAGTCTTGGACCAAAGTCAAAACTGGATCAAATTTAACACCGGTGTGCGCCCTTGGCATGCACCAAGGCACAAAAAGCTCTCTGGAAATCGCATTTTGGGAATTTCGAGTTTTGGTACGATTGCTCCAAAATCGAGGTTAGACCCATTTCCCACTCAATTTGAACCCTAGAACAAGAATATGAAGTCAGATTTTCGATATCATGCACGAATTTTTAGATATATGAAAATTACGAATCTGGGCACTTTCGAGGCACATTTCCAGGCACTTTTTGAGTCGTTTCATACAGGCTATAAGTACACCTATGGCTGTTAGTTGCCCTCGTGAACCTGACTTCAAGTCATTTTCAGGACAACTTTTCTGCACTCAAGGCTCCTAAACTAGGGGTTGTTACAAGTTGCAAGGAAAGGGTTAGTGCACAATATAGACATATATAAGTTAGAACAAGATAACAATGACAGTCAAAGATGCAATGCGCATGTAGTGTATAAATGCATTGGATGAGATGGAATCACGGCAGACACTACTGCTAGTGTATGCTTCTACTGAGCTAAAGCTACCATGTAGAACCCATAGGGGTCTTGTCAGACCATATACGAATCTCTCAAGTGTCACGATGATCGTTGGCGTCGATGACACCTCAGTGCAACTATATCAATCAAATATGAGATGAAGTGGATGCCATCAGATGTAAAAAAATGCAATGCAATGTTAGATAGTCATTATGCATGTCTATCCTAGAATACACATCTGCTGATTAGATGACTGCCTCAGACAGAACCTATGGGAGCCACATATGGACCATGTATCTGTGATCATGGACAACAATGACCTCGACTCATATCACCAGTCCTAACATAACCTCAGACCATCTGAGAATGACCTCAGACCGCCGGCATATTAGCTCAGCTCCATCAGTAGAGACCTCGACCACCAATCCACTTGTTACCTTACTCACATATCAGTCGTAGCCATCACAAGTAACAATGCACAGATTATAATTTATGCAAAGTGCATGATCACAATTATATCATAATATCAACATCATAATGATCTTATTATCTCAATGACATCAATATCATCAGTGTCTCTATATATCATATATCAACACAAAACTAGCCAAAACCATTTCCCTTCAACTTTTCATCACTAATGGATCATCAACTCATAAATATCATCATAACACAAGTAAGCAATACATGAAATAATGATCAAGCCGACAACGATACACTTCTACCCCCTGAATACTCAATTTCAAAGACATAGGAGCATACAAGGTTCATTCATACTTATCAAAAGTTTAGAAGTCCACTTACCTCAAATAAAGTCTCGAAATCAAGAAGAAATCGCTGCATTCCCCCTCCTGCGGTACTCCAAATCATCAAAATCTATTCAAATATGACACCACATTCAGATAACGAATCTAATGACACTAAATCAACTAATTCAGAGAGAAAAAGGAAAATGGTCAAAAATCTCATGTCAAAAAACATAGCCAGAAATTGAAAATCTATGTACGAAAATGTTCTACACAAAATGAGAAATTCGATTGTGAAAATAGTTTCAAAAACGAAGCTAAGACGAGGGAGAAATCAACCATTAAAGTTTAGGAAACTCAATTCCAAAAATCCCCAAATTCCACCATTAAATTCCCAAATTTAGAAGCTAAATATACAAATTAATTAATGAAAATAGTTGAAATAGATTAGAAAATAGTTGGCCAATCAATTTGCCTTCAAAACCTTGAAAATCCTCTCTTAGAAAGAAGCTTGAAATGTCAAAAATGGTGAAAAGGGTTTAACTCACGTTTTTAAAGAAAGACACTGTTCAGGCATCAATAGTGCTCCGCAAACGCGGAGACCAAAAAGGGTTAACCCTCCATAATGCGGCAGTCACCCTGCAAACACGGAGGTTTGGCTGTTGGATCTTTGCAAAGGCAGCCCATGAGGCGCGAATGTTGAGTACTAGTGCCAGATACACTAGAAACAGCAAGGATCAGCAACACAGCTCAAACAAAACAAGAACTAGAACCTCAGGAATTCATTCGGGACCCCCTTAACACAAAACAAATATAGAACCCTACCAAAATGACGATCCGGACTCAAGGAGTCGTCAGAATTCGAATCCGGAACCTATGTGGGACCGAACCCGAGAAGGATCATCTAAATTAGTATCGAACCTAAAAACTCAAAATATTCTCAGAACCTCTAAAAGATACAATGAAGGCATTTCTAGTGTTAGTTTCACCATCCAAAACCACTGGATCGTGAAATTTTGGTATGAGCCTCCAAACTCTGAATGTTGACCAAAGTCAAACTTATGATCCAAAATGAACTGAAAAATACAACTTTGTGCCTAAAAGATCCGTTTTAACTCCTAATTCAGTTTTGCAAGATCTCCTAGACCAAATTAAGCATTCCAAAGCTGATGGAATTGATGATATCGAATTTCGACACTCGAAACTCAAAATGACCAAAAAACTCGAAATTTCTAACTTTAAGCCTTTTAAAACTCTTTCTTTTGTAAAACTCCAACTTTTTTTATGATATTTTCAATATACGACTTTTGAACTTATCCAAAAATACCATAAATGACTTTCGAGGTCATTGCATCATCCACTACTAAGAACAATATCGGTCCTCAAATATAAGATAAGGAACACACCTGAAGGCTCAAACAACTGAGGGTATCAGCCACATATATCCAACTCTCTCTCCCATGTAGCCTCACTCTCGGGCCGATAGCTCCACTGGAACTTTGCTGAAGCGATCTCCTTAGTCCACAACTTCCCCACTTGCCTGTCCAAAATGGCTACTAGCTGCTCCTAATAAGTCAAATCAGGGCTCAACTTAACTGAATCCATAGAAATCACATGAGACTCATCTGAAATGTAACGCTGCAACATCAAAACACGGAATACAAAATGGATTAAAGACAAGTTGGGTGGCAAAGCAAGACTATAAGACACCTCTCCCACAGTATCAAGGATCTTAAAAAGACTAATGAATCTTGGATAGAGCTTCCTTTCTTCCTGAATCTGCTAACACCCTTCAAAGGTGACCTTTAATTAAACCATGTCACCAACCTTGAACTCCAAAGGTCGAACCCGCCTGTCAGAAGAGCTCTTTTAGTGACTCTGGGCTATCATCAATCTACTCTAAATCAATTGTACCCTCGCAAGATCATCTCTCAATATATCACACCCATACTCACCACTGCTATTGTATCAAACCAACCAATGGATGATCTTCATCTTTATCCATACAAGGCCTCAAAATGAGCCATCTGAATGTTGGAACGATAATTGTTGTTGTATGCAAACTCTACTAAGGGAAAATACTGGTCCCATCTAGTCCTAAATTCAATAATGCAGGCTCGGAGCATATCCTCTAATACCTGAATGGTCCTCTCAGACTAGCCATTAGTCCGAGGTGAAAAGTTGTACTCAAATCCAAGTGACTACCCAAAACATGATATAAATCCCTCGATAAGTGCAAAGTAAACAATAAGCCTCAATTCGACACAATAAAAATTGGGTACTCGTGAAGTATCACAATCTGACTGATATAAAGATGGGCTAGTCTCTCAACTGTATACTTCACCTTAAATGAAATGAAGTGGGCGGACTTGGTCTGACGATCCACCACTACCCAAATAGAGTCAAAAACCCCGACAGTAGGAGTTAAGGCAACCACGAAGTCCATGGCAATATGCTCCCACTACCACTCGGGAATGAGCATCCACTGAAGCTCCCCACCTATCCTCAAGTGCTCACACTTGACCTGCTGACATATCAAGCACCTGAATACAAACTCCTTAAAATCTCTCTTCATACCAGGCCACCGATAATGCTGATCAGATCATGGTACATCTTTGTTGGCCCTAGATGAATAGAATATCTAGCACAATGAGCTCCTCAAGTATCAATCTAATAAGATCACCCACCTTAGGCACACAAATATGACTCCCTATCCTCAAGACACCATCAGAATCAAGCGTTGTCTCACTAGCTTCACCTGTAGTCACTTTATCTCGGATGATACAAAATTTCTCATCCTCAAACTGTCTCTCACGAATCTGATCCATCAACGATGAACGGCCCTCAATAGTAGCAAGCACTCCACCCTGCTCTAAAATCTATGACCTCACCAACCCATTGGCCAATCTCTAAACATCTCTAGCCAACGATCGCTTCTCACCCAGATAGCTGCTAAACTCCCCATGCTAGAAGCCTTCCTACTCAATGCATCGGCCACAACATTGCCCTTCCTAGGTAAAAGAGAATAGTCAAGTCATAGTATTTCATAAGCTCAGTCAACCTTCTTTGCCTCATATATAGATCCCGCTAACTGAAGATATATTGTAGGTTGTGATGGTCAATAAAGATCTCATAGTGCACTCCATATAGATAGTGACGCCATAACTGTAACACAAATACAGTCGCAACCAACTCCAAATCATAAGCGTGTAGTTCTTTTCATAAGCCTTCAACTATCTAGAGGCATAAGCAATAACCTTCCCTTTTTGTATCAAAACGTCACCTAACCCTACTCAAGGCATCACAATAAATAATGAAATCAACACCCTCCTTGACAATGTCGGAATAGGAGTTGTAGTCAACAATAACTTGAGTTTTTGGAATCTCTCTTCACACTCGTTAGACCAATGAAATACCACATTCTTCTGAGTAAGCCTAGTCAATGGAGCTGCAATAGTAGAGAAACCCTAAACAAAATGGCAATATTAACTAGTCAAGTCCACAAAATTGTGAATCTCTATAGCTGAGGTAGGACCTGAACAACTTCAATCTTCACCGAATCAACTCGAATACCCTTCTTGGACACCACGTGCCCCAAGAATGCTACTGAACTCAACCAGAACTCGCACTTGGAGAACTTTGTATATAGCTTCTCCTCCCTGAGCCTCTGGAGTACCATCCTCAAATGCCTCACATGGTCATCCTCAGTCTTGGAGTAGACCAAGATATCATCAATGAACACAATCACAAATAAATCTGCATAAAGCTGAAACACCCCATTCATCAACTCCTTAAATGTTGTAGGGGCATTAGTCAAACCAAAGGACATAACAAGAAACTCATAGTGACCATACCTAGTCCAAAAGGTTGTCCTGGTATATCTGGGGGCCGAATTTGAAGCTGATGATACCCGAACCTCAAATCAATCTTACTAAATAGGGATGCTCTCTGAAGCTGATCAAATAAGTCATTTGTGCGGGGAAATGAACACTTGTTCTTGGCAGTCACTTTGTTCAACTATCTATAATCAATGCACATCCTCATGGATCCGTCCTTTTTCTTTACAAACAAGACTGGGGCACCCCATGGTGAAACACTAGGGCGAATAAAGCCATTGCTCAGCGATCCTTGAATTGCTCCTTTAACTTCGTCAATTCAGGTAGACCCATCTAATAAGAAGTGACAGAAATGGGCTTAGTGCCCAACTCAAGGTTAATAGAAAAATCAGTATCCTGATCAAGAGGGACTTTCGGTAGATCTGTCGGAAACACATTCATAAACTCACAAACTACTGGAGTAGACTCCATAGAAGTTGACTCAACAATAGTATCACGAATAAAAGCCAAATAAGCCAAACACCCTCGATCAATCAACTTTTGGGCCCGTATATAAGATATCACTTTACTAGGATAGGAACCCTTTGAACCAGTCCACTCGATCCTCGATCTACTCGGCATGGCTAGGGTAACGGTCGTGGCATAACGATCAAGAATAGCACGATATAGAGATAGCCAATCCATACTTGAATGGTATCAAAATCTACCATATCTAATATAATCAGATCTACCCAAGTCTCACAGCCCGCCAAAGTAACAAGACAGGATCAGTAAACCCAATCCACTACTGGGGCTTTTATACTAGGGTTGAAACATTAATAGGCACAGACATGGAATTATAAGGTAACTCGAACCCCACAAAGAAATAAGTATACACATATAAATAAGTAGAGCCAGGATCAAATAACAAAAATGCAGGGTGATGGCAAACAGAAACAATACCTGTGACCACAGCATCAGAGGCCTCTGCCTCGAGTCTACTTGGAAAAGCAAAGAAATGGGCATCTCAACCTCCACTCATAGAAGCGGATCCTCTACCACCTAAAGGGATGAAAGTATCACCTACTTCCCTACCACTGGTACATCCACCTCAGTCAGCCTGACCTCTACCTCAGCCCCTAGTCTGTAGCTGAACCTCTAGCTGGTGGTGTCGGATCTCAAACAAATATCATACAGCATGAATGGTGGGGCCCATAATAAGTCTATCTAGGGCACTGTCAAATCATATGATCGAGTGATCCATACCCATAGAAAGATCTAAGGGTGAACCACTGCTGTGAAGGAGTAGGAGGAATGTTGTAACCTTCTCGGTCCGTGGGCCTCTACTGAGAATTGGATGAACTCTACCCTGAACTATAGGAATCACGAGGACCTTTTACTCCCTCTAACATTGGCAAGGATGGATGAACCTTCTTCGACCATACCTTTGCCCCTTGATGAGGCACCTGAGTATGTTTCGAAGTATGAATCCTTTAGGAGTACTAAAACTCCTCCCTCTACATCAACTTTGCCACTTTGGTGGCGCTAACAACTAATTAAAATAAGGATCCACCTCTAGCTACCCAAAATATTGAATGTCTAATAGGATAAATCAACCTCTCACAAATCGACGAACATTCTCCTCCACGGTCGGAAGTATAGCTGTGGCATAATGGGCCATTTGGTAAAACCTGATCTTATACTCTGAAACAATCATAATGCCCTGCCTCAAACTATCAAACCTCAATTGTCTCTTCTTATGGACACTCCACAGAACAAACCGATCATAGAATGCATCAGAAAATATCTCCCAAGTCATCTGAGGACATCCAATTGAAAGGGATCCTGCATAAGTCCTCCACCACTCCCTGGCTGGCCCATGGAGCAAGAGGGTGACATATCTCACACCATGTGTCTCTGCTAGTCCCACAGCATCTAATAACACTCTACAAGTGGTCAAGAACTAATAAGCATCCTCGGTCTCCCCACTATGAAACTAAGGTAGGTCCATCTTTCGGAATCTCTCATATCTCTGTTGCTCCTCATCAGTAAAGGCAACAACTAGTGGAATATCATCAATTGAAGTTGTTAGTGGCTACTCATCCTAAACCTGGACCTCAGGGTCCTGATGTTGATCCTGAGGTTGCACCATCACCCGAGTCTGTGAAGTACCAGGAGTGTCAACTGGGCTACCTCTCTGTTGTAAACTCTCCAACACACCCAAGACTCTCAAAAGTGTATCCTGGAGTAGTGGTGCTACAATAAACTCATGTGGAACCTGCTCCTATCTAGGCTCCAAAGCTAGCTCGCGGGAGATAACCCACTCATAGACCCTCATCGATGCAGTTCTTCGGCCCCGACCTCTAGCTCATCCTCGGGCATGACCGCTACCCTAGATGGGGTCTCAATAGCAACATCAAGGGCGGCCTTCCCTCGACCTGTAGCAGCGATAGGTCTGGTCCTCGTCATCTGTCAATAGGATACACTAACACTCAACACTTATTCAAAACCTGCAGACGAATTAATTAGAATGAAATGAAAGAGACTTTCCTAACAATCTTCATAGCCTCTCAAGGATAAGTCATGAACGTCTTTGCATCGATCCTCAAGACTATATTAGAGTGGGCTTATACACATATGACACCTACGAACCTGCGGCTCTAATACCAAATTGTCACAACTCAATTTCAGGATGTTATGGCACTCACCTAACACACTAAGATGAGTCAGCCCAAAATCAAACAACTTAACAATAGCAACAAAAGTGGAAGATAGAAGTCTAAATTTACAGATAAGCGGATACCAACTACAACTATCCCAAGGACTGGTGCCACTGTACAAGCCTCTATAAATAGAATACTCAAATAAAATACAAGGCATAATGTCTAGTCTTCCAATATAACAAAAATATAAAAGTGGAATCCCTAAGTCTTGCTGAAGACATAAGCAGCTACCTCGCAAGAAATCTGAAAGCTCAATCCAATAAGAAGGAAGTCTAATAAGATGGAGTGGACTCACAACCTACAAAAATTTAGCAAGAGGGAGCACCAAACAACGGAGTACTCAGAAAATGGAACTAACCTAAGGTGACAATGAAGAACATAAGTAACTTCTTAAATCCTAACCACAATCTGCCGGACTACAACCCTGCACTCAGAAAAGTCCCAACACAATATAATATACAGATCACAGTAATATAGATATACTTATCCTCTAGCATAGTATCTCAATACACAAGTATGTAAATATATTCGACACCAAGATCAGGAAATATATAATAAATACACAATCTCATAAATAAAATACAACTATATCAATTAGATATTATATGAGATAGAGTGGATGACATAAGATGCATGCAATGCAATTCAATGCTAGATAGTTGTGATGCATGTCTGTCCTAGAATATACTTCCGCTGATCAGACGACTGCCTCAGACGAAACCTATGGCGGCCACACATTGACTATGTATCTGTGATCATGGCCGGCAATGACCTTGACTCATGTCACCAGTCCAAACATAACCTTGGAGCATCCATAAATGACCTCGAACCACCGACATATTACCTCAGCTCGACCAGTAAAAACTTCGACCACAAATTCACTTGTTAGCTTACTAACATCTAGGCCATAGCCATCACAAGTATCAATGCTCATATAATAATAGATGCAAAGTGCATGATCATAATTATATCATAATATCAACATCATAATAATCTCATTATCTCAATAACATCAATATCTCAATATCATCAGTGCCTCAATATATCATATATCAGTACAAAACTAGCCAAAACCATTTCCTTTTAACTTTTCATCATGAATGGAACATCAACTCAAAAATATTATCATAACACAAGTAATCAATATATAAAGTAATGATCAAACCTATAATCATACATTTCTACCCCCAAATACTCAATTTCAAACACATAACAGCATACAAGGTTCATTCATACTTAACAAAAGTTTAGAAGTTCACTTGCCTCAAATAAAGTCACGAAATCAAGAAGAAATCGCCGCTTTCTCTCTCCTATGGTACTCCACATCACCACAATTTATTCAAATATGGCACAACAATCACATAACGAATCTAATGACATTAAAATCAATTAATTCGGAGAGAAAGAGTAAAGTGGTCGGAAACTCATGCCGAAAATTGAAAATCTATGTAAGAAAATGTTCTACACGAAATGAGAAATTCAACAGTGAAACAATTTCAAAAACAGAGCTAAAATAAGGAGAAATCAATGATTAAAGTTTTGGAAACTCAATTTCAAAAATCCCCAAATTCCACCATTAACTCTATAAATTTAGAAGTTGAAACACAAATTAATCAATGGAAATAGTTGAAATAGGCTAGAAAATGGTTACCAATCAATTTGCCTTCAAAACCTTGAAAATCCTCTTTAGAGCAAAGCTTGAAATGTAAAAAATAGTGGAAAGCGTTTAAATCATGTTTTGAAAGAAACACATTGTTCAGGCATCAATAGTGCTCCATGAACACAAAACCTTATCCGCGAACGTAGAGATCAAAGAGGGGTTAACCCTCCGCGAACATGGCTTTCACCCCACGAACCCGAAGGTCTAGCTGCTGGATCTTCGCGAATGTGTTCCACGAGGCGCGAATGCGGAGTACTGGTGCCAGATGCACCAGAAAAAGCAATACGCCATCAACACAACTCAAACAAAACAAGAACTTATGATCCTAAAAGGATTTTATAGTGTGATAGTAAAAATGAAATCCTACAACAAACTATTTAGCTCCAGGAACAAGAATAGGAAAACAGATGGAGGAAGCACTTACATTTCCTATGTACCAATGAATTGGACAAAATATGTTTTAGGATCAGGAGCTCGACCCAAATCTTATCGTTTGCTAATCTGAAAAAATTGAAAATTATATATGTAAACCACAATATAAAGCAATAAAGTGACAAGACGACAAAGCAACAAGCACCGAGACCAAAACACCAGAACCTTATTCAGTGGTAAAGACAAAAATGCCAAAACCTCAACAAGATTATACTAACCATGTTTTTTGCATTATGCAGTTTTCTTTTCATTTCCAACTTTCATTTGGCTATGGTTATCGTTAAGGATGATTATGAATATCACTACAATTTATCAAGTGGTTCCTAATATCGGTTATTTTGAATTCATTCATCTCAGGGTAAATTTGGATGGCCTTGATCCTACAACCGGTGGAATTGGTTGAAGTTTAACTAGGTGAAGAGTATATATTTATTAACACTAACTAGATATGGAGTGACTTTCAATCCATGAAGTGACATTCACTTTGTGAAGTGTTCCTTGACAGGCATAAGTACTTAGAAAAGCCGAAAGACCCTCTGCTACAATGATAAAGAGATATGGTGATAAAGGATTTCCCTATCTGAGGCCCTTGATGGAATGATATCAACAAAGTTTTTACCAGCATGAGATATTTGGTAAGAAACAGTGAAAACAATTTTCATGATCTTCGTAATCTAGTCCAATGAAAATCCCATTTTTATCATCATATTTCTCAGAAAATTCCGCTTCAAACTATCAAAGGCTTTGCTCATGTCCGTATTTAAAGCAACAAATCCCCGCTTTCCTTGTGTTTTACCTTTTAGATAGTGATTGACCTTAAAAGCGATGTTGGCATTATCAAGAATAAATCTTTCAGGAATAAATGCACTCTCGGCTTTAGAAATACTATTCTTCAAACAAGATTTGATATGTTTTGCCAACATCTTGTTAACTATAAGATCAATAACACTGCACAGAGAAATCAATCTTAGATCAAAGACTAGTTAGGGTTGTTTCTTTTTTGGAATCAAAATAATTTTAGTAAAATTATTTATTGGAATAACCCCATTGTTATTGACAAAGTTGAGTATCACATTAATCACATTCTTAACAACCACAACCCAAAAACTTTGATAAAAGACTGGATTAAGTCCATCTAGATCTGGTGCCTTTTTCGGGTGCATCGGGAAAACTGCTTCATTTATGTTGTCAATAGTGAAAGGTTGAATCAAGGATGCATAATAAGCTATTGTAACTTCTCCTATCTTATCAAGAATTGGGTTCATCTCTCCTTGCTCGAACATGAATAATAAGTCAAAAACTAGAGATCACATTCTTCAATCCACTATCCCAACAATGCCATTGACCTGTATCATCCTTCAATTGAGTAATTGCATTCTTCTTTCGCCTTCTAGAAGTTATGAGTTGAAAATATTTTATGTTTGCATCAACTTCCTTCAACCAGTGTTATTCAGCTCTCTGCTTCCAATGGATATGTTGTTGCTCAAGGGCTTTGATGATGTTCACGCTCCAATAAGAAAGTGATCCTTGTCAGCAATTAACCTAACCGAGGTTAGGGTCAAATTCACAAGGAATATAGGGCTTGACTACAAGATTTCACTACTAATCATTTCTAGTGACTACAATATCTAAATGGGGGAGGGGGGAGGGTTGTGATTCAAAATAAAATAAAATAAACACTAGCTATAATACAAGGAAACACTCAATTTTGGGGACAACTCGGAATTGTGTTCCCCATGATTTGTCGACTCGATTACCCTAGATAACATAACTACATATGGTGATTTGCATGCGGGACGGTAACTTAGGTCCTTCCAGCCCTCTTGTGAAGGTGAAGGTCGAATTTCATAGGTTCTTCTAGTCCTCTTATGAAACTGAAGGTCAAATTTTACCATGGCGCTTGGTCGGCCACCATGGCATGCAAACTAACCGTTACTTATAGTCCCAGTCAACCTCCCGTAAGTCAGTTTTGGTTGATTAGACAAGAACACATCAATCGAATTCTATCATCTACTTCCCTTTTCCTATTCGTCACTACCTAGGTCGGGATCGTGATAATAGGTGGGTTTTGGTGTTGGCCACCACCAAACAACAATAAAAATAAAGGGAAATAGAAAATACATGCAAAACCCCAATCATAGAAATGCAAGAAACTTAGGTTATTTCAAGTCAACTACCCATGGTTCCCACAACTCCAAGTTATGGGTGCTTAGCTACTCATGGCTAAAGCAAAACACACAAAAATGCACATGATAGTCATAGTTGAGAGTTTTACTAATAACAATGAAGAGTATAGGCACCACAAGTTGCAAACCCACAAGCTTAATTGATCAACAAATAGTACAACGTAAGATTTGCAACCACCAAAATGGGTTTTCTAATAGAGAACAATAAAATATCCTAAAAGACTAAGAGATGATTCAAAATGTAATGGTAGATTGTCTGCTAGTCAAAGTCCCTCAAAAACCTAACTTAAACTATATATAGTATTTACAAAATAACCCTAAAATTTATATAGAAAAGATAGATGGCAGCTGATAAGTCTCGCAGTTATGACTCGTAGGATGACCTACGAGTCATAGTCGGGATCTCGTATCAGGTTCTTGGCATCTTGGACTGAACGAATATGACTCATAGGTACGAGTCTTTGCTTGAGCTACGACTCATATGTTTGTCTCGTAGTCTTGATCTTCAGTTTTTGGTCCAACATTTTGGCTCACGGATTCTTGCTACGAGTCCACTTATATGAGTTGTAATGTGTATTACGAATTGTAGGATGTCCTCGAGAAGTGACCTTCACTTGGAAGATTTCTGATTTTGGTCTCTGATTCCTGCTACAACACCACCCTACGATTTATAGCTTGAGCTACAACTCGTAGGTTGGCTCTTATGGCCTGCACTTCAGCAAAATCGGCAACTTTTCTTCAAAATCATGTCAACCTAACTTTTCTGCAAGATCAACACATCAAAACACTAAAAAGTCGCTTTAAGAACTCAAAAAAATCCCTTGTTTCAGGCACCAAATGTGTTGTATTTCAACAGCACATTAACACCCTTAACTAAGAATTGTTGCTTTTCTCAAGCGATGACTCAATCTACACAGACAAAGAGAAATACATAGCAACTATACTAAAGGCATATATAGCAACTCCTCATACTGAGGTACCCAATTACTATTTTCAAAAAAGGATTTTAAAATTATTGAGCAAACAGGAATATAATGAGATACCTGAAAATCCAACTATGACAAGCTAAGGAACATCAACCGTCCATAATCGTTGGTATAGTCATATGCTACTCATATAGTGCAAATGCCCTTACTAGAAAGAAGTCCCTTACTCTCTCAAGAGTATTTAGATTTCAGGGACTAAGGAAGTATCCTCACTCTCACAATTAAAATTCAAGCATATTAACTAACACTATATGCTTGCCTCTATACTCATCTTCTTGGCTTGGTGATAAAGTGGAGTTGGACACTTTAGGACTTATAGGCTTGTAACATAGGTCAAGGTGCTTTTGCATGGTATTTTGGGCAAATAGTGACTAAAACTATCCTTGAACCATGTTTACCAACACCTTTTGCTTTCATAATCCAACCCTTTTTAAATCAATCCACCCTCATTCTCCCGTTTTGAACTTTTCTCGAGTGTTTGCTTTCTCTTTTTCAGATGTGCCTTGATTTCAAACTCATATTTTTGCTACCTTTTCTCAATTTAAGGCACTTTTTTTTCTTCACTCAGTTTATGCTTTCTCATTTCTTTCTTAATTTCCCACTAATACCTTATTATTATTACTTTACCACAATAAAGGTCACCCTCAACTTAGGCTTTTAGCCTCAGGTGAAGTACACAATATCTATGCCTCAAACCAGGGCCACCAACTGCAGCCACCCTCAACTTTGGCCTTTGGCCTCAATCAAGGTTCACATGTTCAAGCATAGACCAGGGCCAATATCAAGGTATTTCATTAAATAAGGTTAACTCAGCTGAGTATCAAGAAAGAATGAGTGCATGAGAAGCTCAACAATTTGGGACAAGGGATTCACTTACTTACTTGGTGGGTCATTTAGGCTAAAAGTGGTTTCACTCAAAGAACAAGGGCCTAAGATCCTTTCCATCTCCACCAAATCACCCAAACCAATCTTAGAGTAACAAGGCAAGTTCTGAGTCCATACAGAATGCATGAATGCAGCAAAATAAGCTCAGACACATATGGCATTTGCATCCACAATCAAGTATAGACTCATAGGTCATGTTTTCAGTCTCAGCATACCTTCGCAGTATCATAACAAACATTGTCATATACTCAAAAATGTATGAATGCATCAATAATCACAACCTCAAAAATTTTAAGGATACTCAATAGCAATAGGGTTCAATCGATATTGATGCCACCCCATAAGCATTTTCATTGAAATCCCTGAGCTGTAGCCTGTTACACCGTTGTGGTGGATTCTCCTCTGTATCCATATCCTCATTCATATGCATATTCTCCTCAACCTCAATATCCTCATATACTTGAGCCATTCTTCTTGGTAGTCTATGGATCTCCAAATTTAGTGGAGCTAAGGTATTGCCTTGGCTATTTGGGTTGAGCATACAACCTAGTATACCCTGCAAATAAATCAAACGACAAAAATAAAAGCAAAAGTAAAGTACAAAAGACTCTATATATCAACACTAAAACTAACTAAAAGTGAAATCAACTCAAAACCTAGTTGTATCCCCTGGCAACAGCGCTAGAATTTTTGATGATGTTCATGCTCCAATAAGAAAGCAGTCGTTGTCAACAATTAACCTAACCAAGGTTAGGGTCGAATTCACAGGGAATACAGGGCTTGACTACAAGACTTCACGACTAATCATTTCTAGTATTTATGATTACAATCTCTAAATGGGGGGGAGGGGTTGTGATTCAAACCAAAATAAAATAAAAAACTAACTATAATGCAAGGAAACACTCAATTTTGGGGACAACTCGAGAATTGTGTTCCCCATGGTTTGTCAACTCAATTAACCTAGATAACATAACTACAATTGGTGATTTGCATGCAGGACAGTAACTTAGGTTCTTCCAGCCCACTTATGAAGATAAAGGTCGAATTTCACCATGGCGCTTGGTCGACCACCATTGGGTGCCAACTAACTGTTACCAATAGTCTCAGTCGACTTCCCCTTGGTCGGGTTTGGTTGATTAGATGAGAACACATCAATTGAATTTTGTCATCTACTTCCCTTTTCCTATTCGTCACTACCTTGGTCGAGATCGTGATAGTAGGCGGGGTTTGGTGTTGGCCACACCACCAAACAACAATAAAAATAAAGGAAAATTAAAAATACATGTAAAGCTCCAATCATAGAAATGCAAGAAACCTAGGTTATTTCAAGTCAACTACCCATGGTTCCCACAACCCCAAGTTGTGGGTGCTTAGCTACTCATGGCTAAAGTAAAACACACAAAAATGCACATGATAGACATAGTTGAGAGTTTTACCAATAACAATGAAGAGTATAGGCACCACAAGTTGTAAACCCACAAGCTTGATTGATCAACAATAAGTACAAGGTAAGATTTGCAACCCCCAAACTGGGTTTTCCAATAGAGAACAATAAACTACCCTAAAAAACTAAGAGAAGATTCTACTAGTCGAACTCCCTCAAAAACCTAACTTAAAATATATATAGTATTACAAAATAACCCTAAAATTTACATAAAAAAGAAAGCTGACAGCTGATAAGACTCGCAGTTACGACTCGTAGGATGACCTATGAGTCGCAGTCGGGATATCAGGTTCTTGACATCTTGGACTGAATGGGTATGACTCATAGGTATGATTCGTTGCTTGAGCTACGACTCGCATGTTTCTCTCATAGTCTTGGTCTTCAGTTTTTGGTCCAACATTTTGGCTCTCTGGTTCTTACTACGAGTCCACCTATACGAGTAGTAGTGTGTATTAAGACTAGTAGGATGTCCTTGTAGGAGTGACCTTCACTTGGCAGATTTCTGATTTTGGTCTCTGATTCCTACTTGGACACCACTTTACGACTCATAGCTTGAGCTGCGACTCATAGGTTGGCTCGTATAGCCTATACTTCAGCAAAATCTACAACTTTTCTTCAAAAATCATGCCAACCTAACCAGAGGTTAGGGTCGAATCCACAGGGAATACGGGGCTTGACTATGTTGATCCACTAACAATCATTTCAAGCATCGATCACTATATTATCTAGAATGGGGAGGGGGGTTGATGGTTCAAAATGAAGAACAAAAATAAATATTATACTACTAATGCAAAAAGACAATCAAATTGAGGGACAACTAACGAATTGTGTTCCCCATGATTCATTGACTCAAGTACCCTAGACAACATGACTCTAATCAGGACATTTCATGCAAGAAAGTAACTTAGGTTCTTCCAGCCCTCTTGTGAAGATGAAGGTCAAATTTCACCATGGCGCTTGGTTGGCAACCATGGTGTGCCAACTAACCATTACTCATTGTCCCAGTCAATCTCCCCTTGGTCAGGTTTGATTGATTAGATGAGAACACATCAATCGAATCTTGTCATCTACTTCCTTTTTCCTACTCGTCACTACCTTGGTCGGGATCGTGATAGTAGGCGGGGTTTGGCATTGGGCACCACCAAACAACATTCAAAATGAAAGGAAGTAAACAATACATGCAAATACCTAATCAAAGAAATGCGTAAATATCTTGGTTATTTCAAGTGAACTCCTCATGGTTCCCACAACCCTAAGTTGTGGGTGCTTAGCTACTCATGGCTAAGGCAAAATCACCAACAATGAACATAAAAGACATGGTTGAGAAATTACCCAAGAATAATGAAGAACAACACCTCTTTGATTTTGAAATCATAAGCTTGGATTAATGGAAGTTAAATACAATGTGATTTCAAATCCCCTAAAAAGGGTCTTCAAAATGAAATACTAAAATCTACCTTAAACCGTAGAAAAGTTCTCTAAGTATATTCCGAGTATCTTCAAAATCTGTAAAGTGTCAAATCTCCCTTTCAAAAATTCTATCATTAAATATTTATACTATATACAAAAAGAACCTAAAAATAAAATAGAAAATACAGCTGGCAGTAGGTACGATTCACAGTTACAACTCGTAGGGTGACCTACGAGTCATAGTCGAGCTTTCATAGTCA
Source organism: Solanum medicagineum (assembly GCA_026153255.1). Taxonomy (NCBI): domain Eukaryota; kingdom Viridiplantae; phylum Streptophyta; class Magnoliopsida; order Solanales; family Solanaceae; genus Solanum; species Solanum medicagineum. Next base: position 6,691,033 of record JAPFFP010000080.1, read on the forward strand.
GCACTTGACCTTTTAGACTTGACTGCTAAGATCTATTGCTACCAACCATGGTCTGATCAATGACTCGTAGTCCCAAGTTGCATTTCTTGGTCCAAATTTTGGCAATACTATTGCAGGCTACGAGGCCCTTTTCTATGAGTCGTAGTGAGACATACGACTCGTATAGCTAACATTCACTTTGCAAATTCCTAATTTTGGACACTGTTTCTTGCTATGAGGGCACACTACGACTTGTAGCTTATTCTACGACTCATAGGGTGGCTCGTATGTCCTGTACTTCATCAAAATCTGCAATTTTCTCCCAAAATCATGCCAACCTATATTTTCTACAAGAACAATACAAAAACACATAAAAATCATAAAATGTTGCATTAAGAACTTGCAAAATCCCGTATTTTAGGCACCAAATGTGTTGTATTTTAACAGACATCAACACCCTCAACTTAGCATTGTTACTTATCCTCAAGCAATGATTCAATCTAAATAGACTATAAGAAATACATAGCAACTATTCCAGTGGCATACAAATCACTCAATTCCTACTTAGGTACCCAATTCTCATTTTCAAAACTTGATTGAATAGCCACCAAGAAAACTAAGACATAATGATGCATCTGAAAATCCAACTTTGATAAGCGAAGGAGTGTCAACAATTCACAATCACTGAACAAGTCATATGTCAATTATGTCATGCAAATTCCTTCACAGAAAAGAAGTACCTCCATCTCACTCAAAATGCATTCAAAGTTCAGGGACTGTGCAAACATCCTCACTCTCACAAATGAAATCATGCATGATAACCAACACCATAGGTTTGCCCCTATACTCATACTCTAGACTATTGACTAGTTGAATTAGGATTTAGGACTTAATAGGCTCGTAATCTAGGCTCACGAGGCTTTGGTATGGCATTTTAGGCAAGTAGTGACTAAAAGCTATCCTTGAACCACGTTTTTCAACACGTATACCTCCACAACTCTGCCATTTTCATTATGTCCTCCCTTATTTTTCATTTTCAAGCTTTTCCGGGTGCTTTCATTTTCTTTTTCAACTGTGCCTCATTATTAAACTCATTTGCTATTCTTTACAATTCAAGGCAACTTTTCTTTCTTTTTATCTCACCCGACACATGATTTCTTAGTCTTTCTTTCTTTCCCTGCTAACCACCGCATTTTCATTACTTTACCACAACAAAGGCCACTCTTAACTTAGGCTTTTGGCCTAAGGTGTAGTACACAATATCAATTCCTCAAATCAGGGCCACTTTTGGTAGCTACCCTCGACTTAGGCTTTTTGCCTCCATCAAGGTTCACATACTCAAGGATAAACCAGGGCCAACATCAAGGTATCTCACAAAAGAAGGCTAGGCTAACTAGGTCAAGAAAGAACATGTACATGTAAAGCTCAAATATTTGGAACAAAGGTTAAACTTACATTTGGTAGGTTATTTCGGCAAAAGTGGACTAACTTAAAGAACAGTGGCCTAAGATCCTTTCCTAATCAACCACATCTCCAATCCAGTCTTAGAGTAACAAGGCAAGCTCTGAATCAGTACACAATGTATGAATATGACAAAATAAGCTCACACACATGGCATTTCATACACAATGAACATAGACTAACAGGTCATGCTTCAAGCATTAACTTGCCTTCTCTTCATTAGAACAAATATTACCAAACTAATCATATGCAAGATTACAATGGTAACCAATAATCCCAAATATTTTGAGGGTACCCAATTTTTAAAACATTCATAAAACCATTCAAAATCATATACATGCAAAAAGATAATAATTACTATATATCTAAAAATTATCTACAATACCTAAACACGTCGGTTCAATGGAAAATAAACTCATCCACAAGGAAAAAGAAGCACGGCAAGAAAACTCTGGGATCAAAAAAATAGGAAAGTTATGGGCTAAAGCCTACTCAGACTTCACCCAGTCCATAACTTCCCACACCCCACCAAAAGATGGTACTTTGTCCTCAAAGTAAACATATATATATAACTAAAACAAAGTTTTAAAACCAATCATCCACAATATAAATAAAAATAAACATCCAAAACAAAACATTTAAAAATATCCAAAAACCATCATAAAAACATAATGTCTAAAATAGGAACAAACTATCCAAAGATAATGAGTAGGGGGGTCAAAAGTAGCAAACATAAGGTGATCAAGCACCGGCATCCATCTGGTCCTGCGGCTCTCTATCCTCCTCGGTGGTCTGGGCTGCCGCTGTACCTGAGCTACCTGCTCCCTGTGCTATCTGTTGCTCTGATCCTTCCTCATCACCTCCATCGCTAAGGACTCTCAGACCATCTCATCGATAATCAGCTCCTCATGTTGTGCCACCTCACCAGCTATCCTGGGCCTCTTCTGGCTCACAGTTGCGTCCTCACTCTCAAGGGCTCTATTACCCTGGGCACGCGGCGATCATCAAATAGGTCAATCACATCATCACCCTTCGGTGCCTCCTCCGGGGCTGCTATTAGGGCCACTAATGTCTGCATCAGGTCGGCCTTGAACTTGGCCAACTCATCCATCACGGCAGCGATGTCAGTTGGTCGTGCACCCTCAAGTCTTTGCTGGACCCTATCCTTGAAGGCATTTACCCTAGCATCCACTACATCAACTCTCCAATCGACAAACTCACGAGTATATGCCTTGGCCCTCTCCTCCGAGTCTTGGACCGTCTAACGAACCCAAGGTTTGATCTGGCTCATCAGTCTGCTTAGCTAGGCCTCCGTCTTTGCTAACATGCGCACAAAGCCTGAAAAGTAAAAGCAGACACAAAAGGATAGTCTTTGGAAGCAACCTGAGAAGTAAAAGGTACTGGTGCATGTGTATCTGAGGATGGTATCGCCTCGGTATCAACAGTTAGAGGCGAATCTGAAGCAACTGGAGTCGAACTGGTGGTAGTTGGAGTCAGCTCCTGGGTATGAGATGCTAAAGGAAATGTATCTGGAATAGGATGAAAAGTTACTAGCTATAGGGCCACCGAGTTGTCGTCAACCTTAATCAGGCTAGGATCCATGGTATACAGGGCCTCTACATGTGGGTCCAAATGGAGGGAGACACGTACTCTAGCCTCATTGCATAGTCGATGTATTAAGATAGGAAAAGGCAATGAGGTCAGAGTCCGTATAGCTGACTCGTGTATTTGCTCTGCCATAACGCTGGCACAATCTATATCATAACTAACTAGAATACTGGCTAGCATCATAGCCCTCTCCAAAGTGATCACATTATCCGTGAAAGTAGGCCTGATGTGTGACCATATAATGGACTACCAAAACTTAGCCGAAAATGAAATATAGGACTTCACGATCGGATAGGCGTGGTTTGTGACCCATGTAGGCTCAGCACCTTTCTCACAAATATGACTAGCTATCCACCGAAGGAGCTTGGTTTTTAGGTCCACATTCTTCTCACTCACAGCCCGCCTCATCTTCTAGATCTTATCATCATATTCTGTGGTGGAGCGTGATAACCTATAAGTCGACCCAAATGGAACCCTTCTGATGGTCTCCTCTGATATGTCAACCAGCTGACCCCGGACCAAAACTTCTCGCAACCTCGGCTGATCTATGGCTTTCTTCCTTTTGAGACATCTCTGAAAATAATAGCAGCATAGGCGGCGTAGAACTCTCGAACTAGATATGGGGCATACTTGCCCAACCTCTGTGATAGCCACCACAGATTATGGCGATCAATATTTTCCTCCAAGTTTGGTACCCTACTCAGCCCGGAGTCATTCAACCTCGACTTCTCGTGAAATTGTCGAATACGCTTTCTTGGTCCCTTTAGCTCTAACACTTTGTCATAGATAGCTTTCATGCCCTTGATTCCCCATCTGACATTTTTGGGATCAATATAGGAAACAGATATATGGACAGGGGGTTATGACTCTGCAGCATCATGTAGGGTCAGGGATGCCTCCTATGAACCTGTTTTTGAGTGTGAGGCACTTCTTCCTGACCCGTCTTCATTGCCCTCCTCGTCAGACTAGGAGGAACTAGTAACCTCTATTGGGGTCAGTGCAGCTTTGGCTCTAATCTGGGGCACATTTGCCCCGGGGTCAACCCTGACTCTGTGGACCTCTTCAGATCCCTCTAACTGTTCGATGTCTGAAGACTCATCTACCAACTTCCTGCGGAAGGCTTGGATAGCATCCTTATCTTTTGGAGGCATCGTACCTGAAAATCAAACCCATACCACAAATGAGCACCATTATGTCTAATCAACCAAGAGTTACACAGAAGAATAAACAAGAAATAATCAAAAACCAACAAAAGAAAACACAGACAAAATGCACTAAACCAGTTGCAGATATGTAGGTAGGAGGCACAGGTATGACTCGTAGGGTGACCTATGAGTCGTACAGTGGCCTCGTAGTGCTAAAGTACCAGAGAAAAGATCATTCTAAGAATAGGTACAAGGCTCAGGTACAACCTATGAGTCGTAGCCTGGGCTCGTACCAAATTTTAGAAGCAATTTTGAAACACAAGCCTGGTCTACGAGACCCCACTACAACCCTTAAGTGGGTCTCATATGGTAAATGATAAAGAACCATAGGTGATTGCTACCTCCTAAGAGGGACCACTATGACTCGTAGGACATCCTACGAGTCATAGGGGGTCCTCGTAACAGAAAACAGAAGACACCTGTAGTGCATGTACCTTCACCACCCAAACCACTATTAATCAAAACAAACATGCAAACATCATTTGAAGCAATTCTCAATCAATTCAACAGGTATGACAAGTATGACCCTAGTCTTGAATACTCAAGCCATAATTTCCCAACAAATTCGAGAAACACCCAAGAACAATTGATCCCCAAACTCACAATAACGAACAACAATAGCACACAATTATGGGGTTCAAGGGAATCCATAATAATTTCACACAAAGGTGTATCAAACTATCAATCTCAACCCAAACATACACCAACACCCTACTTCCAATCCTGCCATGAACCCATTGTCAATCAATCGTCAAATAATTATTTCATAACATGATCAACATTTTAGATAAGGCAAGACTTCCATCATCACAACAATC
>JAPFFP010000080.1:6705950-6721998 GCA_026153255.1 Solanum medicagineum
GTTGTATAGTTTATTACTTGGATTATTTTTATTGGTTGAGAAATTATCCCACATCATGAGGCACATAGTAACATAGGAAGGAGTATAGGATATAAATATATGTATTATTACTGTACATTATGATAATTCAATACATTCATATATTTTTTCCTTTATCAAAGTTGAGAACAAGGCTTTTTCCCAAATTCCCAATTCGTCTTCTTCTTCAGCCGGCAATCTCCTGGAAATTGATCAGAATTTATACTATAAATATATTGTTCCACACAACTATCTCAATATTGGAGAAAAGTATAAATATATATAGTTAAGTCATTTTCCAACATACATAAATGAGTGCAAATTCATTCTCCAAGCGATAAGGATTAAATTCATGGTAAATGAGGCTAATCATTTCCATTAATGTAATACCTCATAAAGAAAATAACTGTTTCAACAGTTATAAATTTGACTAAAAATAAATATTAATTTTGGAGATAATAAAAAGAATATGAAACTCCATTTGATAAAAGAAATATATTTAATAATATAAATACTTCTTTTTGACATACTAGAATCATTTTTCCAACAATCCCGTACATATTTGAAAAAGAATATTAAGAAATAAAGTAAAATAAAAACTTTATTGGGTTTACACATATGAGTACAATGCATCAAATCTGGTGTCTGTAGACTATGAATCAGACCTAGATAAAATAAGATTAAACTTACAGAATAATTGGTGAAGTTAAAACTTCTATGAACCAAGAATTCTTTTGTAGGTCCAATGTCTTATTCCATCACATTACACTAGTACAATCTTTGTTGTTTTCTCGGTTTTGCGTTAGGAGGCCATGCGTGTGTCCTGGTATTCATGAGTGCTCTAGAAATTTGTCACAATTTCATAGAAGCGGCACCACTTTATACTCATATAGGTTCAATCATCAAGTGTATCCTGTAGAGCAATACACCACCTAAAATAGATATGATTTGCATTAAGAGTTTAACTCAACCCTCACTTTGCCTTGCAGATTGTTGCACTATATTTACACATCATAGGAGGGAGATAATTGTATAATGCTTACTTGATCAACTAATGACTTGCTATTACCCATATGAACCTAATTTATGGGATCTCCAATCACATAGGTTGGGTTACCATCATTGTTGATCTTCTCAATTAGACTAATTAAGTCACTTCCCTCAATATTTTTTTTAGTCAGTGAATTGATCAAATTCACCTCTTACTACACATAATTTATATAATTATTTTAATCTCATAGCAGCTGCTTTATATATATTGTGTCTCAAACACATGTATTTTTCTTTTGCTATTTGCAAAAAATATTTTTCACAAAAAATTTATTGTTTCTTGGCAACCACATATGGACTTTGAAATCCACTTACTATCATATATTATACCCTCTAGTACAATCAGATATTCAATTTATTAGGTACTATACTTATGGTAACTCTCATGTATTATTTATCACTTCTTTTCAAAATATAAATAATATCATTTTCTTTTCAAAATAGAAACAACACCATTTTCAACAAGGTATAAAACTTGTCATCATTTTTTTTTCCTTTGAAGTTATTATTTGTTCTTTTTCAAAATCATTTTCAACAACACTTATATGTTAAATATAATTACTCCATAAAAGAAATAATATTTTCAACAAATTCAAACTATTATAATATTGCATTCAATCACACCACAATAAATTACCACAAACATGTATTAACATTAAATTAGCATATAATCAAAATTTAGATCCTATTTTTCTTTGATAAGGATCATATTAAGATAAGACACCTCTACACTTGCAAAATACCCTTACACTTTCAAATATCTTAAAATGGGGAAATAACTTTTTCACAATTTATAAAGCTTTCCAAATTAATATGTAGCATACAAATTTAATTCATCAACAACACATCAATTACATGTCTAGAGATATCTATAAATGTGACACATAATATTTGTAACCTCTAATCTTTTCAAAAGATGTAACATCTACATTATAATAAAGATCACAATCAAGACTATTCAGGAAATGCAACCCCTAAGTTTTAATAAAAATCACAATCAAGACAATTCAAGTGACAGTATTATCTCTTACACTCTCAAACATTAGAGATGTTTTTCATAAAATCAAATAAATAATATTTTTTAATAAGTTGATCTTTAAAAAGAAATTCCAACATAAAAAAAATACCAAAAGTACATTACTAAAATATTAAATTAATAAATTTGAACACATAAGTTTGTAAGATTTGAAATTCATTTTATTAATCTGAATAGACTATTAAGTCTTAACACATCAAAAATTCTCTCAATCAATTAAGTAAACATAAGCACTATCATTTTTCATATTGAAAATTATTAGCCACAAATGAATCATACTTAACTCATTACTCATAACAACATTCGTTAACTTACTATCAAATTCAAATAAAATATTCATTCAATTTTTTCTCACAAATTTCACAAGAATTAACTTGCACTAACATTTATATTATTAGCACCTCAGATAATGCCAATAGATGTGAAAATTTAAGAACTTTTTATTCTAAGAACTAAAGTAGTTTTAGAATCACCAACAAATATAAATATTTCTTCTTTTTCCATTTGGGTGTAGAACACAAAAAATTTAGTTCACAAAATGTGTTCAACAATATCAAAATCTAACACCCAATTTTTTCTTCACACATTAGCCACAAGATTCACTTGAGAACTCACAATAATTTATATCATCCGCTAGCACAAATTTAATTTTTTTAGCGGGATCATCATTTCTCCAAATCTTGTACCATATTGAGGAGTATTATGGCTTCATCAAACACAAAATAATAATATTTTATGACTTGAAATCATATCTCTTTCTCCACAACAAATACATAAATTATAGTATTGTCACATACTTTATTAGCCAAACACAGATAAAATTTTGTACCGAATAAACACTTAAACTTGTTTAACACTAAAGAGATGCAAGTACATACATGTCAACTTCATATCGCATAGTCATCAAGTTAATTGGACAACTTCAAGTTATCTTTATAAGGCTCGATAAGAGTAGAAATATTAAATCAAACACGTCCAATGAAATCTCAACATTGTAAAGCAAAAAATAATTATTAACTTTGTTCCTTCCTAAGCTTTGTCAAAAACCTTTTCCATATTTCTCATGTTTCAATATCAAAATGAAATTTCTTGAATATAGTAATATTTTATGTCTCATATGTTGAATTACATAACTACACAAAATATCAATTTATATAATCTTAGACACACTAATTTGAGAAAAACATACCTGCGTGACAAAACTTCCAATGGCAGAGGAATTAGTAAATTCCGTAAGAATGGTGTAAAATATCCTTAAGATTGTTGTAAATTCTATGGAAAATACTTCTTCACGACCACAAACATCATCATAAACACTTGTGAAAAATTCACATAGCTTGAGGCATGTCAAAAGACACTATCCTTAAGGATATTTCACCCAATACGGGTGTATCCCGCAGGATTCAACATGCTCTTCTAGTAGCCAGAATCTAACAAAAATTAGAGTAGAAAATCCAACACTCCAAACTTGTATATATAATATAGGAGGAGAAATTTATAATATAATATATTATTCCACACAACTATCTCAATATTGGAGCAAAGTATAAATATATATAGTTAAGTCATTTTCCAACATAAAACAAATGAGTACAAATTCATTCTCCAAGTGACAAGAATTAAATTCATAGTAAAGGAGGCTATTCATTTCCATTAATGTAATACCTCATAAAGAAAACAACTGTTTCAACTGTTATAAATTTGACTAAAAATAAATATTAATTTTGGAGATAATAAAAAGAATATGAAGACTCATTTAATAAAAGTGTCACGATCTGGACCTAGAGTCTAGGAGTGACATGACGAATGGGAACCCGGGAGTCCCCAAACAAGCCTCAAAGTATCTAAAATTCACATCATCGGTTCAGAAGCGTATTCAAATAGTAAACATATGGTTTTAAGGGACGGGAAAGTAGGGCTCACACTATGGGGATATCATAGGGAAAGGGATTAACATGGATCCACATAACACATAGCACATAAAGACTAAAGGGTGAGTAAGTATGACTCACTCTTCGGGACTTAGGATCTTCCACATTTCCACATTAAAACATGCATACTTATCATAATTCCCATAATCAATCCATAATAGTCATATCCAATCAATAACCATAATCATAAGCTTTAAATACGACACATAACACACAGATCCGATGAGAGTTCACAAGTTGTAAAACAATGCCTCTAGTCATGAGGTGGGACGGGGCCAAGACAGGTTCTGGACTCACCCTTGAAGTATAGATAATATAAGCAAAAACAACATAAGGTAGAGGAATGGTGGCTTATCCTTGGCAGATAGGACTCACCATAACAAAATGTTTCAAAATTCAATCTAGCCGTCGAAAGGTAGATGAAAGTATCTCCGATCCCTACATGGTGAGATCATGTAGGCAAAAGTATGCGTTAGTACATTGGAATGTACTAAGTATGTGGGGTGCAATACATATAACTTACCAAAACCTGCATACAATGTTAGATGACAAGGGCACATAATATAGAAAGACATATATATAACAAGGAATGTAGTATAACAAGATGTTATGAAATTCATGATGCATGAAGTGCAAATGATGCTCATATATAGTGGGATATGACCACAACCAACATAAGTTAAGAACAAGCGAGCTATTACTTGGAATCCGATGAAATCCCCTCATCGGTAAAGAGGTGGTCTACTTGCCAAAGGTAAACTATATCCACCTTACGGGAACACATCCCATGCATCTCATTTTGTATGAAACAACCTTCCTTACGGGAACACATTCCATTTTGGATAGGATTTCCATGTATAGCATATCATGTCACATTATACTTCACCTTACAGGAACCTATCCCATTTCATATGAAGAAACCTTCGTTACGGGAACATATCCTATTTCAGATAGGATTTTACATAATTTATGTTGGGCACATAGTTCTAGGAAAGAGACCACCTCCTCAATCCATCGGTGCTAGGGCATCATCCCACAAGAATATTTATAACATACATATACATGCTTTCAAGAGGAAAAAGGCTTATCAAATCATTTCAATACATTCTTTGTCTTAAAAACCAAACACTTATTCATAATAATCCATACTTAGGCTCAAATTCCAAATCATTGCTCATAATTATATTACTCATGCATAGAAATAACTCATTCATATATTCATAATGGTGCAAGCACCGATAATGCTCTAAGAGCCATAACCAATAGACATATATGTGATCACATTCTTGTCATAGCCATAGACTCATCATATCCATATCATAAAACATAATTGGGCTTAACCCACTTCATAATGAAACACCCCAAAAAGTGCTCGAAAATGTACTCGAAAATGCCCAAATTCGTAATTTTCATATATCTCAAAATCCATACGTGATATCAAAAATCTTACTTCATACTCGTAATCAGGGGGATAAATTGAGTAGGAAAATGGGTACAACCCCAATTTTAGAGCAACCGTATCAAAATTTGATTTTCCAAAGTTAACGAAAAACAGAATCGATCTGCATCCCTGGCGCAATGCGGCCAGGGTGCGAACCAGTGTTAATTTTGTGCCAGTTTTCCTATTTTGGTCCAAGGCTTTAAAGCCTTGGGCCTAAGTCTTCTTATGCGTAAAAACACTTATACTTAGTCATTTTTCAACCCCATATCATTCAAGACATTCCCCAAAACCCTCTCAAACACTTATCCAAATATTTCACCCAAATTCAAGTTGTTGCAAACTCATTTTCGAAATCAACAAATTCATTGAAGTTTCAAGTTCTCATTCAAATCTTCATCAAGGAAATCTCCAAAGTTGAGGTATGTGAGTTTCAACCATTGCGTCCTTTCACCCATGGTGCCTAACCTTTCTTTTTATAAAAATTGCATGTTTCTAAGTTGATTTACTTATGGGTATTACTCATTATGAACTTGATCATAAACTATGTTGGGGTTTCACAAAATGTGACTGTTTAAGCATGTTTTGAGCTATGAACTGTGATCTATTATAAGATTTGATCAGGGGTTTCAATGTATGTTGCATGAGAGTATTACCAAGTGTTTTTGGGTTGATTTACATTAACTTTTCTCACGTGATTTTACTCTTGAATTACATGATTTTGAACTAGCATTATACACCCGTCAAGTGTTTGATAAGATGTTCGCTTAAGGGTTCTTGAGTTATTGATGATCTATTGCATACCCTATGAGTCAAGTGACTTTATGATGATGAAAGTAATGTATTTATGTGTTGATTTCATGAAAAGTATCTATAGTGTTGCAAGTTGGCCACACCTAGTTGAGGGTTGATATACCTCAACCACTTTGATGGGGGTACTGGTGGTATGCTCATCAACCATGTTGAGGGGTATATACCTTGACCACTTTGATGGGAGGTGGTATGCTCATCTACCATGTTAAGGGGTATCTACCTTGATTACTTTGATGGGGTGTGGTAGTCCATCTACCAATTGAGGGGTAGATTCCTCAATTACTTTGATAGGGGGTGGTATGCCCATCTACCAATTGAGGGGTAGATTCCTCAATCACCTCCCAAGGGGATAGTATGCGTTGGATTCCAAGTACTAGTTTGCTTGGTATATGATGGTGGTCTCTTCTTACACATGTAATATATTCTATTCAAGCATGTTTTACTTCACGTGTTGATCTTGCATGCGATATTGTTATTATACTATACATTGCCTATGTTTATGCATTTTGACTATCTTGCCTATCTCTTGTTGCATTGTATTCTACATACTTAGTACATTCAAATGTACTACGCATACTCTATGCCTACATGATGCTACCATGTAGGAACTAGAGCTCCTCACAATCATCCTCTTCGTGGCTAGTTATAATACCTTAAAGATAGGTTATTGGTAAATCCTCAAAGTTTGGGGACATTAGCTATACTACTCTTGTCTTTGTCATTTCTTAATGTTGAACTCTTTACACTGTGAGAGAAAGTGTCTTGTGCCCCACTCAAGTCTATATTTAGAGGTGTTGTTGGACAAGTGATGTAATTATGCATTGAGATTTGAATCTTTATGATTTATGCTATAAAAGACTTCCCTTAGTCCCTTTATCCTTATTTATTCTCTCTTGCTGTTGTTTAATTGCTTCCGTGACCAAGGATGTGCAAATGATATGCTAAGAGGCTTGTTTGGGGTCCCTTTGGGTTCCCATTCGCCGTGTCATGCTTAGTTCCAAGGCTTGGGTCGTGAAAAACTTGGTATCAGAGCATTGCGTTATTAATGGTACTCGACATCCAACACACCGCGTCAATTAGAGTCTTATTCATGGTTGTGAAGTGCACCACAACTATGATAAGAGGCTATGAGGCGTTTAAGGAAAGTTTCCCTTCTTGTTGATCTATGTCGTGCTATAGAAGTTAAGGTAAGGCTTTCCTCCCGAGGAGCAACCGACCCCTTCTGCACCTCAAGCTCCTCAAGATGGGGGAGTGGCCCATGAAGAGTTTCGGGATGCTATTACCATGTTAGCTCAAGCCATGGCTAATTAAATCAACCAAGGGGCCCAAGCCCCTCATGCTCCTATTTCGGCTTCAAGGGTGAGGGACTTTACTAAGATGAACCCACTGGAGTTCCATGGGTTTAAAGTGGATGAGAATCCTCAAGAATTTATTGATGAGGTGCACAAAGTGTTTTCTATTATGGGTGTTAGATTGAAGGAGAAAGCGAAGTTGGCAGCCTACCAACACAAAGGGGTGGCCCAAATATGGTTTACTCAACAGAAGGAGGAGAAGGGGAACAACAATGTGATCCTTTGATAGGAGTTTAAGGCGGATTTTCTCAATCGGTTCTTCCCTCTTGAGCTAAGGGAGGCCAAAATGATGGAATTCATGAATTTAAAGCAAGGGACGATGAGTGTGAGGGAGTATGCCCTCAAGTTCAACCAACTCTCCAAATATGCTCCACAATTGGTGGCCGAGCCAAGGTTTAGGATGAACAAGTTTGTGATGGGTGTGTCTGACTTGGTAAATGAAGAATGTCGTGCCGCCATGTTGATAGGTGATATGTACTTTCCCCACCTCATGACTTATGCCAAACAATTGGAGGGGGAAAAGTTGAGAAAGAGAAGAATGGGCGAGGCCAAGAGGGCCCGTTTTGAAGGTATATTCCAAAGTCCCAAGGGTTATCGATTTCATCAAGGACAAAGTTCTTCCAATACTCCTAATAGAAGGTTTGCTAATGACATCCCAAGGGTCCAAAGTGTGGTGGTGTGGTTCATAATGCAATGTGCCCAAAATGTGGTAGAGGCCGTAATGCCCATGTTTGAAGGATACTAATGCTTATTATGGGTGTGGTGAAGTGGGTAATAATGTGATGGATTGTCCTTGTAATTAACACAAGGGTAGAGATGATCATCCACAAGGCCAAGGTGAAAATGCGAGTTCTAGAGGTAGGGGAGGTGAACAAGGTGGCTCCCAAAGACACAATCGGTTCTATGCTCTTCAAGGGAGACAAGGGGTAGATGAGGTGCCCAATGTCGTCATCGGTATGTTAAAAGTTTTTTATTTTGATGTGTATACATTGATAGACCCTGGTGTCACTCTTTCTTTTGTTACTCCTTTTGTTGCCAAAAAGTTTCATGTTAAACCCGAATTGTTGTGTGAACCATATGAGGTGTCTACTCCTGTTGGTGCATCCATTGTTGCTAGAAGGGTCTATAGAAATTGTCCACTATTCATTTGTATAAAATGTTGACTTGTGATTTTGTTGTGTTGGATATGGTGAATTTTGATGTCATTCTTGGGCTGAATTGGTTGCATGCATATTATGCCTGTATGGACTGTAGAACTCATAGGATCAAATTTCAATTCCCGAATAAATTCGTCCTTGAGTGGGAGAGTCATGATATGGTGGTCAAGGGTGGATTTATTTCTTGCATTAAAGCTCAAAAGTTTATTTCTAAGGGGTATCTCTATCATCTTGTAAAGGTTAGGGATGTTGAATCCAAAGTCCTTCCTACAGAGTCGGTCCCCGGTGACTAATGAGTTCCTTGATGTGTTTCCTAGTGAGCTTCCTAGTGCTCCTTCCAAAAGGGAAATAGATTTTAGTATAGATCTCCTTCCCGATACTTAACCCATTTCTATTCACCCTTATCGTATAGCCCCGGTGGAGTTAAAGGAGTTGAGGAGCAATTGAGGGATTTGTTGGAGAAGGGTTTTATTAGGCCTAACCAATCACCTTGGGGTGCACTGGTGTTGTTTGTGAAGAAAAAGGATGGTTCTCTTAGGATATGTATTGATTACCGGCAACTTAATAGGGTTACCATAAAGAATAAGTATCCTCTACCAAGGATTGATGATCTTTTTGACACTTCTCTAGGATTGATCTTTGGTTCGAGTATCACCAAGTGAATGTGAGGGAGGGTGACACTCCTAAGATGGCCTCCCGGACTAGGTATGGGCACTATGAGTTTGTGGTTTTGTCTTTTGGGTAAACGAATGCACTGACTATCTTCATGGATCGTACGAATAGGGTCTTCAAACCCTACCTTGATTTGTTTATGGTGGTACTTATTGATCATATCTTGATCTATTCCCATAGTGAGGAGGAGCATGTGGATCACTTGAGGATGCTGTTGCAAATCTTGATGGAGGAGAAGTTGTATGCCAAATATGAAAAATGTGAGTTTTGGTTAAATAAGGTTGCCCTTTTAGGTCATGTGGTGTTGGGTAATGGTATTAAGGTGGATCCTAAAGAGATGGAAGTAATTAGAAATTGGCCTAGACCTTTGACTCCATTGGATATTAGAAATTTCTAAGGTTTGGCGGTTTACTACCGGAGGTTTGTTAGTAGTTTCTCTTTTTTTGCTTTTCCCATGACTAAGTTGACCCAAAAGAAGGCAAACTTTGTGTGGACCGATGAGTGTAAAAAGAGTTTCCAAACTTGGAAGGATAAACTTGTCTCCACTCCTATCTTGTCTCTACCAGAAGGGTTAGAAGGGTTTGTTGTGTATTGTGATGCCTCAAGAATTGGTTTGGGTTGTGTTTTGATGCAAAATGGTAAGGTGATAACTTATGCCTCTAGACAACTTAAGGTGCATGAAAAGAATTATCCTACCCATGATCTTTAATTGGCCGCCGTGGTATTTGCTTTAAAATTTGGCGTCATTAATTGTATGGGGTTCATGTTGATGTGTTTACTGATTATAAGAGTCTCCAATAGTTTACCCAAAAAGATCTCAACTTGAGACAAAGAAGGTGGTTAGAGCTTCTTAAAGATTATGATATGAGTGTGCATTATCACCCTGGTAAGGCTAATGTCGTGTCCAATACTTTGAGTATGGTGTCTATGGGTAGCCTAGCTCATGCTGATGATAGTGGTAAAGAGGTGGCTAAAGAGGTCTATCGGTTGGCTATATTGGGAGTTAGGTTGGAGGAGGTTGACAATGATGGGGTAGTGGTTGTTGATGGTTCTAAATCTTCATTGATTGAGGAGGTGAAGGCAAAGCAAGATCTTTACCCCGCCTTGTTACAGTTAAAGGCCTTGGTGAGAGATAGAGTGGAGGTTTTCTTCCAAGAGGGAGATGGTGCCCTTAGTACCAAGGTAGGTTGTGTGTGCCTAGAGTGAATGACTTGAGAAAGAAGATTCTAGATGAGGCTCATAATTATTCCTATACTATTCACCCCGGTTCTATAGAGATGTATAGAGATTTGAGAGAAGTGTTTTCGTGGGGTGGTATGAAGAGAGACATTGCTAAGTTTGTGTCCAGTTGTCACAGTTGCCAACAAGTTAAAGCCAAGCATCAAAGGCCGGTTGGCCTAGCCCAAGATATAGAGATTCCTACTTGGAAGTGCGAGGAAATTAACATGAATTTTGTGGTTGGGTTGCCTAAGACTAGAAAACATTTTGATTCTATTTGGGTTGTGGTTGATAAAATGAGAAAGTCGGCTCATTTCCTACCTGTTAAAACTACTTATAATGCCGAAGATTATGCTAGGTTGTACATTCATGAGTTGGTTAGATCGCACGGGGTGCCTTTGTCTATCATATCGGATCATGGTGCTAAATTCACTTTTCGCTTTTGGAGGTCCTTCTAAAGAGGTCTTGGTACCAAGGTAAAGCTTAGTACGACCTTTCACCCTCAACCGGATAGCCAAGCTGACAGAACAATCCAAACTCTTGAGGATATGCTTAGAGCTTCTGTTTTGGAGTTTAAAGGTAGTTGGTATGAGCATCTTCCGCTCATTGAGTTTGCTTACAATAATAGTTATCATTCAAGCACTGGTGTGACTCCTTTTGAAGCTCTCTATGGTAGACATTATGGATCCCCGGTTGGATGGTTCGAGGTGGGAGAGATGGCTTTGTTGGGTCTAGATATGGTTATGGAGGCCATAAAGATGGTAAGGATGATAAGGGAGAGGTTGAAAATAGCCCAAAGTCTAAAAAAGCCCTATGCCGATATGAAGAGAAGGGATCTTGAATTTAATATTGGTGATTGGGTCTACTTGAAGGTCTCACCCATGAAGGGTGTGGTTTGTTTTGGTAAAAAGGGTAAATTGAGTCCAAGATTTGTGGTTCCTTATAGAGTATTGAGGTGGATTGGTAAGGTGGCCTATGAGTTGGAGTTGCCCAATGATATGAATATGGTTCATCCAGTCTTCCATATGTCTATCTTGAGGAAGTGTGTGGGTGACCCAAGTGCTATTGTGCCTCTTGATGTTGTGGGTGTTGTTGAAGACAATTTTTGACTTATGAAGAAAGGTCCCGGTAGAAATTTTGGATAGACAAGTGAAGACGTTGAGGAACAAGGATGTTGCTTCTGTCAAGGTTCTTTAGAGAAACCAACAAGTTGAGAGTGTTACATAGGAAGTCGAGCGGACATGCAAAAGCGATATCCCTATATCTTCCATTCTACTCAAGCCTAAGGTACTAATTTAAGTCCCCTATGTGATTTCAAGTCTTAAGTTTCAGCCCTTATTTCATTTGCATGCATTTATGTTTACGTTGACAAGTTCATGGTGATTTTGACACTTATGTTAGGATTGTTGAAATGGTGTTTTATTGCATTTGTTGCATTCATGTGATGGGCTGAAATTATCTTGATTGCTTCTCTTATGTACGTTTCTTTGACATCCAGGGACGATTGTTCCCAAGGGGGAGATATTGAAATGCCCCAAAAATTGCTTGAAAATGTGCCTCGAAAATGCTCAAATTCATAATTTCCATATATCTCAAAATTCGTGCGTGATATCGAAAATTCGACTTCATATTCATGATCAGGAGGCAAAATTGAGTAGGAACTAGGTATAACCCCGATCTTAGAGCAACTGTATCAAAATTTGATTTTCCAAAGTTGATGAAAAACAGAATCGATCCACGCCCCTGGCGCGACACGACTGGGGCGCGGGCCAGTGTTAATTTTGTGCTAGTTTTCTTGTTTCGGTCCAAGGCTTTGAGGCCTTAGTCCTAAAGCCTTCCTATGTTTAAAAACACCTATACTAGTCATTTTTCAACCCCATATCATTCAATACATTCCCCAAAACCCTCTCTAACACTTAGCCAAATACATCACCCAAATTCAAGTGTTTCAAACTCATTTACGGATTCAAGAAATTCATTCAAGCTTCAAATTCTCATTTAAATCTTCATCAAGGAAATCTCCGAAGTTGAGGTATGTGGATTTCAATCATTGGGTCCTTTCACCCATGGTGCCCAACCTTCCATTTTATGAAAATTGCATGTTTCTAAGTTGATTTACTTATGAGTATTACTCATTACGAACTTGATTATAAACTATGTTGGTGTTTCATAAAATGTGACTGTTTAAGCATGTATTGAGCAATGAATCTATGATCTATTATGAGATTTGATGAGAGATTTTAGTGTATATTGCATAAGGGTATTACCAAGTGTTGGTGGGATGATTTATATTAAGCTTTCTCACATGATTTCACTCTTGAATTGCATGATTTTGAACTAGCATTACACACCCGCCAAGTGTGTGAAAAAAATATTCGGTTAAGGGTTCTTGAGTTATTGATGATCTATTGCATGACCTATGAGTCAAGTGACTTTAAGATGATGAAAGTAATGTATTTATGTATTGATTTCATGAAAAGTATCTATAGTATTGCAAGTTGACCACACCTAATTGAGGGGGTGATATGCCTCAACCACTTTGAGTGGGGCGGGGTGGTATGCCCATCTACCATGTTGAGGGGTATATAACTTGACCACTTTGATAGGGGGTGGTATGCCCATCTACCATGTTGAGGGGTATATACCTTGACCACTTTGATAGGGGGTGGTATGCTCGTCTACCAATTGAGGAGTAGATTCCTCAATCACTTTGATTGAAGGGGGGGGGAGGGGAGAGGGAGGTATGCCCATCTACCAATTGAGAGGTAGATTCCTTAATCACTTCCCAAGGGGGTGGTATGTGCTGGATTCCAAGTACTAGTTTGCTTATTCTATGATGATGGTCTCTTCTTACACAAGTTATATGTTCTATACAAGCATGTTTTAATTCAAGCATTGGTCATGCATGTCATATTATTGTTATAGTATTCATTGCCTATGTTTATGCATTTTGTCTATGTTGCCTATCTCTTGTTGCATTGAATCCTACATACTTAGTAAATTCAAATATATTAACATATACTCTATGCGTACGTGATGTTACGATGTAGGAACCGAAACTCCTCACAATCATCCTCTCCGTGGCTAGTTGTGATACCTTGAAGATAAGCTATTGGTGAGTCCTCAAAGTTCTGGGACATTAGCTATGCTACTCTTGCCTTTGTCATTTTTCTTAATGTTGAACTCTTTACACTATGAGGGTGAGCTCGGAAGGTGTCTTGGTCTCCGCTCAAGTCTATATTTAGAGGTGTTGTTGAACAAGTGATGTAATTATGAATTGAGATTTGACTCTTTCTGATTTATGCTATAAAAGACTTCCCTTAGTCCCTTTATCCTTATTTATTCTCTCTTATTGTTGTTTAATTGCTTCCACAAGGATGTGTAAATATATATTAAGAGGCTTTTTTGGGGTCCCTTTGGGTTCCTATTGGCCGTGTCACGCTTAGTTCCTAGTCTTGGGTCGTGACACATAATTTCCATAATAATCCAATGTCATGAATGCAAATACCATGAAGGATGTGAAGAAAGCATGGACAATTAAGATTCAATTTAAAATCAATAATGTAACATAAAATTCAAATGAAAACATAATTAAATTCATATTTTCAAATCATAATACAATCACCCATGCATAAACAAGCCTTGAAAAGGGACATGCATATTCATAATTTCATAAACTCGATGTAAATGCATAAACAAGCCTTGAAAAGGGACATGCATATTCGTAATTTCATAAAATCGATGTAAATCATCATAATAGGGCTTAAAATAATTTAAAATCATCAAATATGTATAACCCATACATCAATTTAATTTAATAAATCCAAATAATGAAAACCCATATTCAGAGAGGGCTTAAATTCATGAAATTTAATTGAAAAGATTTGGGTTTCCTTGATTGGAAGGAATCAAGGATCAAACTCATATACCTAGACCCAATTGAAGAAATTCCAAGAGAAGTTTGAAGGAGACTTGAATTTGCCTTGATCTCCAAGTTGAAAATCTTTAAGAGTTCTTGAGAGGAATTTTGAGAGAGTTCAAAATCTGAGGAGTGAGTTTTGAATGTTTGGAATAGGGTTTGGGTATTTAGAAGGTCATTAGATAGCATAGGAAATCCCAAAAAGACCAATAGAAATAACCAAATTTACGAGAACGCCATTAATGAAGCAAAATTAAAAAATCGGTATATACCCCTACATAGATGAGTTCTGCGAAAACGGGCATAACTTCTTCATCCAAACTCTAAATGAGGTGAAACCAAGTGCGTTGGAAAGATAGTTCAAAGAGCTTTAATTTGATAGGTCGTGGGCCACCCAGCTCCTTTTGTGCTAAGAGATATGCTCCTTTGAATTTGACCTTTCTATCGATACTTGTGAATACTTGATCTACGGAAATCCTTTGAACTTGGCTTGATGTAGGAGACCCATGATGGCCTTAAACAATAAAAATAAGATTGAATTGAAGGACTGAAAGTGAACCTAGCTTGGTCTTGAAGATTTCCATACTTAGAAAATTTTCGACAAAAATTTAGCTACACAGAAGGGCCACATGGGCCATGTAGTGTCACATGGTCCGTGACACTGCCCATGGCACTTCGCTTAGACAAAATAAAACATCTCATGCCAAGAGTGAAACTATACTTAGATAAATTTCCACCTTGGAGGCTATACATGCACCCTCATGACCCGTGGGGCATTAGACGAGCCGTGTGAGGGGCCGTGTGACCTCATTTAGTCTCAAAATGTTGGGACTTTATGCCAAGGCCATCACACGGCCTACCATACGGTCCGTTGAGATTCACACAGACCATGAGGGATCAAGTGTGATGTTCCTTGGTTTTCAATCCCCATATTTGGACCAAACAATGTTCAAGGGCCAAGGGCCACTCCACGAGACCCTACACGGGTTGTGTGACCTCACATGGGTCGTGGGGTCTTCCTTAGAGTGCCACTTGGTCCAAAAACTTCTGAAAAATGAAATTTCAAGCTCCAAGGAAATCGTACAATACCCAGGTCGTTACAAAAAGGAATATATTCAATAATATAAATATTTCTTTTTGAGATACTAGAATCATTTTTCCAACACATACTAGGGTTGTGTTTGGTATAGAGGAAAATGAAAAATATTTTCTTGAAAAATATGTTGATTTCTAATTCATTTTCTCATATTTGGTTGGTGAATGAAAAATATTTTTTGTTGTTTGGTTAGTGAATCAAAATATCTTTTAGAAAAATTAATTTTCTTTTTTTGTATTTGGGTAGGGGCAGAGGGGAGGGCTGGGGGCGCGGGATGGAGTAAAAAATTAAAATTTTCAAAATTTCAATTTTTTTAAAAAAATAAATTTTAACATTTTGTTTTATAGG
>JAPFFP010000080.1:6724158-6740960 GCA_026153255.1 Solanum medicagineum
ATAATAATCCTAATTATAGTAATAGTATAATTCTATTTTCCTTATATACTTATATTTCCTTACATACTTAATATAATAATATTTTCCTTATATACTTATATTTCCTTATATACTTAATTAATTATTACTTCCAATACTGCATTTCTTATTTTCTTGACTGTTGTTCAGACATATTATGATAGTCCATTTTATCATTCTGATCATAAGTGAGAATTACGAGTGATATATTCGATGTAATTGCACAAGTAAAGTTTGAAAAGAAGTGTGTGTAGGTAACTTTATCCTTTCTTTCAGAGTATGTTGTTCCATATTCTCTTCCCCTCCCAAATTTACATTTTTAATTTTATTTGGTTCGACACTCGATATTTGTATTTGGCCCTATTAAATTTGAAATCTCGTTGAAAAGTTCAACATTGGAGATAAAATTATATTTCCTAACAAATCTGACTTCATATTCATGACTTGAATCCAAAATTCTAGTCAATGCAGCTACACGAAAGCCCTTGCTTCTTGCCTTATCTTACTTAGTAAGAAGAAGTACTTATCACTCGATCATAACTTTTGTTGCTGACATTATTCTACTCATTATAACACATTCTATTTTATGTGGTGGCGAAATGCATAACTATCTAGTACTCGATATGCACTAGGCAAACTAAACTGCGAAGTTTGATAAGAATATATCTTCTTATAATACTTGTTATTTCGTGATATAATTTCATTCTTAAAGACGAATTAATCTCTTATTTAATTTACATTTTTTTATAAAGAATAATGTCTTATTTAGTTTAAAATTTCTTATAGTGCTTTTAACAATATAATTTTGTAGCTATAAATTATGCATGTATATCACATATTTTAGATCACAAATTTAAAAATTCTTTTTTCGATCTTTATATTTAAATCAAATTAAATATCATTACATGAAAATATTGAATTGGGAGGGAGAGAATATCAAACAATAGGAGCTAATTATGTGCAACGCAATAATTTTATCGCCAAAAAATATCGTACAATAATAATAGATACTATACAACATGAAACTAAATTAGTTAGGCTCTAACACGAATGTAAAAAAAAAAGAGGGCAACAACTTTAGGGGAGGCATTCACAATTGAAGGCAAATAGGGGAAAAAAAATACTCACTTCCTTCCTTCCATTTTACGTAACACTCTTTTTTTTAATCAGTCTAAAAAAAAATATCATTTTATGCCAAATTAAAAATAATATATCTTTAAAATTCTCTTTTTACCTTTAATAAAAAGATTGTCAACTAAATAAATATCTAAAAATAATTTTAAATCACAAATTTAAAAAATATTCATTGAATATCGTGTTAAGTCTAAAGGCTGCCACGTAAGCAAAGTAAGGAATATCACTCTTCACTTCCACTCAGCCCTGAAGACACCCAAAACTCAATTCTTTTGATCTTCATAATGAGCAATCAGTATAATTTTTTCACATAATTCATAGAGGTTGGAGGTGGGGTTGTGAGAGAATAGAAGAGGAAACAATGGGTGGTGGATCTTGGATGAATATGAGGGCATTTGATTGGAATACAGGGCAGACAATACTGATTATCCTTTTGGTAATGGTGGGATCATTTTATACTGGACCTCTTTTTGGGAAAAACCCATCTTTATATGTACCTCAACAAGAACAAGAGCAGCTTGAAAAGAAACAACAATTGTCTATTGCTTCCAATTTCAGTTGTTTAGAATCTACCTCTGGTTAGTACTCTTTTTGTCTATCTTACTTATAAAGTTTGAATCTTTGTTTGATAATGAAGAGGTTGCTGAGAGTATTTGAGTTATAGGGAATGTTTGTTATAGTGTTGTTGAATTTATTCTTTGTTTGGCTAATAACAGAAGAGGAAATCATTTTTCCCCTTTTGGTATAAGAGAAAATGGATAAACTTTTAAGCTTTCATTGTGGATGGGTAAGTAGGATTGAGTATGATAGTTTAGAGCTGTTTGGGGTTTTTCATTTGAGCAATATAAAATTGTGAATGCAGAAAAAACTAATCTTTATCGACCCTTTGGGGTGGCCTAGGAGGTCTCAAGTTCGAAACTCCTTGCCAGCGAAAGCAAGAAGTTTGCCTTCTGGCTCGTCACACTGGGCTTGCCTAATGCGGGCTACCTATCCTATGTGGTTTGGTGAGCTATTGCATAGGAACGGGGTCTATGGGTTCCTGTTGTTATCAAAAGGAAAAAAAAAAAACTAATCTTTATCATTGTTATTTACTGTCTTTAGGCAAGTGAACCAGTGTTGGTTAGGATTTAGTTGGTACTAGACAGAACTTAAGGTGGTATAATTGTATCAATGCGGGTAAATGTTGTGTCTCACTTATATAGGAAAGACAGTAAGGTGGATGATTTAATAGCTTGGCTTCTGTTTTGTTAAGTGGTTTAGTAGATATTGCAAATTCGGCAAGGACACTTTTGTGGTAAAGAATTGGACAATGTTCAGTGGAGTCGAATAACTGGTTGTTGATTATGTTATGCCCAATAGAACCACAAAGGATCTTCCTTGACCATTGCTCATGTTGCAATCTCTGGTACGGATTATTTTAATGCATGGACAGATTGTCCCTTAATTAGTTGTGGGATCAAAGTAGTCCTTCACACAGAGTTTTCATTTTTATATGTTCCTTTGCTTTCCTTGGGAGGCACATGAAGTGCCTAGTGGTGAATGAAATGGCATGACAAGGTATAAACCTCAGAAGTCTACGGTTCAAATCCAAGCATAAACAATATGTAGTAGGTGATTTTTTGAGCCGAGGGTATTTTGGAAATAACCTCTCTACCTAACAAGGTAGAGGTAAGGTCTATAGACTCTCTACCCTTCTCAAACCCCACTTGTATGTCTAGCTTGGTGGGTAGATTTTCTCGCTATCTCTCCTGGTGTGCTGATGAGAGGTAGCATTAGGACAATTAGCTTTAGGGGTAAGTCATGTGCTATTTTGTTGGCCCCTTGCACAGGAGATAGCTTAAACTGATTGCCAAAAGTGTTGAAGAGTGCAATTACCATATAAACAATTGAGAAAGGCAGGCTATTTCGCCCTTGATTTGCTTATAACTTGCAAGATTCACATTATGTATGAACTAGGTCCAAGTATAACTTCTTAGAAATCTGAGCAGCTTGTCATCTCAGTTACCGTTTCCAGTCCAGTGGTTCGACATGAAAAATATTTAACCTGGGTAACCTTTCCACATGTTGCTGTAATAAAAGACCCTTCATATCATGGACATAATATGGATTTTGATCCTGCAATGTAACTGTTAAAATAGGAATAGGAATAAGAATAATATCTACAATCCTACTTAAAATAGGATTAGGAATAGTAATAGTATATCGAATCTTACTTGGAAAAGGATTGTATTTTAGTATCCTAGTTGGAAAAGGAGTCTAATATAGTATCTATAAATAGGATCTCAATGTAATAATGTAGACAACAATTCAATAATATTCTTCTCAAATATTTCTCACATGGTATCAGAGAGTAGAAAATCAAAGAGCTTCCGCTGCCGGTGGGCGGCTATGACCCATTTATGCCGCCCGTTGTTAGTTAAAAAAAAAAGATTAGGTCACTGTGCTTCAATTTTCGGTGACTTTCTAGGGTTGTTTTGTGTCAACTCCACATCTGTCAGTGTTTGTGTAGCACCGTGCCATAATTCCGGTGACTACTTTTTTTTTTTATTATCTAATTTGTGTAGCACCTTGCCATCTTTTCGGTGACTACTTTTTCATATTTATCATGTGTAGCACCGTGCCATCTTTCCGGTGACTACTTTCTCATATTCGATTTGTGTAGAACCGTGCATCTCTCCGGACTACTTCTCATATTCAATGTGTAGTACCGTGAATTTTTCGAACTACTTTCTCATATCTGAGTTGTATAGCATTGTGTCTTTTTGGTGACTCAGATTTGATTTGCGTAGTTCCATTCGTTTTTTCGGTGACTCATCAAATCTAGTTTATGTAGGGTCATCCATACAGTTTCTCTTTTGCAGTAGGGTCATGTCGTCAATATGATCCTACCTATATGATTTTTATTTTCCATTAGGGTCATGCCATCATTCCAACCCCACCCATACAATTCTGTTCTCAGTAGGGTCGTGTCATCATTCTGACCCTACCCATATAATTTTATTCTCGAATTGTGACCACTTTCAGCCATCATATCTGATAATCCAATGCATGGCTTTTTTATCAATTGGACGTTAAGAATGTCTTTTTTATGATGGTCTCAAGGAAGAAGTCTATATAGAGCAATCACCTAGTTTTGTTGCTCAAGGGGAGTCAGGTAGACTTCTATGTCAATTTGTAGGTTACTCTATGATCTAAAACAGTCTTCTCAACCTTGGCTTGGAAAGTTCAACACTGTACTTCAGGAATTTATCACTCTGTGTTTTATCAACATTATGCATTAAATTTAGTATTTAATGAGAAAACTAAACACATTGAGGTTGGTTGTCAATTTTGTGAAATCGGGTGATCAACTTGCAGATATCTTACCAAGCTCTTCATCGTGTTAATTACATTTGTAACAAGCTAGGTACATATGACTTGTATGTACTAGCTTTTAGGAATAAGAATAATATCTACAATCCTACTTAAAATACGATTAGGAATAGTAATAGTATATGGAATCCTACTTGGAAAAGGATTGTATTTTAGTATCCAGTTAGAAAAGGAGTCTAATATAGTATCTATAAATAGGATCTCAATGGAATAATGTAGACAACAATTCAGTAATATTCTTTTCCAATATTTCTCACAGTAACATCTTTCTAAGATAACCTAAAAAGTCTTGTCGATGAGGATTTTTTTCTGTTATATTGGTTGATGCTAATTTTCTTTTCATCGTGACGTACAGCCTGAACTTCCCTTAAGAAACTTAGAGGCAGACTAGACAGCTGTTGAACTCTGTTCCTTTTGATCTTTACCATTCTGCTTTCCTTAAATAGTTTGTCCTTTTCCTTTCTGTCATTTTCATGCACCTGGATGAATCATGGGGTGGGGTCAGGTCTGGTCAGGTCTAGGTTCAATTGGTGCTCAGTCTTGACTTTCTTATATTTTTGTCCTCCATATTTTATCGAGTTTTAGATAGTTTTGGTTGTGATCCATATTATGCATGCAGGTGCTTTGAAGTTTGAAAACAAGGTGTCTCTTTCGTATCGGGTGATACCATTGAAAATCCCTGAAACAGGGGTAAATGTTTGTCCTTTGAAATTTAATGAGTACATCCCATGTCATGACATGTCTTGTATTAAAGAGCTAATGCCAAAACTAGATTTTTCAAGGAAAGAAGAGTTGGAGAGGCATTGCGCTCCACCTGATAGGCGCTAGTTTTGTTTGGTTCCACCTCCAACTGATTATAAGATACCAATAAGGTGGCCGATTAGCAGGGACTAAGTGTGGTGGAGCAATGTGAACCATATGCATCTTGCGGAGGTAAAAGGTGGGCAAAATTGGGTTCATGAGAAGGATCAATTTTGGTGGTTTCCAGGAGGTGGAACTCATTTCAACCATGGGGCACCTAAGTATATTGAGAGGTATGAGTTAGTGACAATCTTGTAGACACCTACTTTTAATGTATCTCATTTATTTAGTGATTTCTTCGCTGCAGGTTAGGAAATATGACAACTAATGAGAAAGGTGATTTACGATCTGCAGGGGTTCAAGTGCTTGATGTTGGTTGCGGGGTTGCCAGTTTCTCTGCGTATCTTCTTCCTTTAAGTATAGAAACAGTGTCCTTCGCTCCCAAAGATGGTCACGAGAACCAAATTCAATTTGCTTTGGAACGAGGCATTGGTGCAACAATATCTGCTAAAGCAACAAAGCAGTTGCCGTATCCTAGCAACTCTTTTGAGATGGTGCATTGTTCCAGATGCCGAATTGATTGACATGAAAATGGTGAGTGTTGCAATCATTATATAGGAAAATCTTTAAAACTTAAATGTTTTTCTTCTATATGTTATTGCTTTTGGATAAACTCCAGAGACTTTTAGTGAGTATTTTGCTTCCTATATCCTTCACATTCATTACCGAAACAACATTTAGATTCTCATAAATTGTTTTCTTGAATTCGTTATCATGTCAGAAGCCAAGTAACTTACATTCACAAAACAAGTCTTTATAACTCGAGCACACTTTGGATTTTCCCGAAGATGCCTGTCCTCTAGGTATAGGATAGCATTCATTTGATTTTGAAAGTGAAATGCCATTGTCTCCCTCTAATATTTACTATGCACATGTAGCTCTTCTTGCCTCTTTGTAATAGTCTTGAAACTCTTAAATAATTCTATTCATCCCTGAAAATCTACCTAATAAACTCACATTCTTATTAAGCTGCCATTGCTCGAGTCTCAGACTATGAACATAGCTCTGTTTGTTCACGTGAAAGAAGGAAGTTACGCGATAAACCTTTTCCATATGGTATGACCACATAGTTTGTATTCTGCATGATGTCGTTATGATGCCATTCTTGACAACTGAATAGTCTACATGAGAACTATCTTGCTATTACCCTCCAAAATTATTGCTGCACCATGATGGATCCTTACGTAATGCATTGCTTTTGGAGGATCCAACACGCACATGATGGTATTTTCGATGAGTCTAAGCAATGTAGCTTGAGAATTCTTTGTACAGACGGTAAATTTTGATTTGAATAAAGAGGTCCATGTTTCCATCCATTTCCTGGGTGTTGATGCAGATGGTATTCTACTCAAGGAAGTGAACCGCCTGTTAATATCAGATGGATACTTTGTCTATTCGGCTCCACCAGCTTAAGGATTTTCCACAGATATGGGACAAATTAGTACATCTGACTTCTGCAATGTGCTGGAAGCTCATTGCACGGAAAGTTCAAACAGCAATTTGGATTAAGCAAGACAATAATTCATGTCTCCAGCATAATGCAGCAGAGAAACTCATAGACATATGTGATTCTCAGGATGATTTTGAACCATCATGGAAAACGCCTCTGTGGAACTGTATTTCCGTAAGTGAAAGATCATCTAATACAAAGAACCTACCACCTCGGCCACAATGTCTTTCACAGTATTCTCAAAGTCTTGGTCAACTAGGTTTGTGAGTTCTATTCCTTGGCGTTATTATTCATTAGTTGATTATTCTGTTGGTCAGTGTTTAGTTTTGGCAAAAATCTTAAAATGACTGAAAATGTAACACAATGTAAAGTTTTATATTCTTCAAATAGGTCTTCTAAAATATCCATTCAAATAGCTTCAACATGTTATAATCTGTTCGCTGCAGGTATTGATCGAGAGAAGTTCTTAGCAGATACAATCTATTGGCAAGATCAAGTTCGCCATTACTGGAGACTGATGGATGTAGAGGACAAAGAAATACGTAATGTAATGGACATGAGTGCTTCTCTCGGTGGATTTGCAGTCGCCCTCAGTACATGGCCAGTCTGGGTGATGAATGTAGTTCCTGTAACGATGAACAACACCCTTTCTGCCGTTTATGATAGGCATGACTGGTTGGGTATTATTAATTGGTTATATCTTATAAAGTTCTACTTTGATTAAAAGGTGCTTTAACGATGTTGACTGGTTTTTGTAGGTGTGAGCCATTCATTCTCCACATACCCACGCTTTTATGATTTGTTGCATGCCAATAATCTTCTCTCTCACTATAAAGGACGCGAAGAAGGTTGTTTACTTGAAGATATCATGCTGGAAATGGATCGTATCCTACGACCTCAGGTAAGCATATTTCGTTCAGAATTTGATGTTTGTGAGACTACAAAACGCCAATCAGTTCACAATATTTTGCTGCTCGTTTATGGTCCTCGCTGTTTTCATCAGAGAGACTACTCCAAGCTAAGAGATATAGTAATCATCTAGACTTAAATATGTGTATGGGAGTTACAAGTTCCTTCAAAGCATCTGTTCTTATTACTCAAACTCTTCAAAAATGTTGATGGTTGCGTGTAGATCCTCCAAAAGTAGTTCATTTTGGAGGAACAACACAAATGCAGCAACATTTTGGAGACTCTAAGCAACATAGCTCGAAAGAGTATAATTTCTGTCTTATGTACATGTATGGAGTGCTCATATTATTTCCATGATACAAGTACAGCAATATTTTTGGAGACTCTAAGCAACATAGCTCGGAAATTTCTGTCTTATGTACATGTATGGAGTGCTCATATATATCATGTCCACGCTTATACCACACATTTCAACTATCATCAAACTCAAGTTTTCGTCAACTTAACTTGCAGGGGTTCATCATTATCAGAGACGAAGAATCCATCATATCGCGAATACAAGTTCTTGCGCCAAACGTCCAATTACATGATCTAGAAGACGATCAGAAAAAATTCGGGTCAGTTTTCCTATCCAAAATCTATAGATGAAAGGTGAATATCCAAGTTAAGTAACAAAGTTGTAAAATTTGTATGATAAAACAACTAGATACTGTTGTAACATAAAGGAAACACTTGAGTTCTTTGTCACTATAAAGGAAATAGAAATGCAAAATCTTTAGTCCATTACAATACATGACTCATTTTGACAGCGCTCTATCTCCACGAGGCAGGGGTAGTTAATGTGTTGATATATTTCTATGTTTTTCAAACCTTACTTATAGAAATAAACTCTGTATATTGTTATCTATCCAGACTAATTCGAATTCACGCTTGATAGGACTCATTATGTGGAGTAAAACACTTTCTACTAAGAAGTTATTTATTTTTGAAAAAATTACATGAATAAGCAAACATATACTAGTTAATTAGCTAATGTAATTGTTGTTTGAATAAATTACAACTCATGGCAAATGTGTGGTTGTAATTACAATTTGAGTTTTATATAATTATGCGCTTTATACGAATGATCTGCGCAATTATACAAAAGTTTTTCGCGAATTAAATTGTATAGCGAAATATACAAACACTGCGAATTGTGTAGCGACATATACAAACATTCTACACAAATTGTATGCCAAAATATACAAACGCTATATAAAAAGTATAGATTATACAAAAATCGTACACAATTGTATAGCAAAATATAAAAATGTTATACAAAAATTATGAATTGTATGGTGAATTATTCATATGTATATAAACGTTGCGCGAATTATAAAAACGTTATAGGTACGAAATGTAATCTCTCAAACTATAACTATAGAATATAATTAAAGTATTTCTGAATAATTATATATAAAAATTTCTTATAATTTTATGACTTGAGCGTGAAACCTCTCGAAGCATAAATGGTTTACCTTAAACCAAGTATTTTCTCTTAAAATAAATTTTATAAAATACAAGTTTGGATCGATTACATTTCAATATAAATATTAAATATCGGAATTTTTTTTTATTATAAGATAGAATTAAGAGGAACATTAAATTGAAGTAGCTGACATGACAAGACAAGACAAGACAACCCCATGCTTGTCGGCCCTATCTGCCATTATGCCTGAAATTAAACTTCTTCTTTCTTGGATTCCTTTGGCTTATCCAAATTTTTACCTAAAATTATTTTTTAAAAAAAAATGAAATTAGAAAAAAAATAAATTAAATTGTGTATCTTTTTATTTAGCTATTTAGTGTAATTTTTCGATGAAAAATATTAATTAACATCACTTGACTACATGTAGCTCACCATGGTGAAGATAAACGTAATTTTCTTAATTTTAATCAGATGTGCTAAATTTTATTTTTGAGAATAGCTAATTTTTTAATAAACAATGCTTCTCCATAAGTAAATTCTATGAAATGTAAATTTAAATTAATTAAATTAGTAGTTTTTAATACCAAAATATAAATTATAATACTGCATCATACGTAATTACTAGGCAGATTGAATACGGGTTAATAATAGATTTTCGTTTAAATACTATACTCTTCGTCCCAATTTGTTGATATATCTTGAAATTTAAGAGTCAAAATATTTTTTTTAATTATTATTAATTTGTAGTCTTTTAAATATTTAAATTGTTATCATATGACGAGCGTTTTTAGGAAACAACACCTCTACCTCTATTAGGTAGTGGTAAGGTCTGCGTACATTCTACCTTCCCCAGTCTTCATTTGTAGGATTCCACTCAGTATGTTGTTGTTGTTGCATGACAATATTTTATGTGATTCTAAATATGTAAATTCATTTTCAAAACTCTTAAAAAATGGTATGTTCAAATTTGTGATTAAAATAAAAAAAATTAATTTTTGAAACTCGAATTATATCATATAAATTGAAATCAAAAGAGTATGGTCCCAGATAAGATATTAAATATTGTCATTGATAGTGAAAATGTTAACAGATAAATCACTTTTACTGTCCCTCTACAAAATCATACATAAAATTTTCACTACGTACGGCTTCGATATAATCCCAATAATAAATTAGATATTTCCATTGAAATAATTAAAGTAGATAGGAAACAAATAAATAAATGTAGTGCAGTTAGAAATTTATGATATATTTATGACAAATTAAATAAAAATAATAATAGAGGCAAAAAGAATGAGAGGATAGAAAGAGACTTTTATAGTATCAGATTTCATCAGTTTCTTATCATTCAAATCAAAAGCCAACAAGTTTCTACTGTGCTCATAAAATAAATATTACAAAAGGAAATTAATATTATATTTAATGAGAAAGTTTTACAATTTATATAAATATTATAAAATGTTAAAAGATAGTTTAAAGATGTGAACATAGTCTTAAATATCATAAATATTCATATCCTCGTACTTATGTTATTGTTAAGATTAAATACTTGTCATTATATAAGAAAAGTTATAGTGATTATGACTTTGATATAAATTATTCTCAATCTTTCGTTCAATTTTTTTTAGTTGTCATGTTGTATTTTTCGAAAGTTAATTGATTAATTTTGAAAGCTAAATTCGATTATATTAATTTAATATTTTAAAATAATTTTTTATATTAAAAAATTATATAAAAACTATTATAAAATTATAATATTTTTCATTTTAATACGATGAAAAAATATATTTTAAATTATTCATCAAAGTATATATTGGTTGACTCTCAAAAAGAAAACTGCTACAACTAAAAAGGACTGAGAGTAGTACTCTCTTCGTTTCATTTTCTGTGGCTCCATTTTCTTCTTATTCCGTCCTTAAAAACATGTTATCTTCCTATAATCGGAAACAATATTTTAACTTTTAAATTTTTTTATATCCTTAATGAAATGATTTATAATCAAATAAATATCTCAGAATCGTCTTAAATTATAAATTTTAAAAATCTTTATTTTTATCTCAAATATTATATTAAAGCAAATAATATTATATAAAATAAAATAAAATGGATAGGATATGTTTTATGAGCACAAAATATTAAAAACAAAATTCTTAAATTTGGTGCCTATTAATTAATTAAAAGTTTTACAATTTTAAGTGTAGTAGTAGAAGGAGAATCTAGGCAGAAAAAGTGTAAGTAGAGTGCCATTAATAATACATGGAAATCAGTGCCACTATGAAAAAGCAAAACTGTAAATTCTGAAATATCGGTAGTAGTTGATTAATAATAATTTTTAAATAAAATTTGAAATAAGTTTTATGCTATATTTTGCTTCATCAATGAGATATTATTAATTACAGCCACAAGGGTTTGGTGGTTCAGCATCTCATCTATCACGATCCAAAATGAGGTCATGATTGAAAGGTCACTTAATTCTAACTTCAACAATAAAAGTACACTAGAAGGAGAGAAACTCAATAAATAAATAGTCACCATATAAACCATATTTCAGAACCTGGTGTCATGAGTGTAAGAGCATCTACTACATAAATTGATGAAGTAAGTGCATTTCTGTCTTTGAATAAAACTAAAGACTAAATAACTAAGATAGAATCTAATGGAAACTCGAAGCCGTGAATCTCACCACTAGATCTGGTATGAGCCAAGTGCACGAGCAAATCAACTACCACGAGAATAATCCTGTCGAGAATCTGCGGGGGAAAAGAAGTAGGGGTGAGTACATATAATATGTACCTAGTAAGTTTAACCGATTGGGAATCAGAAATTGAATAAACTATGAAATAATCTAAGGACGCTTCCACCTGCAACACAAAAATTTGTCCGGTATCGGTGCCGTCAATTTTTATAGAACGACGCAAATAAAGTAAATATATAGTCTCAAACAAGCCAATTCAAACAACCATAAGTAGTATGATGAGATGATATGAAATGCAAATGCAATGCAAGGTGGTATCAACATCGTTGCACAGCCTGTCGTATGTACCCCCGTCGAGCTAAGGCTCCATAGACTAAGGGGACCCATAGGGACCTCGCACGCCATACACCTCAATCACAATATATCAACTACCTTGCCACCCAAGTGCTCGTGGTCAAGGACTCATGATAATAATCTCAATGTATCAACTACCTTGCCATCCAAGTG
This sequence comes from Solanum medicagineum, assembly GCA_026153255.1. Classification (NCBI taxonomy): domain Eukaryota; kingdom Viridiplantae; phylum Streptophyta; class Magnoliopsida; order Solanales; family Solanaceae; genus Solanum; species Solanum medicagineum. The sequence goes on from JAPFFP010000080.1 coordinate 6,736,573, forward strand.
CTCGTGGTCAAGGACTCATGATATGAATCACCATTCACAACTTCCCAAAATGTCATGACATGTAATATGAGGATGCATACAATTAAGACATAATTATGGACACAATATTCCTCTCAATAAGCACAATAAATATCAAAGTTCTCAAAATTTAGCAATTATAATATTCACCCTATTCTCAATTTAGGATTCACATGCTCTCGAAGCAACACATAGACAACTAAAGCCCTCACGCTAGCATCACAATAAGGATTATCAACCTAACACATCATACGATCCCTTCCCATAGATTATGACATAAGAATATTCAATAACTCAATCTCAATCTCAAAGAAGGATAGCCAAACCTACCTTAATGCCGAAACCGCACCCGAACACTTTTACCGAATAGACGAATCTTGAATTCAACTCTCGAAATAATAATTCTCTATGAAGAACGAAACACACGCATCACAAGAACTCCAATGACACCCATATTACTATACGTCTAACCCAGACCCAAAACCACACCTAAATCTATAACCAACTATTTCAATGTTAATACTATATGCACTAAATTAACTGGCAGAACCAAGTTTTCTCCTATCCAATCCCTTAGCTATCATCGTTATGTCATCTGACAATGGACACAATTCTAAAGCTAACATTATAAGGCATTAAGAATCAACCAAAATAACAAACTAAATTATTTCAAGAGAACATGGATGCTAACAACGATGAAAGAAAATAATAATTAATTCACACTACACTTTTTCCCAATTCATAGCAGATTCCATCCTCATTTAGTGTTGAAAAATTGACATAGAACAAAGATCCATAATTTTCACTAACAACGCCCATATCTTTTACACATAAACAAATGAGGGAGATATATGAATTACCTGAGGTGAGTGATTCGTTCGGGATCTTCAGGTGAGTTTTCGCCCCTCATTTTTTTGTCTAGTTATGTGCTGTTAAATCTCACAACCTTAATTTGATATATGGGTCAAGTAATATGGCCTCATAAACAAATTAATATTTAGTACATCACTAATCTTAATCATTTAAATTTGACTGTAAATTAAATAGTCATAGTTATTAAATAATTCAAACACCCATTTAAAATTATAAGAAGGATATTTCAAGAAAATACGAGGAATAATACCTTGGAAAATCAAAAAATGAAATATTATTAATTACATAATTTTTTAAAATTATTTTATTTTATCATTTATATTCTAAAAAATATGTGAAATGAAAGAATACAAACAGACAGATTGATGGAAAGATCATGGGTTACTGCCACGTGTCAGTGTGATAAATGATGTGGGGTTGAGTGAGAAGGAAAGGTCATTCATTTAACTCACATATATAGATAGGCAAAATTGTCATATAGTATATTGTCTTGTCACATCAAAGTAGATGAGCAAATTGCAAGAAAATGAGTACAAGTTATATTAGGGTTGTGTAATTCAACAAGGAATATTTTTTATCTTTTTCTTATTTCGTTTCGTTTTAAAAAGAATGATCTACTTATTTTATTTATTAAATTAAAAAAATATTATTTTTTTGACAAATTTTAATTTTAACTTTACATACAGTATATTTAAGACCACAAAATTAAAGATTATTTTAGTACATTCAACATTAATTTATGACTACAAGATTAAATTTTTTTTTATTTGCGTAAAGTATTAAGAGTTCTCCTAAATTTGATACGAATTATCAATTTCATTGCCGAACTATTGATAGTGTTAAAAATACCCTTCTATGTACTTGATTAACGAAACTTAAATACACCTTCAACTTGTAACAAGAGTAAAATATGCTACTAAATTCTTGTGAAGTTAAATTTTTTTTTTAAAACCATATATTCCTAAATTCTTGTCAACTTTTGTGTAACAAGAGTAAAAATTTTATTGTATTAAAATATCTATTGATAGAAGACAAATGAGGGAAAATGACAAAAGAGAAAATAAAAAGTGAAAAATCAAACACTCATCAATAATAAAAAAACATGCATCAGAAGGAAATATAATTTAATAACATGATTTGATGAGCTATTAAACATTTACCAAATTCATGCACTCTTGTCCATTTTTATTATTTCTTTTTGGGTATACATTGTGAAGTCCATTATATATATATATATATAATGACATTAATGCTTTATCATGTGGATTGCCATGAATTGTGTCTCCTCCAAAATGACTTTAAAAGAAAAGTCAATGTATATAATTGTGTGTATATCTTTATCTTAGATTTTTCTTCGACTAAAGTTATATGCATTTCTACTTATATCCTTCAATTGTGTGTCTAGCAAGAAAAAATTGATTATGCATTAAGTGGTTGAAAAATTTCATCATATTGAAGTCCAATATTATCTATGTAAATTAAATACACTTACCATCTCAGTTTATATTGTATAGTTCAGATTTCGATCGAAAATCAAATTTTTTAATTTTGATTATAAATTCAATATATCATGTGTAAGTTATTTAAAATAAAATTTATGTATTTGAAAATTACATAAAATGTACTACTAAATATATGTTACAATAATTACTTTTTCTCGTCTCAAGTTATGTGAAGATATTACTATTTATAGAGTCTAACAATAGTTTTTCAAGGGTAAATTACATAAATTTCATATATTTAGAGGCTAATTACATCCTATCCTGAAAGTTTTTCCCATCACAAAACTCTCGAATTTTTCATTGCACTTGGATACAATACAAAAAATCGCATATATTTGGGGGTTAATTACATCCTATCCCGGAAGTTTTTCCAATTACAAAAATCTCAGATTTTTCATTGCTCTCGGACACATTTCTTGGTTGTCTGATACACTGCAAATGAAACATTACTTAATCGAAGGAATATATCTGAGAGAGGACAAGAATATATTCGAGAGGAAATAAATATATCTGAAAAAAGACAAAAATATGTCTCAAAAGAGTTTTTAATAATTTTTTTAAAGAATAATTTCCTTTTGACATTATAATATTTTAACTTGTATATTTATGTAATTTTAATTTTGACATTTGTACTATGATTTGCTTAAAATTATTCAGATCTTGTGTTTGTCAAGTTTAGGTTTTAAACAGTTGGATTTGTCTGAGATATAGTTTAAGGTTTCTATGTCTAATAATAGGGAATGGCAAAAAGCCTAAATTATTTATAGGTATTGTTTTCCCTTTTCTTAATTAATTCGTACAATAAAAAATTAATTACCACTCAAGGCGTTGAAAACGAGGCATCACAAAGTTTTGGGCTCGATGAAAAAAAAAATTAATAGGGATATTGAACAACAAATTTCTTTCTGATAAACAAATGTATTTTACAATCTTTTTACTTTGATCTAATATTCAATATTTTCCAACAATAATATACTCAATGACGTATCATGAAGTAGTCTAGAGAAGATAAAACGTTTACATACCTTATCACAATGAGATAGAAAATTATTTTTAAAAAATTTTTAATTTGTATTTATCAGACCTTAACACTATCTCGTAGGTAAAATGACGCTGCTATTGTTTGAATATTCAATATTTTCCATTTGATAAATATATTGTCAAAAAATTTAGTTTGGTGTGGGGGTGATCACCTTAGTGGCACTCAAAATTGGGGAATTATTGTGGGCTTGTTATGATGACAGGGTTGGCTAGAACAAGAGGAGTCAAAGGGGAGGGGGAAAATGTAGAAAGTGGATTTTGAAATGGGGTAGGGTGGGGGTAAGGGTGGGGTAGGGGTGGGGGTTATGTTTTTAAATTCTACATATGGTTTATGTCTCCCCAAAGCAAGCATGATTAATTAGTGACCTAAAAACCATTTATACAAAACCCTAATGATTAATCATAATCACCTTTGCTTATCATAATGCACATATTTGAAAAATACTTCCTCCGTCTCATTTTAGTTATCAGGCATGCTAAAAATAGTTGTCCAAAATAGTTATCAATTTAGATAATTAAGAGAGAATTAATTATTTTTTTCTAACTTTATCCTTAGTAATAATTATTCTATAATTAAGAGACACATATATAGATAGAAGATTAATTATTGACACAATATACAAATTTGACTCTAAACTTGGAGCGAAATCATAAGTTGGAACTCAAACTTTCAACTTGCACAAATAGGCACTCCAACTTGTCAATTTCTGAACATTTAAAAACTACTCGTTGACCTGGCACAGCGCGTGTTTAACAAGCAAATGAGGCGCGTATGTGGGGCATTTGTGAACGTTGCAACGGTAAAAAAAGCATAATTTGACCGTTTTACCCCTACTACATTTCTTTGTATATATACTACTTATTTTCAAATTAAAAAACACTTTCTTCTTCTTCCTTTAGCATTTTCCTCTCCATTTTTTTTACACATTTTTTGCCTTTTTTTGATAAATAATG
>JAPFFP010000080.1:6750695-6769347 GCA_026153255.1 Solanum medicagineum
TTGATCTCTAATTTTGTTTTCATATTTTTTAACTTTTTTATAAATATTTGAAGTGAATATATACCCAAAAAAAGGGGGGCAAATCTTTAACCTCCCCCCCCCCCCCTCCTTTTTTTAATTGTTTAATGAATTTTTTTTTTTTTTGGTTGATGGAATTTTGAGATACTATAGATGTGTCATCTCACAATTGTTGTCTTGATTTCATGTGAGATTAGTTATTTCAGTTTCTTGAATATCATAATGTCACATACTAGCTAAAATGTTTCCAAATATAGGTTCTTGATTTATCCACCTTGTCTTTCAAAAGTGATGAAACCAAATCTTTCCCTAATAGTGATCTACTTTCCTCATTTGGTTTACAAAAAAGGAAATGGAACTATAATTTTGAACAAACACATTAGTAGTTTGCATATCTAAATACAATCTATGTATGTTATACGAACGTTCTTTTTCGGTACTCGATACTTATTAGTTACTGTATTTTTGATGAGTTGAATCGGACTGGCTCATTACGTTTTTATGTTTTTATTTTATATCCAATGATAAAGAGTAGTTTGGATATCCAAATGCAATATAAATATGTCCAAATATATGAGTTTTAACGTACTTATTCAACACTAGATACTCATTAGCTATTGTATTTTTGATGAGTTGAATCGAACTGGCTCATGACATTTTTATGTTTTCTATTGGATATCCAATGACAAAGACTAGTAGTTTGGATATCCAAACGCAATCTAAATATATGTCCAAATATGAGTTTTATCGTACTTATTCAGCACTCGATGTTTATCAACCATTTACAACATGTTAAAGCACATGAGCTCTAAACGATTTATGTTTGTTTTTGGATTGAGCAGAATCAATTGGCAATCATGGTAGAAAAAGCTTCAATTGAGGATGTGATGAGAGTTCTAATAGCATCAAGGAAGCAAGACATGCATCAACTATGGAATACTTGTTCACATTTGGTTGCAAAATCAGGACTTCCTCCTGAAATGTTGGCTAAACATCTTCCCATTGATGTTGTAGCCAAAATCGAAGAACTACGCCTCAAATCCAACCTAGCACGTCGATCCCTAATGCCACATCACCACCAACACCTCGACCTCAGCTCTGCAGCTGAGCTCGAGGACCAGAAAATTCGTCGGATGAGACGAGCCCTTGACTCATCCGACGTTGAACTTGTCAAGCTCATGGTAATGGGAGAAGGACTAAATCTTGATGAATCAATTGCATTACACTATGCAGTTGAAAATTGTAGCAGGGAAGTTGTGAAAGCGCTACTAGAGCTAGGTGCAGCGGATGTTAACTTCCCTGCAGGTCCTGCAGGGAAAACTCCGCTGCACATTGCAGCTGAAATGGTGTCATCAGACATGATCTCGGTTCTATTAGACCATCATGCTGATCCCAACGTACGAACAGTAGATGGGATCACTCCTTTGGACATTTTACGTACCCTAACATCCGATTTTCTATTTAAAGGGGCTGTCCCCGGACATGCCCACATCGACCCAAATAAGTTAAGACTTTGCCTTGAACTTGTTCAAAACGCGGCTATGGTGATATCCAGAGAGGAAGGGAGCGCGAATGTTGATCCTTCTTCGACTAATATTTATCCACCTAACATGAGTGATGATCATACATCTAGTACTAGTAGTGGTACTGGAAATATTGATTCAAGAATGGTGTATTTAAATCTTGGTGGTGGAGTTTCTAATACTTCATCTCATGACCCTTCATCAATGTACCACCAATCACATGACTATTAAGATTATATACATATTTTGTATGAACAATTTATTAGTTGAGATAGACCGGAAAGGAAAGTCGACCATCTCATTATTAAGGTAGTTACACTATATACTCTCATCGTGATATTAGATTTTCTACTATGTTATTCAGATTCTTCAACACTAATGTCATTCTCGTGTCAGATTCTCAAGAGAATCTGACACATTCATGATAATATTTTTTAAGAGTTCGAGCAAGATAATTTTTTTTGTGATTTTTTTTCATGTTTTGTTTTTAGGGCTATGAGGAAATTATTGGATGGGACAAAGGAGAATCTGAGTTTTTGCTTTGTGAAGAGGAAAGGACACAGGTCAATCTTGTCAACTCTGTCCTGTCATTTCTTTTTGTTTTATTTTTAAGGATATCATTTATATATACACACTAATTTTCTTTAAAATAATTCCATATTAATCATTATAATTTAATTTATTGTAGTAGATTATAATCTTTACTTGTGGAGTTTTTAGTTAAATTCTATAACACTCTCTCTGTTCACTTTTACTTGTTGCTATTTCATTTTTTGAGGTCAAATGTAACTAAACTTCAAAACTAAAATGATGTAGCTAAATTTAGATGGTTGAAAACTATACGAAAAATGTTATAAGTTGTTATCGTTCCCGTATTAATTTGATGAAAAAATATATCTTAAAATATTGATCAAAATTCATATTGTTTGACCTCATTAAGTGAAATAGTAACAAGTAAAAATGAACAAATAGAGTATAATAACACCAGGATTTGTAGACAAATACTATAGATATTTTATGAATTTTGTAAATATATATACACAACTTATGAATAAGAATTATTGAGTTCATGTAAATCAGCAATATATTGTAGATTAGCACCTAATTGTATATAACTTAAACATTTTATATTTAGGCCACTTATTTCAATTATGACAAACATTATTTATAATTATCATTTAAATGATACGACAGTATAAAAAAATTAGTTATTTATTTCAAAACATTATCAAATGGATTATTTTTTTCAACCAATAATTTTCTTGTATACCATGTATCCCACCTCTCAATTTATTTCAAATACATTTAATATAATGCTAGAGTAGAACATATCAAAATAATCTTTTTTTAAAAAAATAAACTTTATTTTAAGTTTTTTTCTTGTTGATATTAATTTATAATCTAAAACCATGTGCATGAAACTTTTTCAAGTATGGATGTTATTTGGCTTCTTGTATATGGTGGGGTTAGATGACTCTTCAATCCCTTTTAATATATTTAATCTAATTTAATTTTAATCATGTGTACTATGCTATAGAAACATGATTGGCTTTAATTTATATTTTTCAATTATGAAAAATATGATTAGCTATTAGAAAATTATATTTGGTTTGTCTCTTATGAATTCAACATTGAATGTGGCTACACGACATAATTTGTTACATATAATTTATTTATTTAATTAATTAATTTTTTAATCTCACGAATAATATAATTTTCTGACGAAAGAATTAAATTGTGAGACATGAGTTTAAAACATGAAATGTGGTCTTGTAGCATTTAGAGCATATGAAAGGGTGTTTAATTAAAAGAATCTTTTGATTTAGCTAAACTATATAATATCAATTTGTAACTTTATTTACTTGGGATTTAAGAAGATTAAAAGAAAAAACTATATGCAAGTTGGAATAGATAAAGTGTTGATATAATATAATCTTTTTATAATCAATTTGTAACTTTTTTTTTAATAAAGTTTTTATAAAAATTTCAAAGTTGTAAGATGTTAATATAATATAATCTTTGGTGATAAATAATTAATTTTACAAAATATATTCTACTTTTTGTTTGAAATTAATTAGTAATTACAAGATTTGGAACTTTGATGTATCCAAGAGACAATTTTTTCTTCTTTTGGATTTCATAGCTGGATTTCATTTCATAGTTGACCATCCAAAGGTGGAACAAGAAAATAATTAAGAATATATTCTCCCCGTTTATTTTTACTTGTTATAAATTTTTTTTTAAGAATCAAACATATAAATCTTAATTAGCATTTTAAGATGTATTGTTTTGTCATGATGATATGAAAAAAAGTTGTAATTTATATTTTTTCCATCTCATTTTATATGGAACTGACATACTTTCCTTTTTCAGTCCTTAATGAAATGATTTTTAACCACATAGATATCTATGAATAATTTTAAACCAGAAGTTTCAAAAGTTTTCCTTCTCTGAAACACCATACCAAGTCAAATAGTGTTACGTGAATTGGGACAGAGAGAGTAGTGTTTTTCGTATACATTTTGAAGATCTAAATTTTTATTTTAAAATATTAAATTAATAAAATCTAATATAATTTTAAAATTTAGTCAAATTGACTTTTGAAAAACGTAATGCAACAACTAATAAGTTGCAAACGTTAAAAAAGTTTCTATTGCATTTTTGTGTAGAAAAAGAAGTATTTATCTTAAATTTGAGTCTTAAAAATTAAATTATCTTTTAATAAAACGCATGTTACCATCAAATGAGATTTTTCAATGTGAAATTGAATTATTAATCGAGCTCTAAGTGAATACTAAATGTTGATTAATATCAGCCCTTTGACTTAATGTAGTATTAATTAAGCAGACACTTCATTCGTTTCTTTTTAATTATTATAATATCAATTTAATTATTTTTTTTTAATTTTGTTTTTAACATGAATTTATTTTAGAATTAAAAACACATATATAGATAAAATTAAAGAATTAGTCAATTAATTATAATCCAAATCTTCAGGTGACGTTTGTTGTAATTTTTTTTATTTCTTTTACTTTTTTCTTCTGTCACAATCCCTAAACTTTTTGGACAAAGGTGAAAAAACACACATAGTAAAAATATAATATTAAAAAAACGTAAAATATTATTAAATAAAATAAAAGAATCCAGAAAGAAGATTTGGGGTTGACGTATATGGATTTTGGAATTAATTGTGATTAGATTAGATTAATTTATTATTAAAATAAATTGAGTTTTTCCAAGTGGGAGTCATTTTTTTTATTTTTGTTTTTGTTTTATTATATGCTTTAATTTTGGTTGGGTAATATGAGTAGTCAAGTTGGCAACATGTCTGAAGTGATGGGACAATGACAAATTCCATAATATCTGAAAATTTTCTTGCTTTTTGTCCCTTTTGTTTTTTCTTCTTATTTATCATTGAATAATTTTTAAAATTAAATTGAAAGTGATATATATAATTTTTTTAAAAAATGGTTTGGGAAAAAGCTAAAATGATATATAGAAATTATAGTTTTATTTAGGCATAAAATATAATTTGAAAATATGTTACATTGAAATATTAATATTGTGTGATTATCAATCTTTTATCTTGTTAAATTGTATAAATATTGCTCTTAAATAATGATGGTAGGTCTTTAGAGGCGGAGCTGGATTTTGAAGTTTATAGGTTCAAAATTGTAATCGAGTTCTAAATTAATAATTTATATATATTTAATAAATTTTTAAGACAAATATAAAATTTGAACCAAAATTGTTGAATTCAATTGAGTTCGGCGGATCCTAACGGTCTTAGGTGGGGGGAGTGGCAGCCCAATATGGTTAAGTAGAGTCCATTGCTTAGTGGGCCAGGCCCATTCTGATTGGTAGGATAGTATGGGCTTTTCTCACCCAGCTCAATGAAGATGAAACTTGAAACTATAGGTGATTATTATAAAGGAAAAAGTATACGCATTAGCAAACATATACTGGTTGATTAACTATTTTGAATTAATAATGACTCACTATAAATATTTAGGTATAATTATAATATTTAAGTTTTGTATAATTCGCGCGATTTATACAAACGTTGAAAGCGATTATACAAAAGTTGTGCACGAATCAAATTGTATAGCAAAATATACAAACACCGTAAATTGTATAGCGAATTATACAAATATTGTACACGAATGCATAGCTATACAAACCCTATACAATTGTTCTCCAAGTATATCTAAATCCAATTGATCACGTCTAGAATTGATGCCTTCACACACATATATACACTCATAAAACTTTTGCTTTGAAAATATATACAATTAATAAAAATCAGATAATATAACAGCAGTAGGTATAGTAAGCAAAATCATACGAAAAGAAAATATTAGCGCGATTTTAATTAAAGCTAAATATCATATGATCATGAAATATAATTTATTTTGTTATGTGTGTGCATACAATATATTGCATGATGATATCATTTCACATTAAAAGAACATAATCCATTTCAACTCATTAGATTGCATATTAAGTCCACTAACAATTTTAATTCAAGAAAAATGATTTTTTTTAACTAATATATTCAATTTTCACTAATTTAATATGAAGTCACAATCTATTAATAGAGATTGATTTTTGAAAAAATTATTTATTAAGGAAATAAATCCAAAGTATTTCAACCACAATTTTCAATGAAAATGACTTGTCAATAAATTGTGATAATACAAAGAGAAGATTCCAGTATTCACTTGGAACAAATTAATTAGTTACTTATTAGTTAAGCAATTGTGTTTTTAAATTTTATAATCAATTCTTAATACAATTTTTAGTTTAATGTTTCTATCAATTAAAGTCTTTTCAAAACAATTACGATTCCTTAATCAAGTCATGACTAGTTGGTACACTTGTACTTAGGTAATAAAGATTTTAATTAAAATATTGTAAAATTTAGTTAAACGCTAATTCGGTTCGATTTAATTTTTTCAAAATTGGTTTGGTTTTATTCGATATTGTTTAAACGATTTTTCTGTACGAACTAATGAAAAATAAAATGAGGATAAAATTAAAGTACAAGACACTTAAAAACTTGAAATCATGTTAAGTGATGATGTGCCCCTCTGAAACACCTAGTATGCTTAAAAAACTATATTTATTTTTGTCAAGAACTTGCGTTTCCAACTATTGCTTTAGGAAAATAAGCATGAAGACTAATTCCTTTACATGGCATAGATCGATAAAAATATGTTCGAATTTCTGTTGAAAAATAATAATTGAAGTTAACTATATGAATTACAAATTTGTTGCTGCATTGACTTGTTTTCTGAATGATTTAATTACTAATTCATTTATATAAATATATAAGTTTTTTTAAAAAATTTAAAAATAAAAGTTCAATTCTTCTGTGTATCAAAGTTTCAAGACCCCTACACTAAATATCGGACCGAAAAACCAAACTTTAAAAAAAAAACATCAATACGAAACCAAAAAATCGAAGAATCGAAATCGAAGAACCTAATTAATTTAGTTCGATTCAATTTTTTTAATTTTTCGATATTAATGTCCACCTCTGATTGAAATTTAAGTCATGAATAATAATTATGAATTTCTTTGATATATTGTGATGATTATCATCGATCACTCATTTACGATTATTGTATATTCTAGGGTTTTGCTTCCATCATACGTAAAATCTATTAAATTCCCTTTTCTTTTCATATGCTATTTAATTAGTTTAGATTATTGTGTTCATACTCATACAAACTTTAAAAGTTGAAATAAACATTAAAAAGTGGGGGAATATTTACCTTTTAATCTAGAAAATTAAGTTGCAAAGGTAATTTTGAAAAATAAAAAGATTTTCAAAAAGGAAAAACCGTGTTATCTTTGGACTCTTTCGAGAATATATTATTTTATTTTATTTGAGAATATATTCTTTCATTTTTAAATATCAGTTAAATTTTCATGTATAAACACAACTATAATTATTCTTTTCCCTTTTCCTGAAACCAATCAAAACATGTCAAGTAAGTATCTTTTATAGTCGACTAAAGATTCGAATTTTAGCTTGAAATATAATATTGTTTTTGTTAAAAAATATTTTATTTTACCCTAATATAAGACGACATAAATTTGAATTTAGTTAACAATCTATATAAATATTGGCACTTTTTTTTTTTGAAAAAAAGGAGAAAAGAATAAGGCTAAATGAACAAATAAAACAGCGCACATACTGACTCAATTATTATTATTATTATTATTATTATTATTATTATTATTATTATTATTATTTATTAGAGATTTTTCGTATATGGTCACTCAAAAATATCTTAATTATGTTCCATAGCTATATTTTGAGTAATTATATTTAGTAATTATAATATGTACAATATTTATATATATTTATATAATTCACTATACAATTCATAATTTTTATATAGCGTTAGTATATTTTGCTATATAATTTGATTTGCACACAATTTTTTATAAATCACGTGATTTATACAAAAACTCAAACTCAAACCATATTTCTGCACAACGTTGGAAGACTTATACAAACTTTGAACTATAATTACATCTAAAACTATAATTAATTCAAATTATAAATATATTAACTAATATATATTTTTTTATCGCATAATTTTTTTAAATTATTATTCAAAAATTGCTATTGCAAAATAAGGACATAAAGGTGATAGAAAATACCATCTTTCAGACCGACTTGATCCATATGATGTTATTTCTTTGACAAATAAAAACGTGTGGGGTCACCAATAAAAAGTTTTTTTTAAAAAAAAATTGTTTCCTTCTTATTTTCTTTAATTTTGATCCTTATCAATTTGAAAAACTATATATAAAAGGTGGCTATTTGATTACAAGTTCTCAACATATAACATTTTTCATATTTACCATATAGATTGATAAATTTTATTTCCTTTGACATATACTTAATATTCTTTTCTTCCATATACATCTTTAATTTTTCTTTGTGTTAATCTTTCAATATGCAAAATCAAGAGAACCAAGTGAATCAACCACCTCCAGGTATCAAAGTCAGAAATTTATGTTCGATATTTAATATATATGTAGTTTTAGAAATTTGTGTTCAATATTTAATATAAATAAATTGAGTATGATTGTAATAATTGATCCTATATACACACCAAAGAGAAGTTATAACGAAAAGGATATAAGTTCTTTCTCTATCAATAATTAAAGATTTTGGATTCGACTCTTATAAATGTAAAAAAATTCTATTGAGAATATGTTTGGATTGATTTTTGGCTTAGTAAATTGTAAGTCAAAAGTACTAAGTTAAGACTTTTAATTTATAGCTTAGCTTATTTTTGTTGTTCCAAACGCTTTAACAAATGTTTAAAAGCTATTTAGACTTAAAAATACTTAAAATACGTCGATCTGAATGGAAGTTAAAGCCATAAGGATGTAACTTTTAAGCTTTTCAATGGAGCTTATGTAGTATATAGTAAATCCAAAAATTTGTACTTTGGATGTTCAACTATTCTTAGCTTAGAAGTTGATATATGGAATAAGTGCTCAGTTAATATATTTCAATTAATTACTAAATATTATACATAAATAATAATGTTCGTCACCAGAAATAATGAGTGCCTAAGCATTCATAATAATAAATACAACATACATAATATAGATCTGCCATTGTACGAGTAAGTAGATTCTGAATATCTATGATGAAATGAAAATAAATACAATTATACAATATAAAAAAGTATCCAAAAAACGTATTGATGTGACCCCATATGCGGGATCAACATATTGCCGCCAAAAGCAAAATTTCGTATTTATTCTAGATAATCTCCTAATTTTTCTAGAGCAACTAGAAAAAGATTCTTTTTAACAAGATAATCACTCTTTGCGGAGAATAACTTTTATATCAACCCTTTCTTTTGCACATATATACACACACACAATTAGAACCATGTGGTTGATCAACTTACCTATCTTATTAATTTTTTGTGTTTTGATTTTAAAGGTTATCCTACTGAATCCACACCAATGCCAAAGAAGAACAAAAAGATGAAGTGCTTCCCAAGAAGTAAACCAAAAGGAGAAAAGGGTTTTCTTGAAGGATGGTAATCTATGCTTTCTTACTTGTCACTTTTATTAAAAATAAATATATTGGTTTGATAGCTTGAAATACATCGACAGTATAAAGAATTTTTAGTACTATTAGATCATCCGAAAAGATATTTATACGTAGTTTAAAAAAAACTATGTTATCTGCTATAATAAGTAACGATGATATGAGACATTTGCTTTTGTTTTTGCAGCCTTGCTGCACTATGCTGCTGCTGGATATGTGAAGTTTGCTTTGATTGAATATTTAGGATTTGGACACATATGAAGGGAGTTTATGATGAGTTTACTTGGTGTTGGTGTATTTAACTAGTGATGTAATATGTAATATGTTATTCACTAAATTATAGTATAATGTGTGATGTGATAATGTATTACTAGGATTTAAGATATACTTTGTACTAATTAAGGGGTGTTTTTCTTTCTAATATTTGTTTTGTATCTTTTAGAGGTGTTGTGTGTAAGAATCCCTTGAGATAATATAGTTCTTGTTTTTCTTTTATTAACATTCTCTCTTCTCCCTTTGGGATCAACTAAAAAAATAGTGCTACATCGAAATAGAAAGTGCTTCAGAAAACGTCTATGTTAACTTCTTATTGACAACACAACTAGATGCTGGCACTCAACTAGTAGCATTGACTTCTTATTGATTATGTTGCTTGGACTTTTTAAAAATGTTAATGGGTGCGTTGGATTCTTCAAAAGTAATGTATTTTTGAAAATTCAAGACATGTACGATATCAAAAGTGAAAAGTCCATGCAACTTAACTTATTAACAACACAAGTAGAAATTGACACTCAATTAGTAGCATTGACATATCTACATAAAAGAGAAATGAAGTTGGTTAAAGATAAATGTATGAAGTAGATTACAATTTAGCCATTTGCATTAAGTTGGTTTTAAGAATGACTCATTGTCCTTCTTTGCCCCTGATTGCACAATCTTTGATTTTAATAATGACTCATTATCCTTCTTCGACCCTGATTGCACAATCTAAGAGCGGATACATAACACTTCCTACTTGTTGAAAAGGATTCTATGATCAGTCCTTGACCTCTGGGAGTCAAACGCATCTAGTGAGCTTGCAATTCATACAAGGCAGAGATGATGGGATCAGTGTATGAATTTTCCTCGTCAGCCAAATCATTTGCTTGTTCGAACAACATACCTAGTGTAATCCAACAAATGAGATCTGAGAAGGTTGAAGTTTAAGCGGCCTTACCCCTACCTTCTGAAGGTAAAAGAGACCATTTCCAAGAGACCCGCAACTCAAGTAATATCAGCTTATTACAAGTAATAATAAAATAAGCAAAGAGTAAACCATATGAATGTTTTACTTCGACACTTTCTATTCTTGACCTGCAAACTCAGGACGAAGACAAATGAAAAAACAGAAAGGAGAGAACTTAGGAAGAGGGCAGGGCTTTGCTTCCATTTCTATCTTAAAGATAAACATCACTTATGGAGTACCAGTTTATGGTAATACATCAGTAGAACAGAAGAAAGCTTGCGACAAAAGTTCATACTAGTAGACACATCACTAAACTAAAAACACTAAGAGTTGGTACAGAAGTCACAATGCTATACAGAATCTAGCAGCTTTTCTACGACATGTACTCTCTAGATGCCCATCCGGAGTCATGTCTACCAAACGAGTAGGCTGTCGGTGGCATCTGTGACAAGTGGAGGGGATCTGGTTCAATTCCATAATCAGTCAATGGCCTGTGTTCTAAAATATCATCATGTTTTTTAACAAATTCAGGAATTTCAAGCCCTCCTTTCTTTATGTTGTCCCAAAGGTATTGCAGTCGACTAACATACTTCACTTTCCAATACAAGCTACACCAAAAGAAAAGAGAGTATAGTAAATCATAAATGTCCTTCACATTTCTCCCAAATGAGGGAAAGAACACGCTACAAAATGAGAGGAACAGCGAAACCAGAAGCAACGACTACACAATAGTAGTAAAAAAAACTTCAAGACCGTTGTAACTTTAATGCATTTGGGAAATATTTAGATGTTAGGGGAGTATGCTACAAGATGAGTTGACAGCAAATTGATGCAACCACTATGGTCAATCATTCATGTCCTATGGGAAGACATGGCTACGTTTCTGTAATGATCAAAATTCATGCAATCTCGATTAAACATGCAGGGAAAAAGTGAGGTCTACATAATACTACCATGTTCAGAATTTTAACTAATGAAGAAACTACTTACCCTCCACTCAGGAAAAATCTGCCTAGCGTTGCAAGGACAAGCCTTGACCGAAGCCCAGGATGCACAAAGTATACAGCCTGAAGCCTGTCCTTATGGTCAGAAGGCAACTCTTCATAGATCCACCTCAAGATGGTCAATCCAGGGTTGTTATCCTCCTTCTGGACAGTACTATGCATGTAGACAATACAGAATGGTCCCTCCGGCAGTTCCGTACAAATTTTGTTGTAGACATACTTTTTCAGCCGCTCCGCACTTATAACTGGAGCTGCGTATTGTTGGCATAGTTGTTTTATATATTTTTCAAGCAACGAATAGAACAGAAACAGGAGCAAAGAAACATCAGATAGAATATCACTTGAGACAACAAAACAGCAACCATGAATAAGTTTAAATGATCACAACCTCAACTCTGCATTCTTTGCAGGAAAAGCTCGTCCTAGTCACAGTAAATGCTTTTCTTTTATAAGGTTAATCACAGTGAATATCATCATATCTTGCATTCAACTAAAAGGAATATTTTGTCCAAGTTTTTTTGATATCTCCCTAGAAGCAATACATAGATGTCATCACGGAAGTATAACAAATAGCTAATCGACTTAGATTCAAGGCTAACATCAGGCTTTAGAAAGGTCTCCCATCCTTGCATATGTATTTGTCTTACTACTTATGTGTGAGACTATTGCTTATTCAATCATCTGATGGTTATAGTCAGTGCTCTTCCACGCGGAAGAAACAAACAGCTGAAGGAACCAATGAGAAGAAGAAAAGGCCAAGGCTACTGTTTTTCACATGATTGAAGAATGATGGAGGCAGCATTATTGACTCGAATCAATTGTAGCATCAGAAATCACTCCAACGACAAACTCACGCAGGCAAATCCAATATAAGTCTTTTTTTTTAATTTGCACCGGGTGTCCGGGTCTCTTAGAGTCCCGACTAATCCCGGGGGTGCACAGGCCCTCGGCAAGGAGTTTCCCGCAACTGCACCAAGGTTAATTCAGGTTTTAACCAATCCGATGGCCCTCAGAAATTGTTTGCACCCAGTGGGTTTCGATCTTGAGACCTTGAAAGGGAGCAAACCCCAAAGCTCAAGTCTATTACTTCCAGGCCAACCCCTGAGGGTTAAATCCAATATAAATCTATTTACAGGTACTTTGAAGAGTTAAAGCAATATAACCTGGTAAACAGGCCTCTAAAAATCAAACCAGAAGCATTCTAATCAATTCTTAAAATGGTATTTAAATGTCATCGATCTAATTGATAGCCCAAAAAGATTTGCTCCAAATCTATTTTCCTTACTTGATAGGTAGACCTTGAATTTTATGATGACCCATTTTATGAATCTACGATTTGTTCAAACAGTAGTAAGAGAACTTCAAAATGACTTACATCACTTGATCGACTTGATATTCATTTCAAAGTTAGATAGGCTGCTGAAGGGAATACATACTTCGGACGTGTGGGATGACATCAAGTCTTACATGGTGTATTCTTCCATCAATACATCAAAGTAGCCACTGGAACAAATGCAAGACATAAAGGAATATAGGAAAATAGAACTCAAACACTAAAGTAGTTTTCTTTTAAGGTTGCAAGTGCAGAAGGCAGAAACATCATGGTAATCCATTTACTCGATTGCATCCATCAAGACTATCAAAACCGACTAATTCAGACTTATTTAGAAAGAAAATCCTAACGAAACAGATGTAAACTCAAACAATGTTGAGGAGAAGGTTTATCAGTTACTAGATATAGCTGAAGTCAAGGTCTCAAAGTAAGCGCCAAAGCAATAGTGCCACAGAAAAACATGACCAACACACTGACATTAGATGCATGGGAAATACTATCAATCAAACAGGTTAGTATTCGTCTTCATCAAAATAAAAAACAACTAATTTGGTTGCAAGAACAGAACGAACAATTCAGATAGACAGTAATAGAGACCATCGAAATAAAACACAGATTACCATATCACCAAAAGACTCGATCTTTAAGCTTTTAACCAAATACTGAGCATAGCCACACCAATACATGTGGACCATTAGAGCTGAACAGAAGCTAAAAACACCAACAACAAAAAGAGGAAAAGAAAAAGCAGAAAATCACCCACTTAATTTTATGCAGCCACTACTTAATGCATTTGATATTTCTTTATATCACACTTTAGTAACCACCTACTATTCTCCATCCCAAAATGAACAAAGAGTTAAGAATCCAAGGGCTAAGCATCCATCTTTCGAATGAGTTTCGACTTCCTAAACATTAACTGCATCATAACGATGGAACACAAGTGTACCATCTTATTACAAATAACCAACCAGGTTAACAACTCAGAAAATTTTCAACACAAACCAACAACTCAGAAAGCCAGTTGAGACCATAAAAGTGAATACATCACCTAAAGACTCAATTTTTAAGCTTTCACAAGACTATTCAACCAACTTACACCTATACAGGTACACTATTATAGCTTTACAGAAGCTAAAACACACAAACACAACTATTACCAATTTTGATCAGCTAACTACTCAACTATTTCAAATTCTTTACGTCCCACTTTAATAACCACCCATTACTCTCTCCATCCAAATTGAACGATGGGGTTCAAATTCCGACCTCAAAGCATATGAATTTGGACTTTCAAAATATTAACAGCATCATATAATTGGAACAAACAGAAAGAATAATGATTCATTACAACAACCAACCAGGTTAACAACAACTCAACACAAACCAACCGTTCCAAAAAGCCAGTAGAGACCATCAAAGTGAAACCCCAAACAAGCATATCACCTAAAGACTCAATTTTTAAGCTTTCACACAACTATCAAACACAGTCACACTAATACAGGTACACCATTGTAGCTTTACAGAATCTAAAACACAAAAACACAACAATCACCAATTCTGATCATCTAACTACTCAACTATTTCAAATTCTTTACACCCCACTTTGAATAAGTACTAAATTGCTCATAAAACTGAACAAACAGAAACAATAATCTTGAAATTGGTCTAAAGCTGAAGTGGGGTTTTCAGAAATTACCTGGAAAGTATTTTCCAACAATACGGAAGATCCGATTACCCGATTTGTCAGAACCAGATTCAAGACGAAAGAACTGTAGTGAATCAAGATGAGCAAAATCTTGTTCCTCAGAAGAAGGAAGGTCAGAAGTGCAATCATACCAGCAATCTTCGGGTTCTTGATGGGTCAAAAAGGGTCGGGCATCAATACCAAGATCTGATGCCAGCACCAATACCGAGAAATCTTCCTTACTGCTAGTACTGGAGCTTCCCATGTTTATCTTCAAGCAACAGAGCTAAGCAACACACACAAAAGATGGTTACTTGTTAATTAATTTAAAAGTGTAATATTTGGATGATTTTTTTACTGGTATCACCCTTCGACCATGACGAATTATTAATTTTAATTCTGAATTATTGATAATGTTAAAATTATTTATTTATTTAATTAATTAATGTGTCAAATAAGATCGAAGAGTTCATTTGAATTATTTTAATAAAAAATTATATTATTTATGTATGATTGGAATTATTTTTATACAAAATATATAATAAATGTTGATTAACTCCTTTGTACATTTATTTTTTTATATTTTAAATATTTTTAATTAAAAATTCTGATTGTGCTACTACTCAATATATAAAAAAGACTTTTTGGTTAAAAGTTTTTGGAAAATTCCACCATATGGGCAACATTATGTTATTCCAATATTTTTAAATATTGATGCTTTTAACTTTGGCCAAATCTTGTGTAGTTGCATGCATTCAAGCATTTTTCTTTTAATTATTATTTTATTTTATCAATTCAATATATATAAGCTTGAACTATTCTTTAATTTTGTTACTGGTTGGCTGACTTTTAAAAGGCTTTAGGAATTAGATTCTTGAATTTTATAATTTGTATTATTGTAATTTGTAAGCAATAATAACTGTTCACTTGATGTCTATTTAATTTATTAATATATAAGTGTTTTTAAGTTTAATTTTAATCTTTTACGATATGATATTTATAATTATAATTTATTCGATATCAACTCAGAATAGAGAAATATGAAAACGTCTTAGTTATATCATTCTAAGTTATTTACAACTTACAAGTGTAGAAATATGCAAGAAAAATACAAACAATTTTCTTTGTTAATTAATTACACACAATAAATATTTCAATTAAGTTAATTAAAATAATCGAAATTCCAATGTAACAATTAGTTTTTTTTTTATAATTAATGTTTTATTTATGTATTGATGAGTATTATAATAATATACATAAAATAATAATATATGTTTGAATTATTCTTTATTTTTTTTGGTTCTAGTTGGCTGACTTTGAAAGGCTTTAAAATAAGAAGTCTAGAATTATTCTTTTTCCACTGAATTGCTCTTTTTTCACTTGTGGTAAAAACAACTTTTTTAAGTAAATATAGATTTTAAAAAATGATCAATCAAATAACTTATATTCATGTTTATTTTTCTTATTATTAATATATTAAAGTAAGAACAATTAAAATAATTTTTTTTATTTTTAACATAGTTGAAAAATATAAATAAATTTGGAAAAAAATTAATAATCAAGTTTTAAGAAAATGATTTTTAGAATTGATCTGGAAAGAGAAATCATATAAAAATTATTAAATTTTTTGATACCTCGAAAATGATTGAAATATATAGCTGAATAGGAGGGTCATTATTATACCTATAGTTTTGCGATAGACAAAAATAATTTATATAATATTATGAATGGATTATTATGGAAGGATTCTTTTATTTTATAGATTGGTTCGGTCTATTGTTGCTCTTTTCTTATATCTACAATTTTGATTTAGGGGTTATATTTTTCAAAAGTATTTTAATGTTTTTTCATTTTTATTGATTCTAAAAAAAAAAGATATTTGTTTTTAGAAAAATAATTTCTTAAGAAACAAAGGAATTTTTTTTTCTTTAATTTATAGAAAAAATATTTTATAAATATAATTTCATATTGACTATGTCATCCTCTCCATTCTTCAACATACATTATTTTCATTTAATCGGCCAATCATGTGTCTCTTGTCGCCACCAGTACCCTACACCTTTCTATTTATCAAGATTATACACAAATACATAATATTATTTTTAAAAAAATAATTGTATATGAAAAAATCACAAAAAAATAAAATTTTAAATAGATACTTATAATTTATACATATTAAATAAATATTTTCAGCTAGGCAAAATTAAGGACAAATGCTTTGGGGTTATTGTTATATTCAATAATGCTATTATCAGTAGATATTCTTTGTTTAAAAAAAAAAAAACTTAGTCCGATTGAAAAATATCTTTTCTTTGAATCAAGTTATTAAAATAATTGTGATCGACTAATTGACAAAATATTACCAGCTAAAATAGATAAATATGCCTTCATAGGATAATTTTCAATTTTTTAAATATTTTTTATTTACAAGATATATAGTTATTAATAGAATTTTAGGATTAAACGGGAATGTCAAATAATAAATTGAAATCATTGATTTAAAAAAAAAGGATAAATTGAAATGTCAAATTGTATGTGTATATCTGTCAAATAATTATATATATATATAGACAAAAAGTGGAGAGAGATGAATTATATATGTATATCTGTCGAATTAAATATGTATATCTGTCAAATAATATTATATATATGTATACACAAAAAAAAAACTATAGTCATTTTTCCAAAATATTATCACTTAAAATTACCTTTTTATTAAAATTATAGTCATTTTTCCAAAATATTAAATTGTTATACTCAAAGGATCAAAATACTAAATTTACTATATTTAAATAATAATATAATAAAATTGTCATTCCATTCATTAAGTAATTCGGAAGAGGTATATCAAGTCAATGTTAGACAAGTAAAATTGAACAATGGGAGTAAATAGAAAATATACACAACAACAAAAGATATATTAACATTTAATTATTAGCAATTGAGTTGATGTATCTCATTACATCAAGAGTTGCTAAAGCCTCGGATTCACTTAATAAACAAATCTAAACACTTTGCCACTCCCATACAAATAAAAATACAACAAAGTGTTCATATTTCCTTTAATCAAGCAATATATATGTATAATTCAATTTATTTTTTTAATAAAAGTAGACTGATCTACTGATTATTATGTTATTTCATTCTTGAAACACATTACATAGAGATAAAATATACTTAGCAATTAACCATACAAGTGAAAAGACTTTTGTAAGATCAATTTATAGATCCACACACAGTCCTTCTGATCCCATTTTGTCCAGTTAGAGGACTAATATCTCCCATTTTAGTCATAGTTGTAGCAAAATCATATGCAAATACGAGAGGGTTATTGCTATATTTAGTAACAATATCGTCAGTAGATCCTCCACTCAAAAGAACCTGATCTGATTGAAGTCGACCTTTTCTTTACCTCAAGTTTTTGAAATAGTTGTTGTCCAATTGATCAGGTGTTACCAAATCAAGCGGAGCTAGGTTTCCATTTTGACCTTCTTGAGGACATTGTTGTCTTCTAGTGCTAGCAAACCAGGATCGATGTTTGTTCCGTTGCTATAAATCCTATCGCATATCCGTATTCGTAAAATTTATGTCCCGCTATCATTATATTCGATTGCCAAGGAAAATAATTAAAGATCACATCATATCAAGTGCAAAAATTAAATCTGGGAAAATCCGAGCAAAAAGCTTTTGATTGTTGAAAATCTAGAAACCCCAGCCGATCCCCAACTGATTTTAGTCTCATAAAGCATTAGTCAAAATCCTATAAAACC
>JAPFFP010000080.1:6769447-6785982 GCA_026153255.1 Solanum medicagineum
AATTTGCCTATTATACTATCGTGGTAGTTTTAGTTTCGCTTCGGTTTAGTTCTTCTCAGAATCTGTATGTTTTGGTCGTGAATAACATGCATATGTCTTCATTATATCATAAGTTTTGTTTGGAAATGCATAAAGAGGGTTGTGTACTTTATCTCTACTCTTTTGGTTTCAAAATCTACCCTTAAGTTGTTGTGATGCTACTGTAAGTTATCTGTTTGGTTGATAAAATGAAGTTTGTTTCGGTTTGAAGTATAGATTTTGATCTCAAACGTCCCAGGTTTGCTTTGTTTCTGTTCTAATCCCATATAGATTGAGTCTTCCTTGTATGTCCATATCATTTTGATTCCATTCTGTCTTGTTCTGATCTTGAGGCTCAGTTAAGTATTTCTCTTAGGCAATTTATTTTTTGACACTACCATGACTGCAACATCTTTGTTGTATGGCACTGCTATTACTTAATTTATATCTCAGCAGAGTCACTACTGTTGTATGCCCCAACATAGCCTCTAGAGAAATGAGTATAACAACAACATAAGGAAAATGATCAATTCTCAGTACTAGTGGTGCATTTGTAGAATAGTACCCTGCCACACTGGTGCATATTGTTTGGGTCTGCAGTGATTATATGAAAACCAAGAAGAATGATAATTTGAGCTTGTTACATGGCATTCTCATTAATGTTGTGCATCAGTTTTAACTCTCAATTGTTGTGTCCTTGTTTTTTGTGTGTCCCCATCAATACCATGTTTGAATCTATACGAAGTCACTTTAATGCTGTACTTTTCAGCTTGTCAGTTCATTTTGCTGATGTTTTTGGTTCTCTGAAATAATGTCAACCCCTTCTGTGAACATATCCTGCCTGGTGTGCTATTGAGATGATATTTTCAGCCTCTGTTAATCCCTGAAACATTATGTCCTTGACTAGTGTTTGTATATGGTAAATGTTTTATTCCCCTTTTGGGTTCCAGAGCAATCAGAATTTCATTATGAAATTTCTATTTTTGTAGCAAAGACCTAGTTGTCTTCTTTGTTTCTTTTTACTGAAAGTCGCTGCAAGATCTTTCTAAACTCAAAATGTTGTTTGAAATCAAATTATGCTTCAGTTAATTCTTCCATTATGTGCTAATTTGTTTCTCTCCTCCTTTATTGCATGGGGTTTGTGCTCTCGGGTCCAATGGATCCTCTCCCTCCGCATTCCTTGGGCCACGGAGGCTCAAACTTTCCTCTTCTTCGAGTCAACCCAATTCCCGGAAGAAAGAAGCTGTCATACGGATCTCGGGAAGCAAGAATCTCACTGTATACACCAATATACGTGTATATACAACATTATAAGGAAAAGGCCCGAAAGTTGCAACAGGGATTTAAATGGGACAAAGGTCCAAAATCACTTCAATTCTTTTCTTTATTTTATTTTGCTTATGTTGGTATTTGTTTGGACGCTAACATTGTATTTGCTATTCGTTTCAATCTAATAAAATCCCCAACATGTCAAAGTCATCTATGTTATTTTCATTTTTATTTTGAAAAAAGTGTATTCTTCATTTAAAAAATAATAATAATAATAATAATAAATAAAGAGATAAAAAAATAAAAATGTGATTTTATCATTTTAGTTCAATTTTCAAACTTAGTCAATTTTCCAAGTTTAGCCAATTGCTTTCAGTTTAGTCAAGCCTAACTAAATCTTTTCAAGTCTAGTCAAATTTTTTCAGGTTTGGTCGAAGTTTTTTAAAATTAATCAATTTCAAAATCAGTCAACCTTTTTAAAGTCAAATTAAAGTTAGTCAAATTAACTAATCGTCGGATAACTGCATTTAGCGGTCATTTCAAGTGTATAAAACCTTCTTGAAGTGGTAATGTGAACCCGAACTCTTTCTCTAGATTCGCGTCGCGTGGGGTCCATTCGGGGAAAAGGAAGCGGCTTCCTACTAAAGATTTTTTCATACTAAGAACTCGAACCCGATACCTTTAATTAAGAAAGGAACAACCCCCTCCATATTACCATTTTAATTAAGTGTGATATTTTTAAAAACAATCATACTGTATAATTAGGTGAAAATGATCCGTACACCTCGACGGCTTAACACCTTGACTTATTCTATCTTTTTTAAAATTAAACTTTCATTTGAGAAAGCCTTTTTAAAAAATTATATTTGAGTAGAAACTGAATTCTACCCTTATTAACCTTCTACTCTATCACGTGATCTCCTCTTATTTTTATCTAATGTCATATCGATTGGTGACTTGAAGTTCCGGCATATCATGTCTAATCATTTTTCCTTTATACTTTTTCGGTCTACCTCTATCCCTAACCTTTCTCGCAATTCCTAAATTCAACCTCTAATTGCACCTCCTAATAATTAACTGAAGTATTGATTAGATGGAGAGTGATTAATTAGCCGCGAAGCCAATGAAATGTATTAATTCGATCGAAATCAACAACTTAATTAAATTCAAATTTTTAATTCTTATAATTTTAAAATTTGACTCCCCCTCTGTATAAACATCGTGGATAAGTTTGCATGATTGTTTCTTGCTCATTAATCATTATAGTAGGTAATAGTCATATATCATTTTGTCTTAATTTGACATTTCCCTTTTATATATTACTAAGAAATTAATCCGTGTTTTGCACGTTGATAATTAATTTAATTAATTCTATATATCTTAATATTAAAATTAGTAAATGTGCTAAAGTTATTAAGTTCTTTCTATAAAAAGAATTTGCATTATAAATATATCTCAAGAATATTTATTAATTTAATATTGCTAAAGTCTTTATCTTTAATTATATTTTTGAATTATAACATTATTTTTCGATATAATTAGTTTTTCAATTCTAGTGCTTAAATTCCCAAACTTGAATGTTAAATTACTATAATACCCCCAACTTAAAAGTCAATTTAGTATTTTTTTTTACATTTTGTATTATATTTAATTATATTATATTATATTGAAAGAAGATAATTTTTAACATCAAAGGATTGTGACTTTTTCAAAGAGTTGTGACTTTTCCAAGGAGTTATGATGACTTTTTCGAAAAACTGTGATTCTTACGAAGAGTTGTGACTTTTACGAATGAGCGTAACTTTTTACAAAAAGTTGTAATTTTTTTTGAAGGGTTACGGTTTTTTTTTTAAATTTATAATTTTTTAAAAAAATTATATATTTTTCGAATGATTATGACTTTTTCGATTCACAACTTTTTCTTTCCATTCACTACCAAACTATGCAATAAATGATCAACTTTGAGTCATTTTGACAAAAATCATATCATGGTAGGGATTAGGCAAACTTGGTCACTAATCTAATTACCTTGCTCAACTAGATTAGTGACTTTTTTTTGCCAACCACTATCATGGACGGAATTAGGCTAAGGCTTGATTTATATATATAATAAAATAAAAATGTGATTTTATCATTTTAGTTCAATTTTCAAACTTAGTCAATTTTCCAAGTTTAGTTAATTGCTTTCAGTTTAGTCAAGTCTAATTAAATCTTTTCAAGTCTAATCAAATCTTTTCAGGTTTGGTCGAAGTTTTTTAAAATTAATCAATTTCAAAATCAGTCAACCTTTTTCAAGTCAAATTAAAGTTAGTCAAATTAACTAATCGTCGGATAACTGCATTTAACGGCCATTTCAAGTGTATAAAACCTTCTTGAAGTGGTAATGTGAACCCGAACCCTCTCTCTGGATTTTAAAAAGATTTTTCTGTTAGATGTTTTTAAATATTTATTGTTTTCCTAATTATCCACAAAATTAGGTGGCGACTCTGTTTTTCTTTCGAATTTCGAGAATTAGTTTTCTTAAATTAATTAAGTTTAAAAATATAATTTTGAATAAATATCATTTAATTTTGTAATTTTCCTTTTCATTTTCAGTTTTAAGCATTCAATTTTTTTGGACTAAAATGACAATAGACACGTGTCAAAATTTCGATGGTGGTGTTATTACCATAGATTAAGCTACTCAAAGGAGAGTCCACCACAAATTGTAATATGCAACAAACAAGAAAATGGAAAATTTTCCCTCATCACTTGCTGTTTACATGGTGAGCAATCAATTCTTTTTCCTTTTTCGATACAGAAATTTTCAAAATATATCAATTCCTTTTTCATTCTGAGTTTTTAATTTAGTTTCTGTAATCCTTTCCACTCTTTATAAAGTGTTTAAAGTTTGATTCTTTTACATGTTCTGGTTATCTGTGTTGAAAATTTGGGAACTTTCTTGAATTCAGCTTGAATATTCAAGATTAGAGAACCCCATTTGAAATTCTTGAGATAAATATGGATACTTTGTTGAAAACCCCAAATAATCTTGAATTTCTGCACCCCCTTCATGGTTTTGCTGTTAAAGCTAGTGCCTTTAGCTCTGTGAAGCCTCAGAAGTTTGGTTCTAGGAAGTTTTGTGGAAGTGTTTGTGTTAAGGCTAGTAGTAGTTCTCTTTTAGAGCTTGTACCTGAGACCAGAAAGGAAAATCTTGATTTTGAGCTTCCTATGTATGACCCTTCAAAAGGGGTTGTTGTTGATCTTGCTGTGGTTGGTGGTGGTCCTGCAGGGCTTGCTGTTGCACAGCAAGTTTCTGAAGCAGGACTATCTGTTTGTTCGATTGACCCGAATCCGAAATTGATATGGCCTAATAACTATGGTGTTTGGGTGGATGAATTTGAGGCTATGGACTTGTTAGATTGTCTTGATGTTACATGGTCCGGTGCAACGGTGTA
This sequence comes from Solanum medicagineum, assembly GCA_026153255.1. Taxonomy (NCBI): domain Eukaryota; kingdom Viridiplantae; phylum Streptophyta; class Magnoliopsida; order Solanales; family Solanaceae; genus Solanum; species Solanum medicagineum. Next base: position 6,774,172 of record JAPFFP010000080.1, read on the forward strand.
TATTGATGATAATAGGACTAAAGATCTTAATAGACCTTATGGAAGGGTTAATCGAAAGCAGCTGAAATCGAAAATGATGCAGAAATGCATAAGAAATGGTGTTAAGTTTCACCAGGCTAAAGTTATAAAGGTGATTCATGAGGAATCAAAATCCATGTTGATATGCAATGATGGTATTACTATTCAGGCAACAGTGGTGCTCGATGCAACTGGCTTCTCTAGATGTCTTGTTCAGTATGATAAGCCTTATAACCCGGGGTATCAAGTAGCTTATGGCATTTTGGCTGAAGTGGAAGAGCACCCTTTTGATGTAAACAAGATGGTTTTCATGGATTGGCGAGATTCTCATTTGAAGAACAACGCGGAGCTTAAGGAGAGAAATAGTAGAATACCAACTTTTCTTTATGCCATGCCATTTTCATCCAACAGAATATTTCTTGAAGAAACCTCACTCGTAGCTCGTCCTGGATTGCGTATGGATGATATTCAAGAACGAATGGTGGCTCGTTTAAGTCACTTGGGGATAAAAGTGAAGAGCATTGATGAGGATGAACATTGTGTAATACCAATGGGCGGTCCACTTCCAGTAATACCTCAGAGAGTTGTTGGAATTGGCGGTACAGCTGGTATGGTTCATCCATCCACCGGTTATATGGTGGCAAGGACACTAGCTGCAGCTCCTGTTGTTGCCAATGCCATAATTCAGTATCTCGGTTCTGAAAGAAGTCATTCGGGTAGTGAGTTATCCGCAGCTGTTTGGAAGGACTTGTGGCCTATAGAGAGGAGACGTCAAAGAGAGTTCTTCTGCTTTGGTATGGATATCCTTCTGAAGCTTGATTTACCTGCTACAAGAAGGTTCTTCGATGCATTCTTCGACTTAGAACCTCGTTTTTGGCATGGCTTCTTATCGTCTCGATTGTTTCTACCTGAACTCATAGTTTTCGGGCTGTCTCTATTCTCTCATGCTTCAAATACTTCTAGACTAGAGATAATGTCAAAGGGAACTGTTCCTTTAGTAAATATGATCAACAATTTGTTACAGGATAAAGAATGAATTGAGTTATTTGGAATCTTGTCAAGCCTATATTAATACATCAATCTTTTGTTCAAATACAAGTATTTCCTTTCCCTAATTTTCTGTTATTATGTTGCTCGGACTCTTCAAAAGTATCAATGGGTGAGTGTCGGATTCGCCAAAAGTAGTGTAGTTTCGAAGAATTCAACACAGGTGTGGCATTTAAAGTGAAAGAGTCTGTGCAACTTAGTGTGTTATAAGCTTCATAACCATATTTGATCTGTGTGCTTGTATTTTCATTGGAAGTTTCCCTAGTGCCTATATTATGATAATGGTGCTTCGCTGTTTTCAAATTTTGATTTTGCCTCTGACTGTTGTGGAGGATAAAGTTTTCTTTTCTTAGGCTAAACGAACCTAAATAAACTCTTAATGTGTGACATTGTCTGCTTTGATCTAAGCTCCATACGTTTTTTTCCCATAATGTCTCACACCTTTAAAGAGAATTCTACACCTTATATGCGGTTTCTTTTTCTTTTCAACTTTTGATTCATCGTTGTTCCATCCAAACTCATAAATTCTAGTCTCTCTTAGGTGTAATTGCGATATCTCCTCTTATTATTATTATTATTTTTTAATAATATAAATAAAAACTATTCTCTTAAACGAAAATATTTTATTCATAAACTCAAAAATCTCAAATTAAACTAGGACTAGAAAACTTATTCCAATATGAACTAGGACAAGAAAAATTTAACTAGACATTAATTAAATAAATACCATATAACAAATCCTAAACAATGTAGAGTTTCTACTCTAATTACGAATTATTATTTCAATTAATTGTACTCCGGTTTATGTTATATATATTTTTTCCTAATTCATTTATGATTTGGTTAGTTTATTATTTTGGTAGTCCTCTTTCTAGGGGTGTACATGGATCGGGGTTGGTTCAGATTTTTTAAATATCAAATCAAATTATTTATGTAGGATTTTTTAATATATAAACTAAACCAAACCAATAAATTCGAATTTTTCAACCTCGAATTTTTTTGGATTTTTCCTGGTTGGTGTGGTGTTCGGATTTTTTGAGTTTTTTTGAATAGTTTGGTAACCAACCTTTTCTTACAAAATTATGTGTAGAAAGATAATTCTCCTTTCCTATCTATAGAAGAAGTTGATTAATATGAATAATAAAGTTGTTTTTACATGCTAACTTGTTTTTCAATTTCTCAAAGAAACTACTGATTAGTAAAATAGTATTCAAAAAAAGTATTATTCATCCCGTATATACAACCTCAAAATGAATAACAAAACTAGAAGTTGGGATGCCAAAAAGATCAAATTCTTCAATGATATCAATTTGAATAAGTTGACTAATCGATCTTCAAAGGTGAATCTGTATATTGTGGAAAACAAAAAGAAACAAATTGAGTACTAAATAAAATTAAAAAAAAAATCATACTTAATCAAGAATTGAATTTATAAATTACCTTCTTCAATTTGCTCATTTTTCCAGACTTCCTCCAATATGTCTTCAAATTTGCATTCTTTCGTAGGTGATCGAATCCATTGTTGAATGCAACAATAGAAATAGAAATATAAAGAACATTACTTGCAATTCTCGAAATAATCGGATATCTACTAGACGAAGCTTTCCACCAACTCAAGATATTGAAATCCTTGATCTTGACCACATCATCTGTCAAGTAGGACTCAAGTTCATATTTTTTTCACAATTTTCATCATGTTCCATATATCTCTCCCATTGAGCTTGCAACAAATCATTAGATTCACCCATAATGCAAATGTCATCTTCAATATCGCCATTATAATAAATATTTTTTATGTAAAAAAAATTAAAAATTATATACATATAATGTCGAGTTGGTTTGGTCTCGGATTGACTTTTTTTAGTTAACACCAAACCAAATCATTTATAGTCGATTTTTTTTTATACCAAACCAAATTGAACTAACCCACTAATCGGTTTTTTTTTGGGTTGATTTGATTTGTTAATTTGGTACGGTTTGAGATTTGGTTCTGTACACCCCTAATATGCACATAACTATTTGGAATTAAACGCATGTAAATCAAGGTAGCTTGGACACAAGAATAATCATTTGAATATTTTCTATATTGGCCGAACAACAATAACATATTTAGATTTAATTTTATGATTAACATTTGATACGAGTAAGTTATATCTATATTTTTACCCTTTTCTAAAAAATTCATCACTTTGTCATTTCTATAGTCAAATTTTTAACTGCTCCAACTATGATTTTGTAATATTATTCTGAATAAATTATTTTTCCAACTGCTTCAAACTATGATTTTACAATATTACCATACTTAATTATTTTAAGTCATTAAATACTAGAATTATGATAAAATAAATACAAAATGATAAATTAAGTCTTTCTTTTTAATCTGGACAAACAAAATTAAATAATTATTTTAATATCTTTCAATGATTACGTTCGTGTAAAAGAGAAAGTACTTTTAAAAAATATAATATAAATAAATAAATAAAATTATGTTACTATCTGAAATAATGTAAAAAGTACTATAAGGGAGTAATAGTTATCATTTTAAAATTTTGATTCTTGATATATTATCGGTGCCACATAAATTGAAACATAGAGACTGACATGCATTATTTAAAGAAATTGATTATTTCCCACTATAATTATTACATCATGCATGACATATGCCCATTATTCTTCCAGTCAACAGTCAATGCTGAAAGTTTATTATATCTCCTTTTATATATCCCAAGACTGACCCATTTGTCTTCTTTCTAACTTTTTTTTTTCTTTGATATTCCCTTTGTTGGGTTATGGAGCATTTTTGTAAAAAGATTTAATAGGTTTATTAGATTGAAATTCTAAGTCAAAATAAAATAAAAAATTTCTGAAAAAAAGTATGAAATTCGATATTTTTTATATGAAAGAAAAATTTTTATTTTTTAATATATCTTAAGAAAAAGGATAAAAAATTATCCGCAGGCTATGTGAAATGAACAAAAATGCCCTTTGTTGATAATTTGGACCAAAAATATTTTTGTCATTTTAACACGTTAGACCAAAATGCCTTTCTTATTATTTAATAGATCAGAGATGCATTTTTTTAAAAAAATAAATTTGTTATTTATTATGTTTTTAACACATTATTTTTTATAAATATTTTAGCAAAAAAAATATTTTTATTTATTTCATATGATTTTATCGGTCTCTACATCATCAACATACCCCAGTGCCTCAAAAGGCTCCCGCTCATTGCAGGGTGAGGAAGGGTCGGATGTACGCAGCCTAACCCCTATGTTTAAAAACATAAAGCGGGTGTTTCCAGATGACCAATGAGGAGCATCAAAAGTTGCATCCACTAACTGCTACTTCACAAATGAAAGAAGCGCAGCGCAGACAGCTTAAAGAGCCATTTTGCTTTATTCTATCATACTCCAAGGCCAAAAAATAGTCAATTTTTGGCTCCATCCGAGGTCATAGTGAACATGATTTTATCGGTCTCTACTTATATTTTATTCAATCCAAACCCCGCCGACGAGAAGGCAAAAAGCAATACGCAACACCAAGCAAATTGCTATTTTTCTTCTTCTTCTTTTCACTCAAACTTAACATATATATAAAAGGGATCAATAATTTCAAATCTTCATCATATATTATATCAAAAAAGAGAATGGCAAATTTGTTCATTAAGCAAGCACAACAATACTCAAAGGGTAGGCCAAGTTACCCTCAAGAATTGTTCAATTTCATTGCTTCAAAAACACCTTGTCATGATCTTGTTTGGGATGTTGGCACTGGAACTGGCCAGGCTGCTCAATCTGTAAGACTCTCTTTCTCCTTCGACTTCTTCATGTGTTTAGTGAGGCAATTAAGAGTTTAAATATGCCAAATGTCTGATCTTATTGGTGAAAATTCTGACTCTATTATTGTTTTTGGGCAAAAGGGTGTTGAATTGACTATTCTTTTATGGTTGTAGCTGTGCCCCCGTAGATATGTAACTTATTTCGAAATTAATTATCTTAGGATAATTTGTTGCCAACCAAACGATCTCAAAAACAAAAGTTAAACTATTTTTAATTATAATAAAATAATATTTTTTGAGATGAAATACAAAGAAAAGAGATGTCTCATAAGACGAATAGTTGGATAGGACGGTAAAGTCGTCTGTTTCTGATAGAGTGACATAATGATTTTCTCTTTTTCCAATTAGTCCATCTGGAAGAAAAAGCAAGAAACCTAGCATTCGTTTCACTTTATATGACACTGTTGTAATGGTTAGGCTTTTGAGCTTAGATCGGTATAATTTTAAAATGCTTCACTAATAGGTAATGTCTGATTACTTATATATCCAACATTTCTTCTATATTTTACTGATGTGACACTTCTGTCCAAAGATATTGTTACAACTATTTTCTTACTAGTCAGTTCTAAATAGAACATTGTTTTCGGAACTCTTGTTCATTTTTCGCCGGTTTTAACACAAAAGTTCTGAACAAGAGAAACTCCGCCACATAAATTAAAACAGAAGGAGTATTTAATAAAGAGTTCACTTAATGAAGAGTTCACTAACATTCAACCCTTAGTGTTCCATTATAGTTTTCTTCTATTTGTTGTCCTAATTTGGTACAAAAACATTGTTTACTTCAGTTAGCTAAGCTTTACAAGAATGTGATAGCTACAGACACAAGTCCAAAGCAGCTAGAATTTGCAGCAAAGGCTCCGAATATTCGATACATATGTACCTCTCCTAAGCCGTCAAAATCCGAAATCGAATCCAAAATAGGAGCAGAGTCAAGTGTAGATTTGATCACAATAGCTCAAGCAATGCATTGGTTTGATCTTCCATCCTTTTACGAACATGTTAAATGGTTACTCAAGAAACCAAATGGAGTCATAGCTGCATGGTGTTACACTACACCAGAAATAAACAACTCAGTAGATGCAATATTTGAGAAATTTTACACCACTGATGCTGGTCCTTACTGGGAATCTCCAAGAAAATTGGTGGATGAAAAGTATGAAACGATCGAGTTTCCGTTTGAAGCTGTTGATGGTTGTGATCATAATGGACCATTTGAGTTCAAGATTGAGAAAGTCATGGACTTGGAGTCTTATTTTACATACTTGAAGTCATGGTCAGCTTATCAAACTGCAAAAGAAAAGGGTGTTGAGTTGTTAAGTGAAGATGTTGTTCAAAAATTCACAAGGGCTTGGAATGAAGATGGAAAGACTGAAAAAATTGTGACTTATCCAATTTACTTGAGGATTGGGAAAGTTGGAAATTTGAATTGAAAATGAATGAATTCTTCCTCGGACCTGCTGATGGCAGGAGTTTTAGTGCACTGAGCTTGTACTGTTAGGTATTTGTACTTGATCATCTTTTTATTTTGTATGTTTCTATTGTTATCCTTTAATAATGAAGTATCTTTTTATTTTGTATGTTTCTATTGTTATCTTTTAATAATGAAATTCCAGAAGGCAGAGTTTGGATAGAATATAGTGTATGTTAGCCTTACCACTTTCGAGGTAGATAGGCTGTTTCGAAGGATCCTCGGGTCAAGCAAATCAAATTAGTGATTAAAAGAAAAATGACAATGAAGAGAAACATGACAACTAATGGCAAAACAGATTGGAATATATGCAAGTGTAACAACAAGAACAAAGGTGCAATCATATAAACATATGAATAGTGATATTAGATACCAAAAAACAAAGACTACATAAATAGGCTAATACAACAAGTGACACAGTGCTCTATACTATCACTACGTCAAATATATGAATAGGCGAGTAACAAGACAACGCTCAACTACCTACTAACGCTCAAATCTACACTTGACTATGCTCCTATTTAGGTTTCGATTTCAGATTTTGACATCAATTGTTTCAAGAAGCAGCTAGCTTCTGCAAGGGGTCCTTGATTAAGTACATGTCTGTTGGATCATATGAATATCTTAACTAACCATTTAAATCTATATCAGAACTTCACAAGTCCTTATTCACCATCAAGCCTGCCTGTAATGCATCAATACCAGATGTAAATTTCATCTACTGATATGTCGGTAACGACCTACGGAAGAATTTCAATAGCCACAGCCTGATTTGTGTTGCATTTTTTTAGTATGTAGGGTCACTCAACAAGAATTAGGAACAGTTTTTCATGGGTATTAAATCATGGATTTATTGGTGGTATGGCTTCCGGTCAATTTTTTCATCAAACCTTTACAGAACTGTCCTTAATGACTGGAAAAGAATTTCACTAGGCTCAGCCTGATCCGCGGTGCTTTTTTAGCATTTAGAGGTCACTCAATAAAAATTTGACGGTTTTTTCAATTTTTCTGTGTGTTAGCCCATAAATTTTTTGGTGGCATAAAATCTGATCAATTTTTCTGTGAAACTTTACAGAGTTCGTAACGACCTGAGAAAGAATTCCAATACCTCGCCCTGATCAACACCGCGTTTTTTAACCATTTAGGGGTCACTCAACAAGAATTAGACAATTTTCTCAATTTTTCATGTGTTAGCCCATGAACTTTGGTGGTATGACCTCCGAACAATTTTTTCGCGAAACCTTTTACAGAACCATCTCTCTACTTTCACAAGGTGGAGTAGAATTACATATACACGACCCTCTTCAAACTTCATTTGTCGGAGTACAACGATCATGTTGCATATAGATATGCAACTTAGATAAATGTTGCACTAATTCATCAGGTATATGTTATACAATATAGATAGTAAGAAAATAGAAGTAAATGAAGCATTGTACTAAATTAAACATGACAAAATAACTTTTTATTTGCTTAAGGAAAAGTACATCATTCTTACATAACAAATAAAAAAAATTAAAATAAACTAGATTACACTTCAATACATCAAACATACAAATATATAGTTGTATAATAATAAATACAAAAATCCAACATATTCTTAGAATAAATATTAAGAATAACTAGTTCACACTTCCACAAACTTTTCTTATAATCCCATTTTGACCGGTTAGAGGACTAATATCTCCCATTTTGATCATAGCAGCAGCAAAATCAGAGGCAAATGTTCGAGGGCTATTGCTATATTCAGTAACAATATCATCAGTAGATCCTCCACTCCAAAGAACTTGATCTGATTGAAGAAGACCTTTTTTCTCGATGAGGTTCTTGAAATAATTATTGTCTAATTGATTTGGAGTAACAAGATCAAGCGGAGCAAGATTTCCATTCTCTCCTTCTTGAGGACATTGGCGTTTTCTAGTACTAGCAAATCCAGCATCAATGTCTGTTCCATTGCCATAAATCCTATCGCGGAATAGAAAACACTGTGCTTGGCCTATTGTGTGAGCCCCTAAGAGATAGATCGAAAAGAGATTTATGATTTTGTTGGAATTTTATTTGAATTTATGATAACCATGGATGTTAGTGTTTGATTTACCTGATAACGCGACCATGTCTCTTGTGTTAAGTCCCTTGTTTTCGAATCCAGAAATAAGTCTATCTAGAGGGTCAAAAGGATTAGGAAGATCTGTTTCAGCAACTGTTTTACTTGCCGTGGTTGAATCTCTCCTTCCAAGTTTTACTGTCCATGACGGACCTCCAACCTACAATATACACATTAATATGAATATCTCTCTTAAAAAAATATTGAGAAACAAATTATGTGAACTTACGGCAGCTGATGCATCTCGAGCTGCAACTGCAAGTATGTCAGCACATGAAACCACTTCAGGACAAATCTTTTCCACCTCTGCTTTTGCGTCATCTATCACTCCATAACCTCTTACAGATCCAAGATTTGGCAACGCAGTCTTCTCACTTATAATTGAAGCGGTCTCATTAAGCAAGATTGAAGCATCACAACCCTAAATTAAATCAACAACCAATATAAATACACGAAAAAAGAGAAAAATAACCACTACTTCAAAGAAACATGTATATATCTATAATCTTTCAACTAACCTGAACAAAGCAATCATGAAAATGAAGACGAATAAGGGAAGCAGCCATGCGTCGTTCACGTGAAACTGCTTGCCTGATGCTAGTACGAATCGTGCTGAGTGCATTAGGGCAAGAGTTATCATAGAACGTCGCGGAAAGTTGTGCATGGGATTGCATGCATGAAAGCAAAAGAATAGAAAAGATAGCAGCCATAGCTGCATAAGATGGTTTTGAAGAACTCATAATTAATTTTAATAATGTATACTGTATATTATATCAAGAAAATCAAAAGATTTTTGGATTTTTAATAGAGAAAAATAAGTAAATTAGCTTAGTAGAAGTAATGAAGATGATGAAAATTGAATGTCTAATGGGACTCAATTTATAGGCACTGAAATTCATAAAATAATATGAAAATATTACGAAAGTTCTCTTTAATTTGGTCACTAATGGCTGCTATTGCGCGTTAACTTTTTTTTTTTGAAAAAAATATATTGATATACTAGAAAATATTGATTAATACCTTCACTTATTATTTAATACTTCCTCCATCACATTTTAATTGAATTTGTGAGGCAATTCACAAATGCATATTTAAAAAAAGAAACATTCAAAGACAAAATTTAAACCATATTTTCTGCTATTATCCTTGATATTATCCTTGTGAAGTCATAAATATGTATTGTAATTTATCTCCCAGAAAATATAAAACTTCAATAAATGAAAGGGCAAATATGAAAAAAATTTCAAATACTTATCTTGAACCTTGAACAATTCAACTATTTTGAACCTTAAAAAAAAGTCTCAAAAATTTAACTAATTTGAGACGGAGAAAATATTGGCTTTGTATCATAGATAGATTCAAGATTTTAATTATTTGAACTTGGGTTCGAAATTCTACAATACTCTCTATCTCATCATTTTTTGCATTCAAATTAATGTGTCAAATAGGATTGAGGAGTTCATCTGAATTTTTTAATACAAATTATATTATTTATTTATGATTAAAATTAATTTTTATACAAATATATAGTAAATGTTGATTAACTTCTTTGTAAGTTTATTTTTTTCTATTTTAAGTATTTTTAATTAAAAATTCTGATTCTGCTACTACTCAATATATAACAAAGATTTTTTTGTTAAAAGTTTTTGGAAAATTCTACCATATGGGCAACATTATGTCACTTCAATAGTTTTAAATATTGATGCTTTTAACTTTGGCCAAATCTTGTGTAGTTGCATGCATTCAAGCATTTTTCTTTTAATTATTATTTTATTTTATCAATTCAATATATATAAGCTTGAATTATTCTTTAATTTTGTTACTGGTTGGCTGACTTTTAAAAGGCTTTAGGAATTAGATTCTTGAATTATAATTTGTAAGCAATATATACTGTTCACTTGATGTCTATTTAATTACCAATAGATAAGTGTTTTTAAGTTTAATTTCAATCTTTTACGATAATATATTCATAATTATAATTTATTCGACATCAATTCAGACATAAACTTTTATAATAGAGAAATATGAAAACATCTTAATTATATCATTCTAAGTTATTTACAACTTACAAGTGTAGAAATATGCAAGAAAAATAAAAACAATTTTCTTTGTTAATTAATTACACACAATAAATATTTCAATTAAGTTAATTAAAATAATCGAAATTCCAATGTAACAATTAGTTTTTTTTAATTATTAATGTTTTATTTATGTATTGATGAGTATTATAATAATTTAAATAAAATAATAATATACGTTTGAATTATTCTTTATTTTTTTTGGTTCTAGTTGGCTGACTTTGAAAGGATTTAACATAAGAAGTCTAGAATTATTCTTTTTACATTGAGTTGCTCCTTTTTTTTTTTTTTTTTTTTTTTACTTGTGGCAAAAACAACTTTTTTAAGTAAATATAGATTTTAAAAAATGATCAATCAAATAATTTATATTCATGTTTATTTTTCTTATTATTAATATATGAAAGTAAGAACAATTAAAATAATTTTTTTTATTTTTAACATTGTTGAAAAATATAAATAAATCTGGAGAAAAATTAATAATCAAGTTTTAAGATAAAGAAGAAAGTCAAAAGATAAATTTAAAAGTTAAAAAGTCAACTATCAACCCTCAACAACATTAAGAGACTTTTATTTAGGAAAAGTAACTATTTTCCAGCCAGCAAAATACAGTATATATTCTGAAAGTGACTTATCAAAAAAAAAAAATTGTAATAGAAAACTCTTTAGTAAAAATGATTTTTAAAATTGATCGGGAAAGAGAAATTATATAAAAATTATTAAATTTTTTGATACCTCGAAAATGATTGAAATATATAGTTGAATTGGAGGATCATTATAAGATAGACAAAAATGATTTGGTTAATATTATAAATGGATTATTATGGAAGGACTCTTTTATTTTATAGATGATTTGGTCTATTGTTGCTCTTTTCTTACATCTACAATTTCGATTTAGGGGGTTATATTTTTCAAAAAATATTTTAAGTTTTTTTATTTTTAAAAAAAGATATTTGTTTTTAGAAAAATAATTTCTTAAGAAACAAAGGAAATTTTTTTCTTTAATTTATAGAAAAAATTATTTTATAAATATAATTTCATATTGACTATGTCATCCTCTCCATTCTTCGACATACATTATTTTCATTTAATCGGCCAATCATGTGGCTCTTGTCGTCACCATACCCCACACCTTTACCATCACTATGATCTTCTATTTATCAAGATTATACATACACAAATACATAATACAACAACAACAACATACCCCAGTGCCTCAAAAGGCTCCCGCTCATTGCGGGGTGAGGGGGGGTCGGATGTA
>JAPFFP010000080.1:6789830-6808067 GCA_026153255.1 Solanum medicagineum
AAAATAATCCAAGCATTACGTGGTATTATTTAATACTATGTTTGGTAAGATTCATGCATGTCTACAACTAATCCATGGCAGATGTCAAGATGGGAGATCTTAACAAGCTGTTTCAATTCAATGGTAATCACTTCAAGAGGTGGAAGGGTAAAGTAATTTTCTACTTGATTCTTCTCAATGTTTCATATCTGCTAACTAAGAATAATCCTAACAAAGTTGATATTATCTTCATGGATAATGATGAACTCATTTCTCATCAAGAGAAAATAGATAAATATAATGACGATTCCTAGAAGTGTCGTTATTATATTTTGAATTATCTATCTGATAATTTTTATGATTATTATGATAAAACTTACTCTACTGCAAAGAAAATTCGGAAAGCATTGCAGAGTAAGTATGATACCGAAGAAGTGGGAGCGAAAAAATATGCTGCTAACCGATATTTTCGATTCCAAATGGTGGACAATAAATCAGTGGTAGATAAAGCTCAAGACTTCTTCAAAATTGTTGGAGAACTTAGATCTGAGGAGGTCAAAATTGGGGATAACATTATTGTTTGTAGCATAGATGATAAACATCCACCTTCTTGGAAGGAATTTCAAAAAACTATGCGTCACAAACAAAAGGAAACCTTTCTTGAGACGTTGATAATGAAAATCCGCATGGAGGAGGAGGCAAGGGGCCAAGATGCACTTTTGCAATTAGCAGAGAGAAACAATACATCGAAGGTAAATTTAGTTACTTGGAATAATGCTACTCCTGATTCTAACAAAAATACTTTTATGAAGCCTAAGAAGAAAAACTTCAAGAAGAAGAATGGTAGACCTCCCAAGAAAAATAATGGTGAGAATAATCAAGCATAAAATCAACAAGTTCAATATAAGGGACCGTGCTTTGTCTTTGTCAAGAGTGGGCATGTTGCTCGATTTTACAGATATAAAAAACGTGGGCCTACACCTCAAGCAAACGTTACTGAAGAGCCTTTTGTAGTGGTGATTACAGACATATTTATGGTCGAGAATGTTGATTGATGGTGGGCTGATTCTGGTGCAAACTGTCATGTTTGTTATGAAAAAGACTGGTTTAAAAAATATACTCCTTTTGAGGAGCCCAAAACCATCATGCTTGGTGATTTTCACACTACTCAAGCACTTGGAATGGGAGATGTCGAATTGTATTTTACTTCTGGAAGAGTTTTAACTCTAAAAGTTGTACTTTATACTCCTTCTAGATAAAAAATTTAATGTCTAGTTTTCTTCTTAATAAAGCAGACTTCAAGCAGTTTACAGAATTTGATCAATATGTAATTGTGAAAAAATGTACTTTTGTGGGAAAAAGGTATGCTTGTGATGGGATGTTTAAATGAATGTAGAAATAAATAAAGTTTCTACTTCTATTTATCTGCTCTCTTCTATTAATTTTTGGCATGCTGGTTTGTGTCGTATAAATGATCGTTATGTTGGAATCATGAGTAGTTTAGAATTAATCCCAATGGTTAAAAAGGATTTTGAAAAGTGTGAAGCTTGTAGTAAAGCCAAAATCACTAAAAGGCCTCATTTTCATGTTGAAAGAAAAATTGATTTATATGAATTATTTCACACTGATATTTGTGAACTTGGAGAAATTTTAACTCGTGAAGGAAATAGATATTTTATCACTTTCATTGACTATTTTTTTAAGTTTACATATGTTTACTTGATGAAAAATATAAAGTGATGCTTTTGAGTATTTTAAAGTCTATCTCCGTGAGGTTGAAAATCAGTTTAGAAGAAAAATAAAAAGAATTAGAAGTGATAGAGGTCGTGAATATGAGTCTAATGAGTTTAATTCCTTTGTTAGATCATTGGGAATAATTCATGAAACTACTCCTCCTTATTATTTTCCTGCATCTAAAGGTGTAGTGGAAAGGAAAAATAGAACTTTGGTTGAATTGATTAATGTCATGATAATTGAGTCAAGTGCACCTTTAAATTTTTGGGGTGAAGCTATTTTGACTGCTTGTTATGTGTTGAATCATGTGCCTCATAAAAATCTAAACTAACTCTTTTTGAGTTGTGGAAAGGTCACAAGCCTAACTTGGGATATCTAAGAGTTGGGAGTTGTCTAGCCTTTGTGAGGCTAATGGATCCCAAGGTTACAAAGTTGGGTAAGAACGTTACTACTTGTGCTTTTCTTTGTTATACTTCAAATAGTATAGCCTATAGATTCTTTTAATCTTGTAGATAATGTTGGTAGAATCAGGTGATGCTATTTTTTATGAAAACAAATTTCCTTTTGATTCTAAAAATAGTGGGGGTCAAAGGATTAAACAAAATGTTTTGTCACTGCCTAGTTCTTCTACTTCTACTTTGAAAAATAAAGAAATTGATAATTTTGAATCAAGAAGAAGTAAAGAGATAGAGTAGAAAAAGATTTTGGTTTAGATTTTTATGTTTTTAATGTTGGAGATGACCTCTCACTTTAAAAGGAGTTTTATCTTCACATGATGCAATTTTCTGGAAAGAGGCTGTAAATGATGAAATGGAATAACTAATTTGTAATAAAACTTTGAAATTAGTTAATTTACCACCGGATTGTAAAACAATTGGTTGCAAATGGGTCTTATCAAAAAAGTTAAAATGGATGGAACTATTGATAAATATAAGGCTAGACTAGTTGCAAAAGACTTTAAGCAACTTGAAGACCTAGAGTTTTTGGACACTTTTTCTCCGGTAACTAGAATTACATCCACTAGACTTTTAGTTGTTATGGCTGCAATTTTTGATTTTCAAATTCACCAAATGGATGTAAAAACGGCTTTTTAAAATGGAGAACTAAATGAAGATATTTATATGAAAAACCTGAGGGTTTTGTTGAAGCAGGCCAAGAAAGCAAAGTGCATAAACTTACTAAATTCCTATATGGCTTGAAACAGGCACCGAAGCTATAGCATGAAAAGTTTAATTTTTGCGTGATTGAAATGGGTTTAAGACAAAGAGTGTGGTAAGTGCATATATCATAAGTCTCGGAATAATTCACATGTTATTATTTGCCTATATGTTGATGTTTTATTGATCTTTAGATCTAATATGAATGTTATTATTGAAGCCAAAATTATTCTTAGAAGCCATTTTGATATGAAAGATCATGTTGAGGCAAATTTTATCCTTGGAATAAAAATTACTAGAACATGTGGTGGAATTTTTCTTGATCAGTCACATTATGTTGAGAAAATTTTTAAAACATATAACTTTCTTGATTGCAAGTTTGTTTAAACTCCTTTTGATTCAAGTATTCACTTGTTTCCTGAAAATGATGTGATAAATCAAAAGGAATATACTAGTTTAATCAGAAGTTTAAGATATGTGACTGATTGCATTAGGCCTGATATTGCATATGTGGTAGGAGTACTTAGCAGGTTTACAAGCAAGCCAAGTAATGAATATTGGCATGCTATAACTAGAGTTATGAGATATTTAACTAGGACAAAAACTTGTGGTTTGTTTTATAAAAAATATCCTACTGTACTTGAGGGATTTTCTGATGCAGATTAGAACACTTTACTAGGTGATTCATGTTCTATCACTGGTTATAACTTTGGGTGGTGGTGCTATTTCTTGGAAATCTAAAAATCAAACTATCATTACTCACTCTACCATGGAGGCTGAACTAATTACTTTAGCTTTAACTAGTTAGGAAGCAAATTGGTTAAGAGATTTGTTATTTCAAGTTCCTTATTTTGAAAAACCAATTCCTCCTATTTTAATTCATTATGATAGCACCACTACAATTGGTAGAGTTCAGAACCATTATTACAATGGTAAATCTAGACCTATAAAAAGGAAACATAGTAATGTAAGATCATATTAACAAGTGGTACCATTAATGTTGATTATGTCAAATCTTGTAGATCCTCTTACTAAGGCCTTAACAAGAGAAAAGGTTTGGAGCAAATCGAGGGGGATGGGATTGAAGCCTATAAGTACCTAAGTCATATAAGTTTTATATTCTTGTTATTCTTAATGTTTTGTTTATTTAGGTTATGCATTACCTTGCATTATTCAATTGTGACTTGTTTAGGCTAACTTGACTTAGGGAGAGGGGGGTTTTGAAGGACTTGGACATTGTACGACCTCAATGGAGCTTGGCATTTTGGTTCCGAAAAAGTTTAGGACCAAAGTGACGCTCCATCGGAGCCCTCGCGGTCCATGTGAGGTCATACGGCCTATGTAGGGCCTCCTTGGAGTGACCCTTGGCCTTAATAGGAGTGTTTGGCTCTTGAACATGGAATTTTAATTAAGGCACACTAAACATGGACCCCTCAGGGCTTGTTTGATACTTCACGGACCGTGTCGTGGGCAATGTGGTGGCCTTGGTCTTCAAATCCTACCAGAGGACCAAGCCATTTGGTACGGCCCCCTCTCACGGACCATGTGGTGCCTCATGGCCCATGAGGCCCTTATGTGTGGCATCCAGGGTGCAATTTTTTTTCTACGTGTTGGATCACCATTTTGAAACTTCATCATGAAGAATTTTCTAAGTGAAGTGAGATGGAGGAGTGCATGGGTCGTGTGCCTTGGTATGGCCCGTGAAGTCAACCATATGGGTGTTGGAGTCAAACTTTTCTAAGTATGCAATCTTCAAGCTCAAGCTAAGTTCACTTTCAAGCCTTCAGTTCAAGCTTATTTATGTTTTTTAAATTCATCATGGGTCTCCTACATCAAGCTAAGTTCAAAGGAATTTCATTGGCTAAACTTTTCACAAGAACCGATAGAAGGGTCAACTTTAAAGGGTTATATCTCTTAGAACAAAAGGAATTGGATGGCCAAGGACCTATCAAATTGAAGCTCTTTCAATTAGATTTCCAACGCATCCAGTTTGACCTTATTCTATGTTCGGATGAAAAAGTTATGCTCGTTTTCGTAAAGCCCTTTTGTGCAGTGTCGTTTGAAAATTGACTAACTGAAGCTATACGGGAGGGTTTCACGATCCATGAAACCTTGTACGTACTATGAGACCTCCTCACGGACCCCTGGTAAGGAATGTAATTTTTGCTACACTAATGATCTTTTTGTAATTGTGGCTTCTCCTTAGGGTCTTTTATGACTTCTCATGCTATCTTAAGACATACAAATGACCTAAACCTTACTCCTATCATTCAAATTCATTCCTCACATTAAAAATTCTCTCAAGTCTCTTTCAAAAGAACTCTAATAGGAATTAAGCTTGAAAATCAAGGAAAGGGACCTTCTACACAAAATTTCTTCCAAAATCATCTTCCAAGCAAGGTATGTGGGTTTTGATCCTTGGTTCCTTTCAACCAAAGAGACCCAAATCTTTCCAAGAAATTTCCATGAATATAAACTTACTATGATTATTTAAAATCAATTGATGTGCGGATTGTACTTTATATTATTTTAAGCTACTTCATCCCTATTATGATTATTTACATTGAATTTATGAAGATATGAATTTGCATGTCCCCTTCAAAACTTGATTTATACATGGGTAGTCTATACTATGTTTTAAATGTGAATTTTACTTATATGTTTACTTGAATCTAATAATGTATTGTTGAATTTAGTTTGAATCTACATTACTCATGCCATCCTCATCTCACCCATGGCATATGCATTCATGAGCATTGAATTTTATGAAAATTATGAAATGGGTTAAGCACACATATGTTTATGAATATGATTTTGATGAAAATATGGTTATGAACAAGAATTGAGCATGAATCTACGAATATGAGAATGATATAAGTTGAATACCATTATGACATAATTTGCTAGTAATATGACCTTGACTTCTACATGAATACAAATTATATGGGTGTGCATATGAAATAACATCTTGTATGAGTATGTAATCACAAGTGTGTATTGATGAGGACAGGCACAACCCTCCCTTTACACAATGCATAGATGAGGATAGGTACAACCTTCCCTATGCACATGTATGTATAAGCTATGTATTGATGAGGATGGGCACAACCCTCCCTTTACACAATGCATAGATGAGGATAGGTGCAACCTTCCCTATGCACATGTATGTATGAGCTAAGTGTGTACTGATGAGGATGGGCACAACCCTCCCTTTACACAATGCATAGATGAGGATAGGTACAATCTTCCCTATGCACATGGTTATATGAGCTAAGTGTGTGTCGATGAGGATTGGTACAACCCTCCTTTTACACAATATAGATGAGGACAAGTACAACCTTCTCTATACAAAGTCATGTCATGAGCTAAGTGTTCATTGATGAGGATGGGTAAAACCCTCCCTTTACACAATTCAGGCAAGGAATGACTCATTGAGTGCTAGTACATGTGGGTTATGGCTACTCTATGGTTTTCGTGTGACATATTGTGTAGATTAACATCATCTTTCTTTCATGTTGCATGCTTGCAATCTAGTACATTCAAACATACTAATACATACTTTCGACTACATGACCTAACCATGTAGGGACCAGAGACTACCTTCATCCACCGTTTGATAGCTAAATCAGATTTGAGAAAGCATTGTGGTGAGTCATATCTCCCAAGGACAAGCCAACATCTATCTACCTTATGTTGTTTCCATTTTGTCATTTACTTTGAGGGTGAGCCCGGGATATGTCTTGGCCCCCATCCCATTCTATGATAAGAGGCATTGTTGGACATCTTGTAGACTTTTATCGGATTTATATGTTATGTGTTGTAGTTGGAGTGTATGATTATGGTTATATATTTGATATGGATATTATGGATTGAGCATGAGAATTATGATAGGTATGTATGTGATGTGGAAATGTGAAAGATCCTAAGTCCCTTATTGCCCCCATAGAGTGAGTCATACTTACCCGCCCCTTAGTTCTTATGTGTTATATGCTACAGGAATCCATGTTAATCCGTTATCCTATGACATCCCCATACCGTGAGTCCTACCTCCCCATCCCTTAGAACTATGTGTTTACTATTTGTATAGGCTTCTAAACCAATGATGTGAATATGGATACTTTGAGGCTTGTTTGGGGACTCTCGGGTTCCCATTCATCATATCACTCCTAGACCCTAGGCCCGGGTCATGACAAGAGTAAAGGCAAGTTTCAGCATACTCGATTTCAATTTGTGAATGCATTTGACCTTTTCATTCATGGAGGACTAGCAGCATTCATGAAGGTGTATTTTCTTATACTCTGTGATCGCAGGATACTATTTGTCGAGATCACGGAGGTCAAATTGGTGGTATATATATGTTAGTTCAGTTCACACAATTAACACTTATAATAAAATTCAAAGGGGCATAACTTGGTCTTATGGAAGCCAAATTCAACGATTCAAAGGTTTATTTGGTGCGAAATTTTGTAAGGAATTCATCAGTGAGCTCGAAAACTTTATTGGGACTTCTAGTAGAGGTAAATCCTTGATTTTAGCTTTTCGGATTTTGGATTGATATTCGGGTTATTTTTAAGGTGTGGTACCTAGAGCATTTTGGGTCCATTTTTATCGATTCTTTTGTCCAAATTGTGGGGTTTTCCACAAGAAATGTCATGGTCTGCTTATTGCTAGCTGCTCGGTCCTTGTTTGTGGTATATTTTTACATGTAGTTGCTGCCATATTTAGTTTTCTTTATCTAAGATTGAATTTTCTTAATTGTTGCTTGTAGGATATTTTTGGGCCCCAGATTGTGTCCTATTTGGGGACACAAGCCCCGGAATGGGTTAAGAACTAATTTTGGTGTCAAATCTGAATTTCTAGGGCGAGTTCCACATTTCTCCATTTTGGGTCTCGAAATTGGACTATCCCCATTTCTTTCAAATTTAGTGTCTAAAAGATCATAAATAACATTGTAAATATATTTTTGATAACATGACAGCGTTCAGAGGCTGTTCGAAAGGGAAATTCTCCAACAGAGTAGGTTGATACGCGCGCCATCAGCCTCTAGGTGGGCTATGGTTTCTCCTTCTTTAGATTGAGCTGGATTGTGTGAAATCATGTTGAAATAGTTAAAATTTGGGGTTGGGTAACTTATTTATATGCCTTAGGTATTATAAATCACTATCTATATCCTTGCCGGAGGCTTTTAGGTAACTAAACCATGTAAGCTTCTTTGTTAGCTATTAGTAGTAGTAGTAGTACCGTTTTCCTATATGTTGGTATTCTGATGTATGTTGGCCTTAGTATATAATGACAAAAACATGCTTTAGGTGTCTCGATATTGTTTTAGTCGGCTTAGATCGCTATAGAATGTCATAGTAGACGAGGATCTGTTAGTTGAGCCTTAGCTCGATAGTAACATGCTTGATTAAACACCTTATCATCCATAATTCCCCTAGGTTTGCAATTAGATCCCCTTTCGGATCCTTTTTGGTGCCAATAGATGACTCGCCAACCACATTGGCTAAATTAGCTGGGAAGGGCAAGCCTCAGTGGCTATCAGCATATAGACTGAAGAAAGGAATGTTCAGCACCTTCAGCTAAGTCTTAGGAGAGCATCTGAATATTGGATGTCCCCGCCTTAGCCCCCTTTATTTACTTAGTGAGCATTCAAGTATTGGATAGTCCTGGTCTCGACATCATCCTAATTAACTTGCCAAGCTTCCAGGAAATAGGTAGACCTAGCCTCAAACCCTCTTATATTACTCAATCGATCATTTGCGTATTGGGTAGTCGGAACATCGACCCACCTTATTAATCGAGCGAGCATCTAGGTATCAGTAGCCCTGGCCTATGTACCTAGATTATAGGTGGTCTTTCCACTCTTAGGCACTTCAAGTTCAAGGTTGGTTTTGTTTCCACATATTTCAATGCGATAGACTCTTTACTTCTTTAGTTTTTGTAGTTATTGTTCTTCTATGTCCCCATCAGGTTCACGCATGCCCATTGGGTGTAGATAGCATAACATTTCAATTAGAATTCACCCACTTATGTTTCTATTCATTTTCCTTACCTTTGATAGCTTGTTTGACACTAATTTAGGTTTAATTCCTCTTTTTCTATTGTTTTTACCGTTTCTACTCTGTCAGCCTGGGATGCCTACTGGGTACCTGTTATTCTGATACTCATACAATACTCTGCATCTACTTGTGTGATGCAGGTACAAGTACCAGTTATCAATGCTGATTAATTGCAACTTACATCGAAGACCATGGTGATCACTCGGTGTTTTTGGATCATTTCTGTCTCCTTCAGCTTGGTGGCTCATATTTTTGCACTTTTTGAGACTAGGCAGATATTGTTTATGTTTTTCGTCCATTATTGGGGATTGTATTCTTTTTTGTGTTTTTAGTAGGTATATATTGGTGACTTCCTGGTTATAGGAGGGACCTTCGTATATATTTAGTTCAGTTTCTGCTTCTATTTATCTGTATTGTCGTATGTATGTTACATCTTGTTAGTTTTCCCCTTTATACTGATAATTTACAATTTCAGGTTACGAGTTGGTTTATATATTGATGGATTATGGTAGATGTTATCATAACTAGAGATTGTAAGTCGTGATAATTAAGACTCTTGACTTGTCCTTCCTTGATACAACAGACCAAAAACATCATATAATTCAAACAATTGTGGATTAGTTGTAGAGCTGAACACCTCATTTAATGTAAAGTCTCTTTTTCTATATTAAAGTTAGAAAATTATAGTATTTTCTTTTATCTCAACACTCTCTTTCACTATACTAACCTCAAAGTCCACTAAAATCTCACACCAGCTTTCTCTTACCCCTATAAAAAGGAAGAAAACATCCTTCATATAGGTGTAAGATTTTTTCAAAAAAATAAATGTTAAGTATGTGGATAGTCCAAAAAATTAGTGATAGATCATGGCAAGAGTGATTATATCAGCTATATATATGAGAAATGATCACATTCTTATCGGTGTATACCCACTAATGTATGCATTTAATAGTTTAAGTTTAATTTTGAAAGACATAAAGACCAATAAGAACTATCAGTTTTGTTTTGATAAATCTTATGCTACTCTTTGTTTGGAATATTTAACCCATCAATTTTTGTTAAAGGAACAACCATCATAATCACTTCCCAAGTAGCACTATGATTCATTTGATCTCAAAGTTTTCTGTAACGGTCACTTCAGTGGAATCATTTTGTGTCACTTTCGTGAAATTCCATTTTAGCTCTCCTACTATTGGAATTTCCGCTAGAGAATACAAAAGTTTTGGAGATGTTCGTTATCATAACTAAGAGAAGAATTTGTGATAGATGTGCAATGAACTCTATGTTTGTCTCAATATTCAACTCGATTGACTGATAAACTGTCAGGTTGCTCAAGATCCTCCATCAAATTTGATTTATGATTATCTTCTGAAAGTGAGCTTTCCATGACTTGACTGCAATAGATAGGGATGGCAATGGCGGGAGGAGGGACGGAGGTGGGGCAGGTTGAGCTCAACCCGCAAATTTCTTTAACCGCCCTGCCCCGCATCACATGATGATTTGTTCACTTTTAACCCATCCCATCCTACCCCACATAGACCTGTTCTGTATAAATCCACCCTGCTTAAATTTTTTAAGTTCATTTATTTTTTAATTGAATTTTATGAAAATAAAAACTCGTAATTTTCTTCAAATTTCTTTTTGGTTCTTTATATCCGCAACCCGCCCCGCCCCGCATAGTTCTAAACCCGTCCCATACCTGCCCTGCCCCATTGCCATACCTAGTTATAGACAGGGGGAAATACACCTTACTTAAGTTTTTGATAAGCTACTCATGCAATCACGCATATTTAACTTCTCTGTGTAATTACTCTCTTATTAGAGGTGTCAAACGAGCAGATTAAAAGAATCTTCAATTTGTTCCAATTTAATCTTCAATTTCAACTCGTTTTAGGTCTTTTTGTGTGCATTGGTGCAATGTATGTGCCCATATTGAAGGTATCAATTTCTACCTGTTTTATATTTTCTAGGATTTATCAATATATACACTTTAAAATTATTTTGTTCATTTTCTTGAGATGAAATTCATATATTGGTTATAAAAGGTGAATAACAGTAAGTTTAAATTATTGAAATTAAGGTGAGCAAACTCGGATTGATCATGAGCTAAACTGATTTTAATAAAAGTTTTAATAGATCATATATTTATTTACGTGCCCATTTACTTATATAGTAAATTATTTCGTGTATAGAGTTTTAGTTTATACACAGAGCATCAAATCATTGTTTTTTATAAATATAAAACTTTTCGTTTACAATCTAAGTCAAAAATTGGACAAGATACCAGTATGATTGTAACACAAAATTATATATAATTTATCTTGATTATGGGAACCATGTAGTTTTGGCTTTTTGTGTTGATACATTGTATATATATTGAGTGGAAATGAGTAGAGATAGTTATTTTAGACTAACTGATAAAAACGTGTTCTCTA
This sequence comes from Solanum medicagineum, assembly GCA_026153255.1. Lineage (NCBI taxonomy): Eukaryota > Viridiplantae > Streptophyta > Magnoliopsida > Solanales > Solanaceae > Solanum > Solanum medicagineum. The sequence goes on from JAPFFP010000080.1 coordinate 6,801,195, forward strand.
TACTATTAAACATACTTTTATTCTCAATCCAGGTGTAGCTATTATGATCTGTATATATCAACTATCATTTTAATTTATTAAAAGATGAGATTCTGAAATAAGCCAATATTTCTAGTAGATAGGATAATAAAAATATATATTGGTGAAACAATAAGTAAGTTGACTCAATCTATGTCTCGATATAGGGATTGATGATAAGCCCTTTTGAGAAGCTTATAAGTTTTCTTGGTGTCAAACTTTGCACGTGGAGAAATCAATACATGAAACAAGTTAAGCAATGCTTTAAAGAAAATTAATCTTTGAACTAAATTCGTCAGTAATTTATTTGCTGATTAGTATTCGTAATCTTAACAAGGGGAATTACAAGTGTTTAATGGAAAATTTCAAAATATAAATGAAGAAGTGCAATTATAAATTTTTAGTGAAATGATTTATAATTTATTATGGTAAAAATAATTTAAATTAATTATATCCATCATAGGGAGCCTTAATAATTAATTCCGTGTAATATGCAACGCCCATATTCAATTACAACTCAGAATCTTATTTTTAGGAGGGGTTAAAGGGAGAAGTAACGTGTGTCTTTGGTTCAACTAAACATTCGTCTCTTGTTTTTCCCTCTTTGAATTTGAAAGAAATCTCGATTAGCAAGGCTTCTCCTAATCAAGAAAAAAGAATGATTGGTTTCTCTACGCTATGCTTGTTCATCCAAGTGTTGAGAAAATTCGACCACGAACTTGGGATCACAATAAAAGATCATAGAGAAATAGTCGAAGTTGTGGATTAGCTTGATGGTATGTGCTGACGCTTCAATAGGTACTTATTGAATTAAAATTCAGAAAACTTATATGTTTTAGCATGATTAGAACATAGTATAAATATATGTATTATCTATGATTCATGTAAGTAGTACGATTATAATATGCTTCTGGTTGTGCATACAATTTATCATCACTTCAGTATTGAGATTTCTTACTTTTATTTCTTTCCTGAACCTAGTAAGATGAATCCAACCATTATTTTAAAAGCATGAAAGAAATATTCCCAAAAAAACTTTTCACGATGGGAAAAAACTACAATGGCAATAACCTCTATTCAAGATAGATAACAAGAGAAGAGTGAGCTCTTTCTCAAAGCTATGATCTCTTTTTCCTTCATCTTCTAGTTTTCGATACTCTTCCTCTATTTCCTCTGATACAATCACACTCCTACAAAGTGGACAACTTGCTTTTATATCTTTCTGCATTACCCATTTCAGCAAGCAGTACTCATGGAATATATGCTTGCAAATTTCCAATTTTCTCCCCTTTTCTCCATGCTCAAATTCTGATAAGCATATTACACAATCAATTGACTCAACATGCTTCTTTCTTCTAAACACAAATTTACAACTATTCTTGTTAAACATTTCCTTGTATTTGTAATAAGCTATTGCATATCTACAAGAATTCCAAAAAACAATAGTAGTCAATATAATGAACCTTAGCACTTGAAGGATCCATGAATAGAACAAAATGGGATACACTTTGTAGAAGCGAAAGAAACATCTAGTAAGAGCTGCCATTAATATTGGCTGAGATACTATTTCACAAGCTGAAGCAATATACATATAATATTGCGGGACTTAAAAATATTGTCCAATGATTATAATAATCTTTTCTTTAATAGAAGTTAATATGTAGTGGTTCATCTAACCTACTGACTAATTGATGAACCACAAACTTAAGTTTTCGTATAAAAGCATAAAATATGCAATATGAGTATTTTATAGAGAATGAGCCAACTGCTAAATGTTAAATTGCAAAACCACAAATATAAAATGTTATCAATACAACGTCAAACAGTTTGGTAATAAACCTCAGTAAGGGTCTTTCTTTTACTTTTAAAATTAGGCAATGTACATCTTTTTTTTTTCCCAAAACAAATAAAAAGAATCAAGAAAACCTTTTGTATTTCATCAATGCTAATTTAATTTATCAGTTTTCCTCATCAACAAGAGATTTAAATCTATGTTGCTCGGACTCTCAACAAAATGTTGCCACACTCGTGTAGATCTTTAAAAAAATGCACGATTTCTGGAGGATCCAACACACATCTTGTATCATTTAGTCGAGCAACTTGTGTTTAAAATAATCCTGCTATGACAAATGGGAAATCCAGATTGAAAAGCTTTGCTTAATAACAAATGACGAATCTATTTTTTCTAGTATCCATTGAGGTGAATAATCTTTTTAAGGGCGCGTAGGTGTAATCAATTGAATTTGAAAAGTCACAATAAGAAAAGAATAGCAGAAGATTTTTACTAGTGCAGCTTTACGGGTCGTGGATGGAGGTTCATAAATGGCACCTGAAGTTGATAAAAGTTTCAAAAAAAGGAACCACGAGAAGGACTTAAGATTGTAAATGGAGTTACGCTTCATGGAATGGGTTATTAGAAGGGGTTCAGGATTTTTGAAATTTAACAATTTCAGGACTTTTGAATGGTCCAATAGGATGGGTAGTAGATGGATATATGGGTTTTAGTTGGGGTCCATAGACACCCAGTAATCAGAAATTTTTTAGGAAATTTGGACAAGTTATATGAGAAATTTTTACGGGTTGCTGTTTTAGTTCATCATCTTCATCTAGTTTTAAGGGCTGCAGTGCTTTATTTATGAGAGCAAATAATGGACCGTAAAAGATAGGACTGGTCGTAGACTTGGTTCACGAATTGAGATCCTGAGACTTGGTTTGGAGGAAAGTGTTTAGGGACAAGATTCCACAGTCTGTTTGGTTTGGATCTTTCCTTCCTTCCTAACTTCTAAATTATGTTGTTTCAAATCTACAAATACCCCATAACCAGCCATTCCCATCCAATTCACCTATTCTTCGTCATTCTCTCAAATCCACAAATTTCTCTCAAGCTTCCTACTCCCTAAGGCTCTATTGAAGATTAACTTTCGGTTCGTCCAATTCCTCCACTAATTCTCAAATTTCATCAAGGATTTTGGTCTAGGGATCCGAATATTCATTCATGAATCCTTTAATCCATGAAGCACAAGAAAATTCTCAAACATTTCTACTAATTTCAAGTATGAAAATTATTGTTTTTATGCTCTACCATTGAATTGCACAAACTATGAATTATTCTATGATTGTTGACTCAATTAAGCATGGCTTGACTTTTTACATATTTTCAAGGTTTTGCTATCAAGTTTTTTCTCAGTAGGATCTTCGGTTCATGAATTTTATGGGTTCTTTTAGATACGATTTTTGGCATTGTTTCACATGATTATTCATAAGTTCATTCTCGTTACACTATTTTAAATTAATCACATACAAACCCATTCTTTTACCCTAGGTTTCCATTATAAGTTATGATCATGAATTGATAAAACTCTCAAGCAAGTTTCATAAAAAATATGAATTAGACCTTAGGATATTATGCAAGACAAGTATGAACGATAGTAAGTTTAATCACCTAAGCATAGATTCGTAATGACGGAAGGCCTACACTCACATTACTTGAATCAATATGAAAATGAGCAATTCAATGATCAAGATACAAAGATGGAATGGTAGTTATCTAATGCCTTTTCACATATGAAGCTTTATGATTTATGACAAGTATTTCATGGGATTTTTACTTAGCACCAAGTTGACTTTGAGGTAGAAACTTGACCTAAGGGGTTCCTAGTAGTAATCTCTAGTCCCATATCTACGTGCCAAAGTAGGATATGTCTTTTTAGACTTGTTAGTGGATCCACATATAGTTTATATTTATGACACCCATTTTTAAGGGGTAGTTTACCTAGTTAAGTAGATTCTTCTTTTTTTGATGTACGAGAAAATATTGAGAATCAATATATAGCTCGCGTGATTTATCGTCGGTCATTGTTGCTATCCCACACAGGTTATAATTATTTACGACTCATGTTCCCTTATTATTTCTTTTATGATTCTTTATTATGCATTGGACATACTTATGTTTTACTTATGCTTTAAATGAACCTTTTTTCATGATTCTTATTTTGGTCAATTGCATGTCATGATTCATAACATGTTGCCTCTTTCACATACTTAGTAATTTAATGTACTAACCCATACTTTCTTTTGCTTATATTGTATTATAATGTAAGGTCAAACGAGCATTCTCATCCTCTACATGGCTAGTACTTTACAAAACTGGAGTTAGTGAATCCTCATGAATCAGGAATGTGCTTATGGTTCCTTATTTTTGTTGTTATATATTTTTTAGTTCATTTTAGACATGGACATAGCTAAAGCCTCTTCGAGTAACACATCTATGATTTTAGGGGCTTTTCAGGTAAAAGTATAAATGTGATTATGTTGTCTTTACTTTCTGCCTTGCTATGCCAATGATTTCCAGACTTTCATGAGTTCAAATATTCTAAATTTTGTAGACTTACCTTATGTTTACTTGATATACTAAAGGGATTGATTGGAGTCCTTCTGGGTTCTAATCTATAGTACTCGGCATGTTAAAAGGGTCAAATTACAGAGAATAAGGGCAGGGTCAGCTTTTGAGGCAGTGATACTGTTGAAAATTGCTTTTAGTTACTGCAGTGATTTTTAGCAAAACAAATTATTTAATTTAAGATAAATTTGAATTTTGAATACTAGTTAAGTTATTGAGATATTTTAGGTTATTTTAAATTTTAAATTATGCAGATTTTATATTTTGTATTGGCTATTTAAAGCCACTCAATGCTTAATAAAATTTTTAAAAGCTATTGAAAGTATTTCAATCCAAAGAGAGACTATTTCAATCTTTTTGTTACCCCATTCATGCTTTTAAAAAAACCAACAGTGGTATCAAGAGCCTCATTGATGTTACGGGATCTGTGTATTCTTTCAAAGAACTACCATATCATTTTCAAACCGCAAGGGCTACCTTTTTAACCTGTATGGGCTACCATTTTTAACCTGTAAGGGCTACCCTTTTTAACCCATAAGGGTAATTTCTAACCCCCAAGGGATACTTTTCAACCCATTTTAACCTGTCGGGACTATTTTCTACCAGTACGTGTTTCAATGCACAGACTTTTTGAACCAACATTTAACATAAGAATGACAAGTAGCAGGCTCTCTTTGAATGCCCCACAAATTTGCATTGGCAAAATTTATCAAATTTGATCGGTGATGATAAAATCTCATTTTGATACCTATGTTTTATGTGACATTGTGATGGAAGAAAAATCATCACAACAACTCTTTGTGAATCCTGTCAATTTTCAAATGAAAGCACTTTCAAACTAGAGGAGATCATTGATGGCGTTTGTAAAGCACAAAATCAAAAGAAGAAAAAGAAAGAAGAAATTTTGCAAATTCAAAAACAATGAAAATAATTCAGTATCAAAGCAAAATTTGAGGAGGGGCTGTTTTTAAAATTGCAATTAATAAAGAAAAGGACAACTGCTGAAAATGGCTTTTAGTTACTGCAGTAGTTTTTAGCAAAATAAATTATTTAGTTCAAGATAAATTTGAATTTTAAATTAAAGTTAAGTTGTTAAGATATTTTAGGTTATTTTAAATTTCAAATTATACAAATTATTTATTTTATGTTGCTATTTGAAGTCACTCAATACTTAATAAAATTATTGAAAGCTATTGAAAGTCATTTCAATCCAAAGAGAGACTATTTCAATCTTTGTTACCCCATTTATCCTTTTTAAAAAACCAACAGATACAAGCCACCTATATGACCTATAGTTAGGTTTAAAAGTCATAGGTAGGCCTTGTAGGTTTGATAATGACTTGGTAAAAATTTGAAAGTTCATGGTTGAATCTTTGAAAGGTCTTTATGGGTCATAAGTAGGTCTATGTGTCATGAAATGGGGTCATGGTTAAGAATCAGAGAAGGGTGCAATTAAGTGTAACCTAGATGAGATCCTTTATGGTTCATGGTTTAATTGACAAACCATAAATAGGGTTCATAGTTTGAAGTCCTAGGATGTAAAATTTTCTAAGTGTTGGATGATTCTACGAGGAGTATGTATGATTTGTAAATGGACTTATGGACCAAAATGGGAGTTTGTGGACCGAAGGTTTAGATTCCTAGCTTCTAAAGTTGTAGGGTTTAACAAGGTGAAACCCCTACCTACGAATCATAGATGGGACTATGACCCATAGACCATGGGTTTGGTTTCCTAAACAATTTTTAATAAAGGATATGTAGACTTTTTTCCGTATCCAAAGTCCTAAACTACGTCATTTTTACTTTTAAAAACTACCCATATAAGCCTAAAACTACCCCAATCCCTCTCATTCCAATCATTCTCCAAAAATTCCCTAAATCTAAACTCCCCCAATTCTCTCAAGGCTTCTTCAAGGCTCAAGCTAGGGTTTCAAGGTTTCCTCCTCCAAGCTCAAGTTCTTTTCCTAGATTTTCATTCATGGTACGTGTGTTTCATTCATCGACTCCTTCTACCCATGAAGTCTAAGTATTTTCACCTATTTACTTAATTTTAGGTTATAGAAATTTTATGGGTTTTATGGTATGACTTCAAATGAATATATGTCACGACCCAACCCAGGGCCATGACTAGTGCCGACTAGGCATCTCGATCAACGTCAAACCACTAACCACCTTTTTAAGCCTAAGAAATCTATCGAAATTTTGGCAGAGTTTCCTTTGTTTTACTGACTAACCGCACCTGCAAAGAAACTCAGCAGCTACCCAGGCAACAATGTAGATATAAATCTAATAACACAAATACATAGGTGCGGGCCGACAAGGTCTCCGCTGCGGCAGAACCGCTCACAAGTACAATACACGCATACCATCACATCACAGGCTAAACTTCTTACCCACTCGTATCCACAGACCTCTATACAGAAAGGCTATACCATGTGACGGGACAGGGCCCCGTC
>JAPFFP010000080.1:6808167-6818741 GCA_026153255.1 Solanum medicagineum
AGCTGCAGTGCCCCTTTTTGTTTCAGGAGCCAGCTATTGGTAGCTTCTCATGTTCCCACGTTCTATAATTGTGTTATGTATGTGCACGTACTGTTCAGCATATATGTCTAGAGGTTTGTGGACACTAGTGGGTCATGGGTGTATGAGTGATACTTGAGTACATGGTTTATGCTATGATTTTAGTACTTGATCAGGCGGCGAGACCGCAATGTTTTATGTATGACATGATTATTAGGTGGCAGGACCGCAGCGGAAACCTGGTCGGCCCGCATTTATGTATATGTATAAAGAGATATGTATTTGTATTATTGTCTGGGATGTTGCTGGATTTTATTTGCAGGTGCGGTTAGTCAGTAAGACAGAGAAAACTCTGCCGAAATTCCGGCAGATGTCCAGGTCGGATAAATGAGGAAATTCAGATTAATATGTGACTAGGTGCCCCTATCGAGCACTGGTCACGACCCTAGGTTGGGATGCGACAGATTCTATGTGAAATCTTTAGTAACCTTAGAGTAACTTGAAAAGAAAATCTTGATGGGTTCAAATCCATCCCTTTACTTTGTTTATCTAAAACATGACCTTCTTTTTATAAGATTACTTTTTCTTTAAAAGAGTGTTTGGTGCGGAAGATTTTTTTTTAAAAAGTAAAAATTCTAAAAGGAATGTCTTTATTTTTTGATGATTGACCAAAGAAATGTTTAAGAGTCTAAATAAGCTAAAAAAAATGATCATCTCTTTTTTTTTTTTCTGGCAGAAATCACTTTTCCTTGCAATTATCACAATGTTTAACTCGAAACATATCTTTCTTATAGTTTTATTTTTTCTTTAGGAATATGCTTGGTATGATGATCTATTTTTCAAATAATTAGTCACTTTTTAGAGAAAATATTTTTCAACCAAAGGAGCAAGAAAAATGATCACTTCTCTTTAAAGAAAAGTCATTTTTCTTCACAATTATCGCAACTTTAACATTATATTGATACTTAAACAACACTCCATCCCCAGACATTACTAACATCTTTAACACTCGAGGGTCTCATCAAAACACTATTTCATTTGCCACTGTCATTATTAGGGAGCAATCTTCATTAGTTTTTCTTAAAAATACTTTTCCAAAAACGAATTGTTCTCTAAAGTACGAGTTCTGTTACACCAGACATATCCTAATTTGATATGTTAATGTTTATTTTTCATTTTGTTATCTTTACTTTTATGTGATTAATGATATTCCAGAAGTGGTGAAAAATGTTAAGCATATATCTCAACGGATGGTGAAGAGTTTTTGTGAATCCTAACTATGATACACAAAGTAGATTTTTCGACTTTCGCAAAGTTGAATAATGCATATAGGGTTTCGATAAGAAAAACTGAAGAATCTACCCAACTAAAAGGCTACGTTGCCACTGCTGCTACTTCCTTACGGATTCCTCTTTCATTTAAAGTTGTTTTTAATTTCTTCAAAGACAACAAGACTAGATATCAATTATGCATCAAACCTCCTTATGACATGGACTGTTTATATATAGTTTTTGAGTTTTTAAATCTAAATGTTATTATAGAGAACATATTAATATTGCATAATATTGATATTGGTTTCAAAGAAAGTTATGTTATTCTGAAATACTATTGTTATACCTTTGACGGTTATGTATCTTTGCACTATATATTCAATTTTAATTTTATGAGCCAAACTTTTGATCAAATTTTTTTTCCACATTATCAATTTCTTGTATAACTTATGCCTTGATGAATGGATGGTAAATGTATCGTTAAATATTAACTATTTTCAATCTTTGTACAGATTTTCATGCGAAACTTGCAAAAATTTCAATAAATATAAAAATCAAGACTCGAAATTTTAAAAATAGAATAAGTTTAGAGTTAAAAATCTTTAAAATTATTAAGTTTAAGTCTTGAATTTGAATGATCTGCTAGTATTTGGCTCGTATGGTATGTTGTCCATATGTTTAGCTCATGCCATTAGTTATACAATTTTTTAATTCTTTTTATATAGACATACAATAATTATTAAAACAAATTTTTTTGATTAAATTATGAATTTGTGTATTTTTTCATTTTGATTTTATTTTTTATTTTTTATTTTTTAGTGGGATGTTTTCGCCAATGAAAATAATTTGACTGAGTTAGCTCGAGTACTAATAGGAACTTTACCCCAAAATGATATCACAATCATTCAGGTATTTATCATATTTATGTATTTATACTTTGCTATTTTCTACTTAGATTATCAAGAAATGACAGTTCTCTATCAGTCAAGAATCAAATATAATTATTTGTTATTTGGATTCATCTTGTTTTCACAAGTTGAAATATCAAGGTTTCTAACTTATATATCTGTTTTTTCCTTTTATTTTTTTATTTTTGATTATTAAATAAAAATGCATTTTCTATGGTCCAATTTCACTTTTATGTTTTTATAAATTAAGCATATAAACACAAGACCAGCGTTTGCCATGTCTAATTTATATGCACTTTGAACTTGAAAATCTTCTTCACATTATCATGACTTAGTCTGTGTTATCAAGTTGTCATTTGTCTTATTTTTTGTATTAATAATTACTCTTGGATATTCTTTAATATATATTAACTACAGAGAATTAGTTGAAATTTATTGCTAATCTGTTGCTAAATAGGTAATAGATAATAAGATTATTGGATAATGTGTTCTTAGACCGAGATTATTAATACTTTTTGAAATTTTAGAGTCAAAATTTTCAATTACTAATTTTTACTTAGTACTTACACTAACATTTCTTAAATTGTTGTTCTATATATGTAGTCTGATATGCTAAAAGAGAACGACATGTTAGTTTTTCAAGAGTCAAGCATAGATGCAATGGGAGCATTTTTAATTTATGCACTCATAGAGTTACCAATAGTCATTTCAATTGTAAATTGAGGTGATACCACAAACGTTGTCATTTTGCCCTTAGGTATTATCATAAGTCCCGACGGTCGCTTGACCTTTGAAAGGGATAATCATGAAAAAGCATTAGATAGTTCTATATTGACAGTGGCTTTTCAAAAATTGAATAGTGCCAATATTAATTCATTGTCCAGGAGCAACTTGCTGAGGCAGTGGCTTCAGTTCATAATATTTTGAGCTGTACAATTTTACAAATCAAAGCAGCATTGGGCTGCTTAGATTAAAAATTACCATGGTTTAGTTTCAGGTTGTTATTTTATGTTGTTGAAGATATGTCTCATGATATTACAGAATTAAAATAATTAGCTACATTTTCTTTAAAATACTTCTTTTATAGATATTTAGTAGCTAAGTCATAGATTTTTTTAAATTATTTTATTAGAGTCCTAGTTTCTTTCTGTTTTTATTAGAATTTTATTAATACGATTAGTTTGCATATTTTTCTATTTTTCTTGTTAGAATTTATAACTATAAATGTTTGTCTCTGAATTTAACAAAATAATTTCCTTTGACAACACTATAGTATTTTTTCTTTCAAAGTCTTGTTTAGTTATTTTATTAGTTTCTTTGCTAAAAAAATCAACAATTGGTATCCAAGCCATTTTCTTGAGGGACTTTTAGTTTGCATATTTTTCTATTTTCTTGTTAGAATTTATAACTATAAATGTTTGTCTATGAATTATTAACAAAATAATTTCCTTTGACAACACTGTAGTATTTTTTTCTCTCAAAGTCTTTTTCAGTTATTTTATTAGTTTCTTTGCTAAAAGATCAACAATTGGTATCCAAGCCATTTTCTTGAGGGACCTTGAGATGAATTCTGAAAATAGTTTTTCTCAAATTGTTCCTCCTATTTTTTATGGTGAAAATTATCATCTTTGGGCAATAAGAATGGAGACTTATCTTGAGGCTTTAGATCTTTGGGAGGCCGTGGAAGAAGATTATAATGTTCTTCTATTGCCCGATAATTCACGGTGGCACAAATCAAAAATAAAAAAGAAAAGAAAATAAGAAAATCAAAAGCTAAAGCAACTTTATTTGTTGGTGCATTTGCAATAATTTTAACAAGAGTTATCGCTCTCAAATCAACAAAAGAAACTTGGGATTATCTGAAGGATGAGTACATAGGAGATGAGAAAATACGGGGCATGCATGAAAGTGTTGATTGATAAGGGAATTCGAATTGCAAAACATGAAGGAATCTGAGACCATCAAAGAGTACTTAGATCGCCTTCTTGGCATTGTTAACAAGGTAACATTACTTGGCACTAAATTTAAAGATTCAAGAATTGTTGAAATAATTCTTGTTATAGTGGAATAAAGATATGAAGTATCTATAACTACCTTGAAAAATACAAAAGATTTCTCCAAGATTACCTTGGCAGAAATATTAAATACATAGCAGGCACAAAAGCAAAGGAGGCTTATAAGGCAAGATGACATGGTTGAAAAAGCATTAATAGCAAGACACAAAACTCAAATCAAGGGTGAATTCGTGAAAAATTACTCGTTTTGTCAACATTGTGGTAAATATGGACATCCTCCATATACATGTGCAAAGAAAATAGATGCACAGTGCAAGATCTGTAAACAACTTGATCATGAAGCTGTGATTTGCAAAAATAAATTTTAAAAAGATGAAACAGTTGTCCAAGTCACCACCGAAGAAGAAGACCACTTATTTATGACAACCTATTATGCAACTAAAAAATCTGATTTTTGGATGAATGATAGTGGTTGTACAAATCACATGACATATAACAGAAATCTTTTTAAGGAGTTTACACTTATAGAAAATAAGAAAGTCAGAATTGAAAATGCTAATTGTATTCCTGCAAAAGAAAAAGAGTATGTTGCAATGAGTTCATGTTTAGGCACAATAATAAATTTAGATTTTCTTTATGTGCCTAATATTGACAAAAGTTTATTGAGCTGTCACGACCCAAGCATAGGGCCTAGACATGACACAATGAATGAGGAACCCAAAGGAACCCAAAACAAGTCTCTTAGCATATCATTCACACATCCTTGGTCGCGGAAGCAATATAAAGCACAAAAAGTGACATTAATAAAAGAGAAGCGGGACTAAGGAAAGTATTTCATAATGATAATAAGATAAGAAGAGCCAAGCTCAAAGCATAACAACCATAATATCCAACGACACCTCTACATAGAATGGAGCGGGGTCCAAGACACTTCCCGGACTCACCCTCAAATTATAAGTATCCAAAAGTATCCAACAAGTCTTAAGGCTAAATAAAAAGTAGATATTGTCCTCAAAGTTGAGGACTCACCAAAGGCTTCTTCAAGCAAATCAACTAGCCACGTGGAGAGGATGATCAACAGGAGCTCCGGTCCCTACATGGTGATATCATGTAGGCATAGTGTATGCGTTAGTACTTGCAATGTACTAAGTATGCAGGGTGTAATGCAAAAAAGGAGGTATACTACGATAATCAAGACACATGATCATAACTAATAGCCAATAGGTAAAGTTTAGTATGAATCATATGCTCAATGTTACACAAACATGCATCAGAATGGCTAAATAAACCACCCACTCGCATTACGGTATAACATTTACGGAGAGAGTCATCAATATCCCTACGTTATGGCATAGCCTTTTCAGCAGGTAGTATAAGATGTCCCTTACCTTACGATACAATCTTTTCAGTAGGAATTTAGACATGTCCTTACTAGATGATACCATCCCTTCGGTAAGGAGATCTGCTTACCTTACGTTAATATCTTTTCGGTAGGAGAGATGTTCTTACCTTACGATACAATCTTTTCGATAGGAGTGATGTCCTTACTTTACAATACAATCTTTTTAGTAGGAGTCGTGAATTATTCTACCTTAAAACATGGCCTTTTGAGTAGGTAAAACAAATAGCTCATCAAGCCATCAAATCAAAGTATCAAGAAAGGGCTTCACATTACTCATATACTTGCAACACTCTTACGAGCTCATAGCATACATAATGGCCTTTCACATTATACAATGTTCACAATTCTCATACCTCACAATAATAATTTCATCAACGTAGGCCCTTGTTAAATACTTTAGTCAAAATATGGTGAGTAATGTACAAATAAACTTGAAATTATGCCATTGAAGAATGTAAACAGTTTCATTCGTGGGTTCACTTCATCCATGAAGCCAAACATTTCCTACTTATTAATTTTCATTATTTTAATATTGAATATTCCATGGGTAAACTTTATTATGTATTATATATGTGGTTGGAGTTGGATTCTTCAAGTGTTGAATAAGTATGCATGAATGTCTATTGAAGATAGTTTCCATGAGTTGATTTATGTTTGAATAAGTATGCATGAATGTCTTGTAGTCACACATGCTTACATAGAACATTTTATATGTGTAGGAAGTGACCATAATTAGTAACCAAGGCCTATCACCTCCTTGGCTAGGCGATTGAGGTACAAACCCCTTAACATGATTGCGCGGGCCTACTACGAGGCAATTGAGGTACAAACCCTCCAAGATGGTTGCATGAACCTACTACTTCCCGAGCGAGGCAATTGAGGTACAAACCCCCTAATATGGTTGCACGACCCTACTACCTCCCGAGCGAGGTAATTGAGGTACATGCCCCCCAACATGGTAGTTTGGGCCTACTACCCCCCAAACAAGGTAATTGATCAACTTCTAACACTCTAGATACCATTCATGAAATTGACACATATACACATCTCTTTCATTATCATAAGGTCTCTTAACTCATATAGCATGCATTAGGCCTTCAACAACTCAGAAGCATTAACCAGACATTTTATCAAATACTTGGTAGGTGTGTAATGCTAGTATAAAATCATTCAAAAGAGTGAAATCATGCAAGTAAATTCAATGTAAAAGCACCCACCAACACTTGGTAGTACCCTCAAGAAATATACATGAAAACTCTTCATCAAGTCTCAAGATAGATCAAAGATTCATAGCTCAAAACATGCTTAAATAGTCACACTTTTATGAACGTTCATAGTTAAATTCATAGTAAGCAAGACCCATAAGTAAATAAACTTAGAAATATGAGTTTTATGTAAAAAAGAAGTTTGGGAACTATGGGAGAAAGGACCCAATGGTTGAAACCCACATACCTTGACTTTGGAGAATTCCTTGATGAAGATTGGAAATGGAGACTTGAAGCTTGAGTGAAATCCTTAAGTTTTGGAATGAATTTTGGCACTTCAATTTTGGGTGAAATATTAGTCTAAGTGTTTGAGAGAGTATTAAGAAATGTCTTGGATGATATGAAGGTGAAACATGGCTAAATATAGGTGTTTCACGGATGGGAAGGCTTAGATCCAAGACCTAAAAGACTTGGACCAAACTGGAGAAACTGGCAACAAAATAACATAGGTCCGCGTTTGGTCAGCGACGTGGACCCAACACGGAGAACATTTTTACACAGGTCCGTGATGGCTGTGCGTCGCGGTATCAACGCAGATTGATTCTCTGGAAATCAAATTTTTGGAAAATTGAAATTTTGATACGGTTGCTCTAAAATCGGGGTTAGACCCATTTCACGCTCAATTTTTCCTCTAATCACAAATATAAAGTCACAATTTCGATATCACGCATAGATTTTGGGATATATGGAAATCACGAATTCGGGCACTTCTGAGGCACATTTATGGGCACTTTTTGGGATCGTTTCAATATCTCCCCCTTGGGAATATTCATCCCGAATGTCAAAGAAACGTACATAAGAAGAGTAATCACAAAGAAATTAGCCAAACAAGGATGCAATAATGCACTTAAATAACATTTTTAAAAATCTCAAAAAAAGTGTTAAATCACCATGAACTTGTCAACATAATCATGAATGCATGCAATTGACATATAGGGATGATACATGAGATATGAAATCACATAAAAAACGTAGAATTAGTACCTTAGGCTTGAGTAGAATGGAAGAGATAGGTATATCGCTTTTGCATGTCCGCCCCGGCTTCTATGTAGCACTCTTGACATGTTGACTCCTCCAAAGGACCTTAACGGAAGCCACATCCTTGTTCCTCAATCTCTTCACTTGTCTATCCAAGATCTCTACTGGAACTTCTTCATAAGTCAAGTTGTTTTCAAGAACACCCACAATATCCAATGGGACAACATTCGGGTCACCCACACTTTTTCTCAACATGGATACATGAAAGACCGGATGAACTAAGTCCATTTCACTAGACAACTCCAACTCATAAGCCACCTTACAAATCTTCCTCAACACCCTATAAGGACCCACATATCTTGGACTCAATTTAGTCTTTTTTCCAAAATGAACCACACCCCTCATGGGTGAAACCTTCAAATAGACGCACTCACCAACTTTAAAATTAAGCTCCCTTCTCCTCAAATCGGCATAGGACTTTTGATGACTTTGGGCTGTTCTCAACCTTTCTCTAATCAACCTTACCTTCTCCACAGCCTCCATGACCAGATTTGGACCCATCAAGGCCATCTCCCCTACCTTAAACCATCTAACTGCTGACCTACAACGCCTACCATAGAGAGCCTCATACCGATGCTAGAATGATAGCTATTATTATAAGCAAACTCAATCAATGAAAGATGATTATACTAACTACTTTTAAACTCCAAAACACAAGCTCCAAGAATATCCTCAAGAGTTTGGATAGTTCCTTTGGCTTGGCCATCCATTTGAGGGTGAAAAGTCCTACTAAGCTTTACCTTGGTACCAAGACCTCTTTGGAAGGACCTCCGAAAGTGTGAAGTGAATTTAGCACCATGATCTGATATGATAGACAAGGGCACCTAATGCAATCTAACCAACTCATGAGTGTACAATTTAGCATAGTCTTCAACCCCATAAGTAGTCTTAACTGGTAGGAAATGAGCTGACTTTTTCATATTATCAACCACAACACAAATAGAATCAAAACTCTTCCTAGTTTTAGGCAACCCAACCACAAAATCCATGTTAATTTCTTCCCACTTCCAAGGAGGAATCTCTATGTATTGGGTTAGGCCACCCAGCCTTTGGTGCTCTTGGCTTTGACTTGTTGACAATTATGACAATCGGATACAAATTTGGCAATGTCTTTCTTCATGACATCCCACCAAAACACTTCCCTCAAATCCCTATACATCTTTGTAGAACCGGGGTGAATAGAATAGGAAGAATTACGAACCTCATCAAGAATCCTCTTTCTCAAATCATCAACACATGGTACACACAACCTACCTTGGTATCTAAGGGGACCATCTCCCCCTCAGGAGAAAACCTCCAGTTTGCCCTCTCTCACTACGACCTTCAATTCTAACAAGGAGGGATCAAGATCTTGCTTTGCTTTTACCTCATCCACCAAGGAAGATTTTGAACCATCAACTACCACAATGCCACCATTATCAACCTCTTCCAACCTAACCCCCAATCTAGCCAACCGATGAATCTCTCTAGCCACCTCTTTGCCCCCATTATCAACATGAGCTCGGCTACCCATAGACACCCTACTCAAATCATCTGCCACAATATTAGCCTTATCGGGATGATAATGCACACTCATATCATAATCCCTAAGAAGCTCTAACCACCTTCGTTGTCTCAAATTAAGATCGTTTCAAGTAAACACATATTGGAGACTCTTATGATCAGTAAACACATCAACATGCACTCCATACAAATAATGACGCCAAATTTTCAAAGCAAATATCACGGCGGCCAATTCAAGATCATGAGTAGGATAAATCTTTTCATGCACTTTGAGTTGTCTAGAAGCATAGGCTATCATCTTACCATTTTGCATCAAAAAACAACCCAAACCACTTAGGGAGGCATCACAATGCACAACAAACCCTTCCGGTAGAGACAAGATAGGAGTGGACACAAGCTTATCCTTCAAGGTTTGGAAACTCTTTTCACACACGTTGGTCCACACAAACTTAGGCTTCTTTTGGGTTAACTTAGTCATGGGAGAAGCAATAGAAGAGAACCCATTCATAAACCTCCGGCAGTAATCTGCTAAGCACAAGAAGCTTTTAATATCCGATGGAGTCAAAGGTCTAGGCCAATTTCTAATCACTTTCGTCTTTTTAGGATCCACCTTAACACCTCCCCCTAACACCACATGACCCAGAAAGGCAACCTCTTTTAAACAAAATTGACACTTCTCATACTTAGCATACAACTTCTCTTCCATCAATCTTTGTAGTACTACCCTCAAATAAGACACATGCTCCTCCTCATTATGAGAATATATCAAAATATCATCAATGAGGACCACCACAATTAAATCAAGATAGGGTTTAAAGACCCTATTTTTAAGATCCATGAAGACAGCTGGTGCATTGGTCAACCCAAAAGACATTACCACAAATTCATAATGTCCATACCTAGTCCGAAAGGCCGTCTTGGGAATGTCACACTCCCTCACCTTCACTTGATGATACCCGGACTGAAGATCAATCATAGAGAAGTGACTAGACCTTTGAAGTTGGTCAAACAAATCATCAATTCTTAGGAGAGAGTACTTATTTTTGATGGTAACCCTATTAACTTGTCGGTAATCAATAAACATTCTAAGGGACCCATCCTTCTTAATCACAAACAACACTAGTGTACCCCAAGGTGGTTGGCTAGGCCTAATA